>OZ010668.1:8851031-9361031 GCA_963932185.1 Troglohyphantes excavatus
TAGGTTGCCAACTAAAAAAAGATACATAAACAGTAACATCATGTTTCATCCACGCCCCCAACCTGATGCGCCTTTTTAAACATTTTAAAAGCGTCGGCATTTAACTTTCCATGGAAAATTAATTAATATAAATATATGTCAATCGTGCTATTTGTCACGGAGTTATTGTGTAGGAATGGACCACTCCAAGGCTAGCGATAATTGCACTGCAACTATTGCTCGACGATAATAAACCCAGTGACTAAAAAATCACTCAGCAACTGCCCGGCGATTATTTTAACTGCATTCGACTGAAGTCTGCCACGTTTCAGATTTCGATATCGCCAAAGTAAAGATGAAAAATCGCCAAATTGTCGATTATTTGCCAAAGTTGTTAGCGCAGTATCGAGCGAAAGGATATTTTGTCCGATAGCTGCTGAGTGTGCGGATACAATTTGAGTTTTTTAATTGCAAGCAACTAAATAGTTCGGTTGCATGCCCGATAGTTGCCAGTGCGCGGCCCTAAAATTAGATGTCGTACACAGTTAAAGGTGTGGGATGTTTCGGAAAATGGGTCGGTTACTTTCTATTTAGGGGCAGTTTTATTGAAAAGAGTAAGATGGAGTATCTATAAACCTTCAAATCCCTGACCTACACCACTACATCTACCCATATAACCACCGAGTAAACTTTATCCCAAACCTATTTATAAACCGAGCTCCACAGGGATCGGGCAGACGGTGACAGAACGCTGTTCCTTTCAACATATTTCCAAAAGAAGGCAAGAGTAAGGTTTTTATTGAGCGCATGCCTTTTCCCTTTGAGGACGCCCAAAACACTTTTGGGCATAAAATCGATATCGGGCAGCGTCGTGGGATCGATGGGTTATTCTTACGTAGCAGAAGTAACAGGTTTTCAGATTTGACTGGAAGTTGCACCAGCGAACAAAATGGACTGGCAAAATGGCGCGAATCCTTCTATCGATTGCGAATGGGGCTAAAATTAGATGTCGTACACAGTTAAAGGTGTGTGATGTTTCGGAAAATGGGTCGGTTACTTTCTATTTAGGGGTAGTTTTATTGAACCATTCAATCGTATGAATTAATTAAGGTTTTCATTGGAATATTTACATTTAATCCATAGTTGTCGGATGCTTATACATTTTGCTGGAAGTATAGTGTTCATTGATTTTGTTAAATTTCTGTTTTCTTGTAATTGTGTATCGATCACATGTGTTGTTCAAATATATGGTACGTACAATCTTAATTTGATTAGAAATACATAATTTTTTTTTTATAATTACATGTACCTAAAATAGGAACCACCAGGGGAGGAGCACAGGGACTGGTGCCCCGTTAAATCGTTATTTTGGTGACTGAGAATCAGCACTCGACCGTAAAGGGGGGTTAAGGCAACTCAGTTTAGGTTTCAAAGTTTACGTCCCCTCTTTAAAAAATTCTGCACTTGTCATTGGTGTTACTAACCAGCAGAGACTGATTTTTGCCCGAGGCCCCCAAAAATGCCTATAATACTAAAAAATGTGAAAAAGCTAAAAATGAATTTACTGACTAATGATTTAAAAAAAAAAAAATCAATGAGTGCTTCGTTAATATTTTTTGTAAAACTACTATTTTATCCAATCAAATCAACTTTGATGTTTCCTGTACGTTCATGATGCATCAACTTTTGCATCGCGTTCGTCAAAAGAATGCCCTTCAGCTCACTTGATAAATTCAATTGATGCGATATAGTATGCTCACTTCATTCAAATGCATGCGTCCCGTAAAAGCGCATAAGCACAGCCACAGAAACATAGTGAATGAAATGACCAATAGCATAAACATTTTGTGCTGTGTGCCTATACATAAATTTTGCAGTTATATTTTAAGGTACTTCGGCGGAGGCCCCCTATAGGGTCTTTTGTCCACGGCCCCTATACTTATAAGTCGCTCCCTGCCAAACAGCATCGATTGCAGCATTTTTTTCTTTCATCTCGCCCATGTAGCGCCTATTGCCACAACCACTGCTTTTAACGAAGCCCAAGTTAGGTTGCCAGAACCAAGCATATAAAATCTTGCACTTTATAAAATAAACACTTCAATTCAAAAGCCGAGGTCTTTCCGCCAATTATTCACAATCCCACTTCCCAGACCAAAACCACGCATTTCCCACTCCGCGATTCACACCAACGCGAGATCCCACCTTTTTGCCAACCCATCACCAAGAAAAAGGATTTCACAGAAGGTGGGAAAAGGTAGGCTTTGCAACCTCCCCCATGCACTCCCAACGAGTGAGAGGGGGCCTCCAGACGATAAAATAAAATCCCTCAGGTGGCAGGGAAGAGCATTCCCAGTCGAAAAGGAGGAAAAGATCCAACTGATACAACTCTTAAAAAAAAAAAATACAAGAGAAGGTAAATACAGTGGGGTTGGAAGAGATGAACCCTGGAGTTGCCAAGTCCGTCACGTCTTGGTGTAAGGAGCACGTAAGAACTAACGCCACCCACTTTTCTTTCACGCAGGGGCATTGATCAACCCGGAGCTCGCAGGGTGCTCTTTTCCATCACAATCCCATTTTCTGGGTAAGAGTAAGCAGCACTACTAGACCTGGCGAAATGCGCCCATTTGGCGATTGATATCGCTTTATCGAATGAAATTAGCTGGGAGCACAAACACACATTATTTTTATTAGTGCGTTCTATTTCGACGTGAACCGTTTTTAACTTCAGATACATATGAATCAGGATATAAACAGCAAGTTAAGAGTTTAGGGTGATCCATCCTGTCACTATAACTCAGTGACAACTAGCTCGACTGGTATCGTTCGATATGGTAGAAGTTTGACTATCCTAAAAAAAAATTAAAAAACCTTCTATTTAGTACTTATATGCACTAAAATTTGAAATCTACAGATCAATTGGGAGGGGTTTTGACCTTACACATGCTACTGAATCGCTGGAAAATAGGGTACAATAAGAGTGATATTTTGAAAAAAGCAAAACATGTACGGTTCATAGACGGAGGAGGGGTGTATGGGGGTAAGGGAGGGGGGGGGGGCGTGGTGTTACACAACTTATTATCCTTTTGTTGGTGGCCAATCTCATTATTTCTACAATCTGCTGTAATAACGTTTTGCGTAAAACTCCTCTGGCTGTTCAAAAGCACACCCAGTTTCCTGAATTTTTTTAAACAAAATAGTTGGTTGGTTATAAGGTCGCACTTGAGCTGTACATTGAGCTATTATCGAAGATTCGAGTATACCTCGAAAGAACCACTGCCTCGGTAATTTTTTAACCATGGTCAGATGACGAGATCAATACCCGAGCTGGCGTCCGACGCAACCTCAATAGGCGACAGGAAATTAGACTACGATCAGATTTAACGCGCACTAATCCCTTATACACGCAGGTTGAATTTCTGGATATTTTCAGATGACATTTCTATTAACGAATCTGTCAACCCTCCAATCACAAGATCGCTACAACCTATCAAGACCACATAGAAATTCGAACTCGCGTTTCTCCGATTACTAGCCGGATACTTTGATCTGGCCAACCGAGCTCCTTCACAAAATAATAATACATCTACTAAATTTCAATAAATACATGCATTTTTAAGAAGTTGGCGACTTCACTTGGCGATTTCGAAATACGAGCAGCCCTGGTTGGGAAGAATGGTTTCCCCCTCTTCCCGTTCAACTAAGTTTTACCACTCCCGCCGCCCCACGCACAACTTCCCGGGACCAATGAATAGTAATTGAAACGAGGGGAGAATGGCACATCTTAGCAGTGAAAATGCGCTCGGCATTTAAATGCGGATGCAAAGGGACGGTTTTGTCGCATTCGCTCCTCTTTTTAGGGTTTTTTATGCATTCAATTGAGAGGGGTTGCTTTCCTGTGACTGTGAATGAAAGCAGTGATGGAAGTAGTGAAAAATCCATTAACCCTTAACTCCCAACTCTTTTAGTCGCAGTAAAAAGATTTTTTCCCTTTTAAATTGTTTGAAGTCATATAAATGTGACACTTAATTTTTTGTGCAGAATTTTTGGATCCCTCATTAGAAAATTAAAAGTATCAACGGAATGTCGTAAAGGCCCAAAAGAGCAATCTTTATATTGTCCAATTTCCATTTTGAACCGTCAGGCTTAATTAAGGCTAAAAATATTTACTTTATTAGCAATATTAAAAAATGTCATATATGGATAGATAGTAACAAAAGCAAACAACAACAAAATACCTGATTTCTCTGCATAATTCTGTGTAAGAAAGACTTTTGAATTTTTAACTGTTATTTACAAAATAACCTAACATTTTCGCTATGTGCCAACAGATTGCGCTCTTCGTTTCTTATTCACACATGCGGTTACCATGGAAACCACTGGGTCTCATCCTACAAATTTTGTAAATAGGTGGGTTTATGAGAGACCACTGTGAGAGAAAAGGTCAAAGCGAATCTGGGGCAGTGTTGTATTCAGACAGGGCTTTTTAGCATTTCTTAATAAATCACTAGATAATCTATAACCTATCAAACATTAATATATGTTATTTTAATTAAACTAATTAATAATTAAAACTATAAATATATTTAATGTTTACAAAGGACAATCACTTTCACCTTATTTGAACACATATTATTTAAAAAAAAAAAAGTGTGAATGAAAATTAAAATTGATAAGCAAAGTTTGACTTCAAATTTAAGGTTTGACGTGCTAGAACAAAAACTATTTATAAGTATTTAATTAAAATTAAATTGTATTTAGCAAAAGAGGGTAGTAGTGAGATGATTCATTTATCAATAAATGAATTTTGGGATTCCACATTATCGATGAATATATATATATCGATGAATAAAAGTTTATAAAATATTGCTTAAAATGGAATGAAATAAAAAATGCAAGGAAAAACAAAATCTAAAACGATTTTGTATCTTCAAAATGTATTATGTTTTTCAACAAGAAGAAATAGGCAAGTTTAGGTCACTTAACAAAAAAAGAAGATTTTTATAATAATTACATCTTACGTTATTTATTAAGCAAAGGACACTAAGGAAATTACCCCGTTTAAATTTATCAACAAAAAACAAAAGACGTTATCCAATAAAAGTACTATATTATGAGTTGTATTAAAAAAATCACTATAGATGTTAGTATTGTTGAATTAGTAACTATACAATTAATCAAATGTTCTTTTTTATATAATATTTTTTTCACTATGTAAAAATTTCTAATTAATTTCCTAACCGTTTATAATAATATACGTTAAAACGCAAAGAAAATTTGTATATTATAAAAGAAAAAGACGTCAGTAAAATACAATGTATATTGGATACAATTCAGAGACAGACTTTTCCAAAATGATTTCAAACCGAAATCGAACATCAGAGAAAATTTCCCTTAAAAACCGCCTGAAATTCTAAGAATCTCTTACAAGAAATCAGTTCGTGTGATATACCAGAAAATCAAAAATTCCAACCAGTTTTCCTTAACCTCTCCATCCCCCTCCCACGAGGCAATTTATTCGAGAGATAACATCGGCTTATTCGTGTTTCTCAAGAAAATGTGCCTCGGGGAGGCATAAGAAGTCGAGGAAGATTTCAACAGCTGTCTTTCAGCTGTCGAACCCCTAGACTTACCATCTGCAAAAGCAGCTGTCGAATTTTTTTTCTCTCTCTATATAAAAGAATGCTTACACCTTAGGGAAGTATGCACTGCACAGTCGTTCTTTTTTTTAATTCTTCTTCAGAACTATATAACGACAGAAAAATTCAAAGGCAAGTAATGGAAATATCAGAAGCAGCAGCTGAAACGAAATGTGTATTTCGGTTTCTACATCTGGTACCTCGGTCAATAACCAAATAATGTAGGTACCGGGATACACAGGATGGGTGATTAGCTTAAACCCAAACAAATGCCTATTTCCTAATAGGGATTAGTTTTAAGAACGTAAATGGATTTTCTCTTTTTGTGTCTTAATAAATAATATTTCATTTCTCAGGAAAAAAACAAACTCTGTTCTCTTTAACAATAAAGTTGCTTGCAGTTAGTACGAATGTGTTAGCAATTTAAAAATTGTTTTTTTGGTGGCGTATCTGTCTTTCACATAGGTATATTGATTCTTATTCTCTGCGACTTAGACCCCCCCCCCCCAAAGTAAAATCAAACAATAGAAGCCCACATTCAATTAATTTTGACTTTTACACTGCTCTATATATCGGTACTTCAGTCCAGACTAAATTTGTCTAAGATCAAATTTGGCGATTTTTGTTTTATTGCAGATTATATTTTAAAAGAGTTGGTTTTCTATCGAAACATACCATCAAAATTCCCTCAAAAATGATTTTTAAGCCCTTAGAAAGAGCTATAAAAGCACAAACCAATGCTTTGCAATGAGAGTAGGATTCGGTTTCCCGGCTCACGTGTAAAGTTTCCCAAGTATGACTTTAGGCCCGTCTGGCTCCGAGGTACGCATATTTCATATTGAAAGTAAAATTGCCTGCCCACTTGAGAACATGTCCACTTACGAAAGTGAACACTTCGGATAAAACACAGCAATTTTCCAAAAACAATGGCCGTAAAGAAAACGCATTTCCAGTTTGGATGGCAGAATAAAACAACAAAAGACAAACATTTTCACCCCCAAAAAGGACAAACAACCCTCCACAATAACAATCCCGGAACAAACCAATAAAAACGTCCCCCTATTTCACCCAAATATCCAATTAAGGCGGTCACAGGATAAGGAAAGAGATACACTCTCTCCAAAAGCTGCAGGTATCAAAATTCACCGAGCGAGGGATACGTACACACAGCGAGGGCGTTGTTAGAGGAAGCCGGGGCGTCATCGGTTTACCAAAGGGGGCGCTGAGTATGGATCGAGACAGGGCGCTGTTTGCCAAATCCACTGTTTTACCATGGCGACCGTGTGCCCAATCGGGTTACGACGGTGTTTTGTTTTAAAAAAAAAAGAATCACCTTTCCTTTTTGCCAGAGGGCTGGGGGCTAAAAATCCGCAATCGATTGGTTAGTATCCGATCCGGGGTGACTTATATTCTGAGGTAATGAGGATATTTTTTCTCCATGAAAAAGGGTTTATTGGCATGGCTATTTTAAATGGGTGTAGACAAAGGGACCTGGATATCCTGGGGAAAATACTGAACAGTATAATGTGACCAGTGTCAGATCTAGCTATTAGGGGCAATTGTCGCTTTCAATATTTTCTACACCACACTACCTCATATCGAGTTTTATTTCGTTTTGAACAATTAAAAGAAAATACAAACTACGATTACATTCTTTATTATAAAAAAAAAAAGAAGAAATTATTTTGGAAATACTCAGGGACCAACTTACAAGTGTAGAGGCCCAAAGCAAAAGAATATTTGGGGGCTCCCCGAGGTACCTTAAAATAAAACTGCTAAATTTATGTATAAGTACAAAATTTGCCAAGTAACATAATCAGCTTTATTGCAAGGTTAAATATTGCAAAAAAACTTATATATTTAAAATTACTAAAGTTATTATTATTATTATTTTTTTTTTAGAGTTTCTTCATACATTTCTCATTTTGTACTTCCTGACCTTATTATTACTTGGCAATTAGTAAACGCTATAAAGAATTTGTTTATGGTCTGTCAGGAATTGGATTTTGTAAGTAATCCAAAGGGCACTCTTTTTTTTTTTACGAACATGATTTGCAAGATGACATTCTTCATGAACATGGAAGAAACATAAAAGTGATTTAATTAGATAAAATAGTGGAATTTTTGCCAAAAAAAACCCCTACAGAATTAAAATAAATATCCTTAGTAAATTTATGTTTAAGTTGTTCCGTCGGCGTTTACGACACCTCGACAAATTAAACGTACTGCAATCTCCCTATAAAGTAATACGTAATCATTGTAAAAAGTCTTTAATTTACTTTCCTATGTGTTATTCAAAGGTAAGTAAATATTCCTTTTTTTCAATTCGCACCATTGCAATGATAATTAAAGCATATTTTTCTACTATGGGTATTGGGTTTAAGGTAAAGGAAAAAAAAATGGGAAATTCGCCAAATATGATATCAGTTAAAATTGGCAACCCTCTGCAATACTTGTGTAATATGTTTTAAACGCATGCGCAAGCAATTGCGTAATATATTTTATACCATGCACAAATTCGTATCCAAATCATCATAATTTCGTCAGTTTTCCAATCGCCATTTTGTGTTTATTTAATGCGCCAATTTAACCATTCTAATTTTCGTAATAGCTTATTACTCCGTATATAGTAGTAGTTTCGCATAAGTTAAAATCCATCGTCCAGGAAAGTTTTCCACGCTGTGTCTCTCATTGATTTAATTTACAGCAAGTAGCTCCACCCACTGTGTTCGCAACCCTAACCCTTCCACGCCAAAGTTTTCAACGACAATTGATTTGGCGGAGTGTCCTTACATTCATTACCTTTAATGGGGTATGGTTAACCCTACAATAGACTTAAAAAAATATGGAGCGTAAAAATATTAATTACGATGAAGTACTTAGCAATGACTTTCGAGCTGACACAGCATACTAAATAAGATTCAGCAATAGAAGATGTAGGGGTAGGTAGAGACTTTAATTGGAAGGATAACAAAAAAAGGTGATTGGAAACACATTCCTCTTAATCTATTAAACAACAGGAAACAAAGAGTTATGCGCTGTTGGGAGGGTGATCCAATAACAGTATTTTATAGCAGACAAAGTTAATAACGGTTCAATTGCAGAAAGGAAATAAAACTATCGAAATTTCGTAAATTTGTCACGTTTATTTCTACTTTGGAGATCGATAAAGGTCTAAAATGTCGGAGTGATTTTTTTTTGTTTGCATTTCTCAAGTGAAATAAAAAAGGAGAGTTTTAATTAACAGCTATAAAAATTGTTGGCGCGAAAAAAACACCTCTTTGAAATGCAGCGGGTGTTCGACAAATACTTTGGATTCTTTTTGTTGCGAAAATTTTATTTCTCTTTATATGAACCTACTCGTTTTTCTTCGAGTACAATTGTAAAAGAGCGATGACGTGTGTACACTCCAATTTAAGTAATCGCACTTACTCAATGATGAGCAGTGTGATTTAATATTGCTAATCTCAGCTTCTGTTTATACCATCTTAACAAAATTAAAATAGTTGTTCAGAAGAAATAAATCAGTTTAAATGGAAACCGAGTTATTAAAACTCAATTTCCTTACTTCCCATTCTTTTGACACACCTTTTTAAAAAAATTTCTGTTTATAACTTCTTCACGCCGCCGTGGTAGTTTAACGGATTAAGGCTCCGGACTGCGGTGCCTCAGGATCCGGGTTCGATTCCCGGTATAAGTCTTGATTGTAATTGTCGATATTTATTAAAAATAATTTATAAAGGCAGCCTATGTAAGCAAGCATTTGCTCTTTTTATTCATAGTGCCCATTTTTGAGAACATGCATTTTTCAAAATTGAAACTTGTGTATTCGGAGCCATGATAAGCATCGAATGTACTCAAAAATGAGTAAATTTTTTTGAGTACCTATATTTTTGTACCTTACTTTCATTGATGTACTGCCTCCTGTTGTAATGCTCAATTTTCGGATTTTTTTTATAAACCAGTCTTTCATTAAACCAGACAACCTTTAGCTTGTATTAGTCCGTTATTAAGTGTTTCTACTGTATATGTTTCTCCTAAATACTATAACTATAACATACTACAACATACTGCACTTTCAATAGTGATTGTTAAATCATCAAGATAAACCATCCAATCCTCCAAAGAAGTTCAGCAATGCTCACTTCCTTTGACATCCCCCGGATTCAGTCCAAGGGACCACAAAGTCTGTTAGAACAATTCCCACCTCACATCCCCCGTCCAATGAATATTTTTTCTCGGGGACGAACGGTATGCGCCCTACCGTCGTCCCAAGATAATTTCCTCGGGGATACAAGCACCCCTTCTGGCTGGAAATCCAATCACAGGCAGGGCAGACTCCAATCAACTGTAATAGGATGCCTGAAGGGAACGAATGCAGTTCATCCCCATCTCTTTTGTCCCTTTCGATTTGACACGAGACAAAAGCAGACTATAATCTGAAGAGGGTGCTTATGAGTTCCGCCCCCACCTCGGAACAGCCTTTTCTCAACTATTTATTCATTAAAAGTTGACGTTGATTTCATCACCTGAAGGTCTAGGTGCGAGGAAGTGGATCCAACCAACTCGCAAGTTGGAAATTCTTCTTCGAGATTATTGGGGGTGGGACTAGGATGGGATTGCTCATGCCCGGAATCAGAATTATGATTTTAATTAATAAATCATTTATTTGGAAGTCGAAATGGAGAAGGTTGGATTGTTCAGCAAAAGCTTAACCTTTGAAAGTATAGGTGGAAGTCCCGCCCGAAGGGATACCGGAAGCACTTTTGTATGTATAAAAATGTTCCAATTGGAATTTTTAAACTTATTTTTTTTCAGAAGGAAGGAAAACCCTCTATACTACCGTAAAAACGAGTACTACCGGCTAGACGTTATGTCCTACCAGTAGGACTCGCCATACTACAAGTTCTAATTTTAAAGCATAGCACTAGTTTGTGGCGGATATTGTGACAAGAGTGAGGTGACAAAGGCTAAATGTCCAATTTATTCACAATTTCCAATTTTTTTTTTTTTAATCTTCCAAAATTAGTGTGACACTTGACTCACCTACAATCTAGTTGCCTCCATTGAGCAATATTGTTACCATGTTGTCACCAATCATAAAACAAAAACTTTGCTTCCAGAGAAAAAAAAATGTCTCATACATTTGGATAAAAGTTCAACATTACTTTTCAACGAGACAGATGTTTTAACATTGTAAATTGATGATGCAATGTGATGTTTTTTCTTGGTATGACTTAACACTGAAAATGACTTTCAATACCCTATTGAAATATTTGGTGACTAGATAGTACTGATACTGTTTTGTCGTCATACGTTCAAAATATATGATAAACACACTCAATACTGGTTTCATGCATATGTGCAAACTGATTGGACATAAAATATACTAAGATAACATGATGCAAGGAAAAATAAAAGCGTTAAAGCCATCGAAATATAAGGTGTTAAATCCAAAGAAGAATTTTCCTTTCAAAAATCCGAGTAAGGTCGTTATCTACGAAAAACCGTTGAAAAGTTTCAAACCGATTGTGCTGCCTTTTCAACCACAATCATCCTATTCTAAGAAAGTACTTTTCAAAATAATGGTGGTAGCTCAGAAAAGGTGAGCAAGAAATAAACTATTTACGACATTCTTAACATCTGGGTGCAACGTAAAATTTTCAAGAACTTAAGGGCGTTTTGGAGCCAACTTTAGGGCGTTGAAGCGAAACATTTCTTCGAAAGTATAAAATTGATAAAAAATAAACAAGTCATTTTAATGCTGCACTAGCCTTTAAGACTTTGGCAAGGGACAAATATTTTTGCTATAGAAAGGGGAAATAAAATAAGCAATTCTTAGAAGAAAGAGCGCGAGATTACCTAAATTTACAACCAGAGTTTTTCCGGTCTTTCCACGGGGCTTATAAAAAAATTGGGAGTACGTTACATTTAATCCCAATATATAATTTCTTTTCTACATTTCATCGCAAGTACAGTACATATCACACACTTAGACCTATTCTAGATGAACGAGTAAAACGCGCGTGAGCATTTGCAGATGGCTCTGTGATTCGAGAATCGGAATCACGTGGTCTGTGGGCTCGAATCACAGAGCCACCGGCAAATTTTCACGACTTTTACTCGTTCGTGAAGAATGAGCCTAAGTGCGAGTTTCATGCTGTTATTATAGTATGGTTCCGATTAATTGACGGATGTGTAACGCCCCTTTAAGTTCGTTCAAACGAGTTTAGGAGA
The DNA here is from genome assembly GCA_963932185.1 of Troglohyphantes excavatus. Taxonomy (NCBI): domain Eukaryota; kingdom Metazoa; phylum Arthropoda; class Arachnida; order Araneae; family Linyphiidae; genus Troglohyphantes; species Troglohyphantes excavatus. The sequence continues at coordinate 8,862,884 of OZ010668.1, forward strand.
ATTGACCAATGGGCTTATGTAAAACTTGTAAACGTGTGACGTCACAGGGGCTCTTTATACGGAGCCGTACTATATTATTATATATAACATTATTATATATATTATTATATAATAACAAATATATTACTTTAAATATATTAGTTGTGGTGTGATTACAAAAAATTGCTGTATATAAGGAATTGGCAAGTAGTAACTGAACCTACCCATGAATTGAATGTCTTCGTAATCTTAGAAGTCTAGAGCTCGATCCTCGCAACGTTTAATTGCTTTTTTTGTTGCCATTATGTTATTGCGTTATATCATATTTTATAAGTGATTCAAAATACCACAGAATTATCAAATTCATTTTAAGAGAGATCAGGTAAAATATTTCGAAAATTCAGTAATATTTTCATATTTGAGTCTTTATCAGTGAAAGATGGATACATATAATAAATTTTCGATAAGAATCTGTGAAAAATGACATAATTGGTATACTATACAGATGCTTATTGAAACGAATAAAGAAGAAAATTATAAGAATCAACAAAAATTTAACCCTTTGAACTCCCCTCCGTTGGCGCCCTTTTGGTTCCCTGTTCTTTAAAATAAACGAGAACAGCATGGATCTTGCGTTTAAAAAAACAACAACATTTTTTTCAACTCGTTCTTCTGCAGATCCAAAACAGATTATGCTTCTTCTTTCTATAAGCATAACAAATTCTAGGGTAAAGAACAAAAGGATGAATAACTGTTCCGTAGAAAGTACGGAAAACGCAAAGAGTTCTTGGAGTGCAAAGGGTTCAAGCCATTGAAATTTCAAAGTTACACCAAGTTTACTCAAGAAACTTATAATTGTATATACCGGAATGGTAGGTGTCATCATTCGCGCATAAACAGATGATTCCATCATATCGATGTGATTTATGGTAGCAATAACAGGCCCCCATAAAGGGGCGCATACGCCTAGCACCGGAAGGGTCAAGATAAAGGTTATTTGTCTCGGTAATGTTCCCCCATGACGCGATACTTATTTTGGATCCATTAATAACTTTTATGACCGGCAGGAAACCTCTGGATAGGTTTGAAGGCAGGAGTACACACCATACTCTGCAACGTATGGAATACAGTAGTATCAATGCGTTGATTCAATTATGAAACTTTAAACAAAATAGCACTTGGTAATTCATGGTTCATACAGATTTTCAAAAGTAAAAATTAAGTAGTTCTTAAGGACTTTTTAAAGACCTCTCGATAATTTTTAAGGACCTCTTAAATTTTTTGGCGCCAAGAATCGCACATTGTTTGGTGCAAAATAGGCACATAATCACATGTCAGTGGGGTTTTGTAGCAAGTTGGCACAGGATAGCACTTCCGGAAAACTCTGGTGCAGAATTCCCATCCCTTAAAGATGCTACATTCTTCTGAATTTCCTCGTTTTTCTAGAATGAGTATTGATTCTTCACAAAACAACAAACGAACTAAGATTTTCCAATGACGAAGTGTAGTGTATTATAATGAAATATCACTGACTAAAAAATCGAACAAAAGAGATCAAAAGTTCACTTTTTTTTTCTGACACTAAATACGTCCATGCATGCCTTTCTCTCCTTGCCAATTTATACATACGTAAAACGGTCAAAAGTGTGGACACGATCAACATAAAATCCGGAATTCTACATTTCAATAATTTTAATGCACCCGGAATTCTGAGTTAGAAAATTAAATTTCAGGTTAGACACGGAAAAATACCACCCATTTGAATTAGTAAAAAAAAACATGTTTGACAAAAATTAAGGACCTTAGTCGAAAATTAAGAACTAAAGGCCCTTAATTAAGGACCTACTTAAATTAAGTAGTTCGTAAGGACTTTTAAGGACTGTGCGAACCATGTAATTGATATAAGTTAATTCGGAGTTCATAATAAGTTACAAAAGGGCAATTAAAAACCCTTTGCAATCCGTTGGCGCCGCTCAGGCGACAACAAAACGACTCGTTCGTTTGGTTCCCTGTTCTGTAAAATAAACGAGAACAGCATCATGATCTTGTGTTTAAAAAAACCTTGGTATTTTTCTACTCGTTCTTTTGCAGAACCAAAACAGATTATGTTTCTTTTTGCTATAAGCATAACAAATTCTGGGGTAAAGAACATAAGGATGAATAACTGTTCCGTAAAAAGAACGCAAAACGCAAAGTGTTCTTGGAGTGCAAAGGGTTAATCCATTCCAGTCGAGAACTGACACTCAGTGACTAAAATAACGACCTGTTCTTCTGTTCTCCAAATTGAACGAGAACTGCATGTTACTGAACATAAAAAATCTCTTTCTTTAGTTACTTTGTTCTTTATATAATCCCATTTAAAATGTTGTCACTTGGGTATTCACATATTTTATTTATCCTTTGGCACTCGAGTATCGCGTTTAAGTCACCAAAAACAAGGACGTGCTCAAATTTTTTTCTCTGTTCTTCAAAATGGAAGGGAACAACTTATTCTTGAGTTTAAAAAGTTATTCTCTCACACACTTTATTATATATATATTTTGTCATCTTAACCCTTTGCACTCCAAGAAAACTTTGCGATTTGTGTTCTTTCTATGGAACAGTTATTCCTCTTTACGTTCTTTTCCACAGATTTTTTTTATACTCATAAAGGGAAAAAAATCTTAATCTGTTTTGTATTCGCAAGAGAACAAGTTGAAAAACAGATTGATGCTCTAAACACAAGATCATGCTGTTCTCGTTTATTTTAAAGAACAGCGAAACAAAAGAACTGGTTGTTATGTTGGCGCCTGAGAGGCGACATCGGAGTGCAAAGGGTAAAAGCATCAAGTATGTTCATGATCTAAAACTATCTCCAGATCGAAATTCCTCATAATGCCTGCTTTTAAAAAAAAAAAAAAAAACATTTTACAAATGTTACTACTAAATGTATGTTTGGTACACTGAGACTAATATTCAGCATCATGTTTAAATAAATTACTTACCGTAATCGTAAAAGGATAAAGAATACATCTTTAAAAAAAGAACAGGATATACTTGTTCCAAACAAATAGCGTAAATATCAAAAATGCTCCTCGACCGGAAAGGGTTAACATTAAGTTACAAGTTTAGTATGGCTATCAAGATAGGTAACTTTTTCTTACCAATAAGTAAATAAAGCAGCTTTGAATAAACAGTTAAATTATAAAAATTTCAGTTTAAATATTCTGAATTTTTATACAGATTTCACACAGGAGATGGTGAGCTGCTAAGAGCCGATTAAACAGCCAGCCACATTCTCCAACGAACAGCACACGATCTGAAAGTACTGATTTGACTCTTTTGCAAAGCAAACCAACTTTATTGTCGTCTAATTTAACATACGGGATGGTCTAAATCTATTGGGCGGTGGTCATTGTTTGGTTGTAATAAAATATTATATTTGCCTAACTACTTCGCTTATATTTTGAGCTCATTCATCCTCGGGGGCGGAGCAAAATCGATAACTGCAACAAACAAAGTAGTTAAAGTATAGAAAACAAAATGGTTGATTATGTATTGTTAAATAGCCAGACAATGATGATCGCCGAACAATATGTGGACCACCTTATATAAAGATAGGTTTGATACAACAGAGTAGGACTTTTAGTAACTTGGACAGAACAAATGTCTTTTTAGCATGCTATCTCAAAGCATAACACCCTAGTCTATCTGGACGTCGCTTGTAACCTTAAATCCAATACAAAGCCTAAATGCCAACCAACACATTGCACATAAAGAAAAACTTCATTTCCACACGCATGCAATAACGACACCACATCTCAGTGTCTAAAGAGAAAGAATGTTCACTACTCCCCCGTAACGGCACATACTAGTAACAGAAATAAAACCATCCCATCAACTCTACTCCGCACACAGCATTCTATTTTCTGCAGATAGTTTCCTGCTCATTAGCGGCCACATCAGAGAAAATTACCGCAGCACACCCCAAAAGCTACTTCTCGACGTTCAAGGCGACAAGAACTTTGATCAGAAAGGAGAAGAAAGAACATAATAATAAAGACCCAGGCCCAATAACGATAACCCATCGTTCCAGTATCGATCTGGGGGGGGTGGAGAAAGGAAAGTGTCCGACATGACAATGGGCCCTCTAAAAACTCAGAAGGGGGATGTGCAGAGATAATGGCGGGACTTTTATTTTTTTGTTGAAGAAAGTAAGAATAGGGGAAGTCTCATTTTCTTCATCTCTAACCGATACTCCAGGTTTTTTTCCCCCGTTTTTTTATTTTGTTCTGGAGTTCTTCCTATCTGCCTCTTCTCATCGTACGGAACTCGAGTTTCAACACCGGCAGCCACTAGGGGGGGAAGCGGAGCCACTAAAGTGGGAAAAACAGGAATCGAAGTCCCGAATGGTGGAGGAAACAAATCCTTAAAGGGTTCCAAATGAAGGATGGAATACAGAACGGGAAAAAGGTTTTTAGGAGGGGTGCTTTTGGAGATAAGGATTGTGGAAAAGGCGCGTGTTCGCTTTCGAAGAAAGGGATACTTATTTTCAAAAAGTAAATGGCGTCTTCGAGAAATTCAAGTGTGTGTAAAGTTTTCGAGGGGAAAAAGAAATGACACGAAGAGTGGTCGAGTTTCTTTGAGATCACCCGTACATGGATAATGCATTTGCAAGGTCTGCTCGTTTAGAAGTCGTTTTTGAATGTTTGCATCGAAGAATGCATATATCAGTTTAAAGTTCCCATCTATTTCTATTTTGAAAAATAATCAAAAACGCTGAACTGAGGGGAAGGGGGCAGAGAGTAAATAGACAATCTGGTTGACGCGGCCCACCTTCCCATACAAGGTCGGGTCATTCATCCCCAAAGGCTGATTCCCCGTGGAGTATTAAAGCGGATGCCAATACTGACCGATGGCAACATTCCTCTCCACGTGGTACACAGGTCAGGGGGGGGGGGGGGGGTAATTGATTAGCAATCAATGTGGTTGACGCGTTTAAATTTCGTCTACACGATGGTATGTCATTTACTCATAAGCTGATTCCCCGATTAGTCATGTAGCCTGAAGCGTATACTGTAGCCAAGGGCAAAATTCCCCTTGATGTGGTACAAATGTCACAGGGGAGAATGAGTTAACAAACAATCTGATCGACGTGTCTCCCTTTCCTCTACACGATAGTATGTCGTTTATTCACATAGACTGATTTCACTTGGAGTTACCAAGGATATTACAAATGTCGTTTTTTACTATGCAACACCGTGTTATGTAAACGTAGCGAAAGTAAAGACATATTCACGTCAAATTCAGATACATTGACAACGTTTCAGTACGAGATAATCGTTATAACGAAAGTTCGTTGTAACAAGTTAAAATAATTATTACAAACAAATAACCGATTGAGACATGAGAGTCTATACAGTATTAAGTGTATGTGAACTTAATTACACTAAGTGCTTAACAAATCCTAATCTATATTGACATAATTAGGTCCATTACGAATCACCAAAGAATTCAAATTTCTACAGGAAAAAATATATTAAAACATAATTATTTGCTGCAGAAAAGCTAATGCAGAACTTTTACAATTAGCCTCCCAACTCGCTTTCGAGATTTCTGCGAACAGTTCTCATTAGAATAATAGCCACAAAGTCATTACCACAAGCACCAGACTGAAAATGTTAAAACGCGATACGGAAAAAAAAACCCCACTGAATTAATATTTTATCCAGGCCAAAAACTTCATTACAATTTGGACCAAAAACAGATCCGATTCTACCCATTTAACATCCAACAAAAGTGAAGTTAGTAAACCGGGGGTAGAATCGATTTGGTTTTGCGCGTAGCCGACATCCACGACATGGTACAGCGAAATCGATCTCTTGTATATCGAATTTAAAAACAAACATAAGTTTATATTCTTTTATTTATTTTTATTTTCAAAAGCAAACATACTCCAGATAGGCACAGATGCATCGTCGTGTTTCAATTTAGCCATTCGACACGGGAGAATTTTCTGCACTGTTTGCCAGCAAAACCTAACAAATAGCTTTCCCGCTTGGATCAATCGTCCCACTTGCACTTCCATACCCTTTTGTGACGTCTCCATGAAGTGGGTCACCACTATGACAACTGTGGAAACGACGGCTCTCTTCAACCCCGTTTCAATTGCTGTTTTCACGATTTTATGCTCTTAAAAATAACAATAAAAAATCATTTTATTCCAAAAAATGGGTATTTTCCCTCGCATGATATCGATGTATGATATCTCTCAATAATTTATTCCAAATGGAATTTTATGCGAATCTTTCGTATGTTTAGCAACCGGAATGCGAAAGAGAAAATGCAATGGTAAATATGTGAGATCTGTAAAAAAGAACATTGCTTGTCGATTTTGGGACTGGGACGTTATTTCTTATTAAAATGAGAATATGTTATGTAAATGTACTTTAAAATGTGTAGTCGAGTTTTAGCCATGTTTGCAGGATTCCGAGAACTTTTTTCCATGTAAATAAACAATAATATCGCTTCTTTAAGTTAAAATTTTGCATTAAATACGTCTAACTTGCGTTTATAATACAAGTTTTTTCATCATTTCTTCGGGTTTTGCAATATTTTAGGTACTTTTGAGGAGAGGAAAATTCTAATAAATACCACAAACAAAACTGATGTCACTATAGGCGTGGTCAATATTTTTTTATCCACAAATACCCAAGGCAATACAAAAAAAAAAGTGTTTAAAAAATACACTCAATTTCAAAGTAACTGTTCTTAAATGAAACAATTTTACCCCAACTTGTACACATTTTCTAATATTAATATTTTACCAGATATAATATATTTATATAATAATATTCAAGATTCATTACATTATGTAGACCAAACCTTGTTTTGAAAACCTTTACGCTTCTGTATGTACACTTCTGTATGTATGCTTCTGTAAGCACATGCGAATATTAAAGATGAATAAAAATGAAGGAATGTGGTTATCTATACGTCTTTCTGCGCAGAGAGAAAATGCTGGTTTACAATGGGTGTAAAAAACTATAAAGTTACATGATTTTACACGAAAATTTATATTTTGAATTTCCTTGACACTTTTCTGACTTTCAGACCACCAGAAGTTGCTCAAGCAATTCCAGGTGCATAGTAAACATCATACGAACGAGCTACTTTTAAAATTCGCCTTCGATTTCAGATAAAACAGAATATATATCGATGTTACATGCACGAACATTTTTTTTATATATTTAAATTGCAATTGACGAGTATTTTCAAACAATAAAAATACAATGCAGGAACTAAAACACAAAAATATTTCAAAGAATGTCAGCACTGGAACACACATTCCGAAACACAAGTTTTTTCCATTTTACCAAAAGAAATTGAGAGCCGAATATAGGTTATGCGATATATGCACCTCAAAGCGTCAAATATTCGCCGGAGACATCTGAAATATGAGATTACGTCCGGGCATTTCTATCCGGCATAGGGCGGGAGAATGTTGTCCGGGAGGATGCGGTCATCATCTGCAGCTGAATGCAAGAGTTGAGATGCGGGCGTCAGAAATAGGGATGGAATTCGTTCCCCCTTTAGATGGCCGGTGATCGATTGGTAGCAATAAATATTGTAGTTTGCAAAAAAGGAGAAAAGGGTTGGAAGCAATGTCGCTCCGGCCGCTAACTGTGCAAATCAACAGTGATAGGCGATATAGAAATTTTTGGAATTGACGCAGAGGAGATTTAATTATTTTTTATAAGAACAATTATTAATTTTTTTCTTTTTTATATTATTTTTATATACAATTCTCTTACGCGGTGATTGAAAAACGCTGTTTTTCTATACGCGGAATGGCAACAGTTAGATTGTTTACAAAATTCTGTTGCGCTCGCATTTTTATTTTGCCATTATGAAAGCCATTTTGACGATTAACCCCTTCAATTCATTGGTAGATAATTATTTTGTTGATGCCAGCTTAAATTAGGAAGAATATAAGCCTTATTAAATTAAAAAAAAATAGAAGTTTTTGAAAACGCTTTTCCAAACTCAAAGCGGAAAATTGAGGTGGCGCCATCTATTGGCGGAGCAACAGCGGAGCCTCCTAGTATAAGCATAATACCAAACTGACCAGAAAAAAATTAATGTAGTAAAAAATGACACAATCCCCCCCCCCCCCCCCGCCCCTGAAACATTCAACCTCTTAATCCCCAACAAACTAAAAAATTGACAAGAATTAACAATCCAAAGTCAATTTAAAAAACATAGTTTATATGGAATAATGGCACTACTGCGAATCACCATATACTGGATATTAAGCCCTTACAACGAACAGAATGGGGTAAACACCGAAACCCCAATTTTCAGGCATAATAAAGTTACATCTCGCCTCACACTTCAGAATGCTGGGGCACACCCACTTCATTTTCCTTATCCCCCCCCCCTTCCCTTAAACCCTCTTAGAATAAATATTTTCACAACCCCCACCCAAACAAGGCATGAAAAGAACCAATTTCAACTCCCGTTGATCCCCTCCCTCGTATCCATTTGAGGGTTCTTTGTGCGAGTCCGGCGTCTTCTTTTACGCACACAAACACGATTAATGTACTCTTCAACCCCTCCATTGAGGATCTCAAAAGAAGGAAAACCTTATCAAGGAAACACAATGGGATGAGGACTGGATATGCAAATGATGCGACTGAAGTTCGTCCCTTTTTTTTATTTTTTTAAAACCCTCGACCCTCAAAGACATTCATGTTGGGAATATTAAACAAAGGACTTGAATTAGCGCTGGAGAACAGATCGCAAGCGGGTTTGATAGGGTATTGTGAATAAGAGGGTTGCTTTGGATGGGATATGACATTATGGAATCTTTTAGATGATGCAGAATGATTTTGAATACATTATTTTTTTGCTCTGTAAAAGGAATTGAAGAATCGTTAATTTTATTATTAATGGAATACCAGCATAAAAATAATAATAAAAAGCATACAAATTGTGAAATTATACGTTTTATGCAGGAAAACTGCATTAATTTCTGTTGTTGTTCAAAATCTGTTAAATTAAAGGTTTTTGTTTCAAAATCCTTCGTAAAACTTGTTTTAAAACCTTCAAATTTGAAGCAGTAAAATTATTGATAGAAGGAAAAATGTAGTTATTTTGAAAGGTTTTGTGTAGCAAACTGTCATATATTTTTTTGTTTTAAATTCTTTTATAAAACCTTTAAAAACAATTAAATTTCATAATTTTGATGAAGGTTTTTATGCTCACTCCTTATGCTGTGATGGGATATATTGTTCAAGAAAAAAGTATTCGATAATTATATGGGTATAGTTGCGATTTGTATGACTTCGGACTAATATCAAAATTATACAATATACAAAAACTAATATCCGCTATTTTTACTTAAACATATTATTTAAAAATTATGTAGTTTTGATGCATAATAGGTGATATAAGAAACCACATGGTTGAAGAAGAGGAATAATGAATTCAGATTTCTACATATATATGCAGGGGCCTATATATAAAATGGGAGATTAAGCAAGGTTTAGACGCAAGATTTATTTGCTGTCTGAGAGCTGATAAATTATCCAAAGAAACCCACAGAACGTTTAAGTCAGAGACGGTTTCATTATCGAGAAGCATTATGTGACTTCCGTCCTTCCAAGGTCACATCAATCTGATAGTCGTTTTCACGATAAAAATAACTTCTATACTCGGGGACAAGTTGAGCCTAAAGTGAAAGCTATGGTCTGTAAAAAGTTACAATTGCTTTAGGCTCAAATTAGGTTGTCTCAAAGTATAACAACTGTCTGAGAGTGAAACTCTGTCGCCTGTAAACGATCCATTAACGTGGGCTATAAATTGAAAGGGAAAACTGTTTAGGATTTTATTACAAAAATTTATTTTCAATAAAGGAAGAATTCTGCGCCCCCCTTAAGTAATACCTACAAATTACTTCAACATGATGAGAATTGTAATAGAAAAAAAAAGAATCAATGTTTTTCTGTTTTTTTTTCCAATTTAAGAAACGCCCATTATATTGAAGTAATTATTTAGATCAGAACCAAAATATCAACCATCAGCAATATTAGATTTTTTCCCTCATAAAAAGTGATGTAGAATTATAACAAAACGCATAAAACATAGGGATGTGATGAACATTCGGATGGTGTTCGGCCCATATGCCGAATAACTGTCATAAACGCAAGGAGTAAAAACAGGATTTGAGGGAAAAAAAAAATCAAATTTGAAAAATTGTTTGCTTGTAATTAGTAAAAAAAATCTAGCTGAATAAAAATAAGTTTATATGAAATGTACTATTTTTTTAACCATTTTTTGAAATATGCAGCTTTTAATTCAGTGATAAAATTAAAATATAAAAGAAAAAAATACAAAAACTTTTTAACCTAAACAGTTTTTTTTTATCAGTCATAAATTATATTTATGGGTGAATATCTCTATATTAGGAAAGTGGCTAATATGATATAGATTTTTTTTTTTTTTTAATTTAATGATTTTTACAGAAAAAAGGTTTTGTGTCTTAAGTTCAAATTGAATTGACTACAGATTTAATAATATTACTATTCTACAGTAAATACTATATTACTATATATTAAGATAATTTTACGTCTTAAATTTTTACAACAGGTGTTTACCTGCATAAAATTTTTTTAAGGAAGTATTCGGCAGTCGAAGATTTGGTATTCTTCCTCAAAGTCGACCGAATATTCAGTTGGTCTATTCGGCCAAATCATTATTCTTCACATCCCTAATAAAACACATCGACCAAACACTGGTTCCATCAATCTTAAATATAGAAATCTCCCAAATAACTGTATTTAAATAATAAATCCATCCTAAATCTTCCGGTACCCATAATTACACATCTTTATGTCACGTATTTTTATAAAAAAGTTACTTCTTAACGATTTAGTGGAAAATATCTAAGCAACATTGATTGCAAAGCGAAATGGAACAGAGTCAAAGAACTGCCCCCAGGAAAACCCAAACACAATCGTGGTAACCCGGGGAGACCGACGGCCCCCCCCCTTTATTAAGCCATTTTAAGATAAATTCGGTCTTCTAAGTCATTTAAAACGGGATAAAAGCCAACGTTAACCTATGCGATTATGTCGTTATGGGCAGTGTGTTATTAACGACGTTAATTCATCCGAACGTGGGGGGGATAATACGGACGTTGTTAATTTAAATGAATCCGACAGCTTGCAGTTGTACAGGGGGGCAGTTACCGCTCCAGTAATGACTGCGAGCCAATTAAAAAGCCAGGGGAAAATCGGTATAATGCAAATTGAGGTGTTTGAATGAATTCATTAATCCCAGGGTAACTTTCTTCGGGCGATTACTTATCGGAATATATTTCAAAAAGAGAAATGTGTTTTAAGTATCAGCCAGTTTTCATGGTGGTAGGAGTATATCGATTCTCAGAAGGTATAAGTTCATTGTCAAGTAAAATTGGTGGTTGATGGCAATGTATTTGAAAATACATCAAAACAACTATCTTCGTGTTAAATTGATGGGAGAAGGGGGGAGGGGTATAATACACGGTTTCCAATTTAGATTAGAATTAAATAAATTTCCAAGTGAAATGTATGTACTAATGCTGTGTACTTTTGTTTTAATGAAATATATGTACCAATCGTGTCGGAATTTGTAAAAAGGAGATATGTAAAATCTTTTCAATTTTTTTTTTGATTATGTGAAACATACCTTTATACTAAGACACACATACATTTCACTGTATAAAAGCAGATTCTATGATGTAACCTAAATGGACGATCTAACATAGGAAAAAGGTGACATGTGAAGATAGCGTGGCTGATGATCTTGTCACTTATTTTTAACTTTTTTATAACAAAAACTTTTCTTTTATAATATTATAAAAGCATTCTTGAAGTTTAATAACATAAATAATTTTGTTTATAAAATTATGTTTCCTATTATTCTTTTTGTAATTTCAGTGTAATACTATGTAAAATTTGTAAAAAGGGGATATGTACGATTTTTTTTTGGAATTTTGTGGGGAGCTATGGGCAGTAACAAAACTCATGCATTGCATTTGAAGTACAAGTGGCTATATAATATCAATTATCTGATCCCCCCCCCTTTATTTTCTGAGTTTTTAATTTCGTATATTGATGTTGGTTAAAAAACTCCCCCCCCCACGTGGTACAATGGCCAGAATGGTTTAATAATAGGGTCTCACCTTCGAAACGTCTCACATTCTTCTATACGATAGTACGTTATTTATTTCTAAGGCTGATTCCACGTGTAGTTAAAGGACAACCTTCCTTAGCCTTTTGCAAAATTCATCTTTTGGACAAGACTTTTTTTCACCAAATTTAATAAGTTGGCGAAGAGATTTATGAATATGCTTACAGGAGGAAAGCTTAAAAGGAAGAATTTTATGCCCTTAGTGAACTTCAGGATCAAGGAAGATTAACAAAATATGCGCTAAACCGACTTCAAAAGCGACGCGTTAAGAAGCAATAACGAGAATTGACAGCACAAATATTTAATATAGCAGCATTAACTTTTAACTACTTCCCTAAAAATATTTCACGAACCGATTCTTTTCAATGGACACCGACTACAAACCGGTAATCCAACTTTTCTACAAAAAAAAATCTTACATTTAAACTAAATTGTCATAAAAGGAATAAAACACAAAAATGTCCCGAGTCTTACATAAAACATCTTCAGCAGAAAATATCGAGAGTAGTTCAAGAATTAAAAATAAAAATGGGAAGAAGCACTTCCCTTTCGAAACGCAGAAGTGGCCGAAAATCTCCAATGCAAAGTGAAATGTCTGGTCTCTTAAGGGCGCTGTCTTCTTCTTTTGAAAATCGATGGTGCGAGCAGCAATTTTCCCCGAGATCAAAAAGATTGCCCGGAGTTAAATGTTTTTGAGTGAATATTGATTGGAATTATCAAGGGAATGTTTAAATATTAGAAGCGCAGGAACTCTGAACGAAACTAGATATAGCTTTTTTTTAGAAAACACATTTTCACCGATCGATGATAGTATAACTTTGTGTTTGGGATTCAATATTGAAAATAAACAAAGGTTAAATTATATACATAGATTTATTTAAAATATGAATAATAATTTATTTATATTTTTCATTCGCATTTGAAATAAATTCGGTTACATTTTCTTTCTACATTTTATAAATCAATGAATCTTGATATGATAGCCATGATGACGCAACTTAATACAAAACTCAGGGAGAAAAGATGCATTTTTTTTAAATGTCCAATTGATTTACTGGCGGGAACTTATGTTTAAAAACAGAATTTGATAAATTAATTTTCTACATATGCAATGTCAAAGCTGTTTATTCTAAATGCAAAGTAGTTAGCATGAAAAATAAATACTAATGTTGTGACTGCGTCGGTGTACTCAACGTCTTAAATAGCAACTCTGCACTCTCGGCCATCGTTTTAGCAAAGAGGGTTAGGGCACCTTGCTATGGATCATGCGTTAGTGACTTCGGGTAATTAATCTAGATAATTTACGAATAAATAATTAAAAATAAGTTACATCCACGATTTTCTGATTTGAAACAACTATACATTTATTTCTCAATGGTGTTATATCATATTCACGCTGCTATATCATATTTTTATTAAGCATTGACTCGAAAATAAAATGAACAAATTTATGCCTTAAATATCTCAAAAAAAAAATCCAACTTAAAAAAAAGGGGAAAATAATTTATTATTTATATTTACTTAATACGTAAAAAAAAATTTAAAGTTTTGTTTTTAGTAATATATTTTTTCCTTTTATCAAAAATAATTATATATTTGCACGAGTACATTTGTAGAAATTTCTTTTTTAATCATAATAATAAACAAAAAAAGTGTCCCACCTCCTATAAATCACCACTTTTAACTTTTCTTCCCGACAATTTTAACGTCGCATAAAATCATTAGTTGATACCCAAAAGTCCAATCGCAATCAAACCCATAACAATCTCCAAAAAGAATTTTAATTCTTCAAAAGCAAAATCAACATCTCCATTAAAAAAAATCCACGAAAGAGTCCCCAACACGCACGACGTTAACGACGGCCATTCCAAAGTTTCATTCCCACTTCCGATCCCCATCGTTAACTTTCAACTCCCCCCCCCCCCCATCCATGGGTCTTATAGTCTTCTATGGGGGGGGGGGGGGGGGGGGGGCTCTGACTAACGGCAATCCCCATCGTTGATGCATGCCAAATCTACAAATCCGACCCGTCTTCGGATCTGCAGCAAAGAGGGGGTTTGCTTGAAGAATAATGAGGGGTGAGTCAGTATCTCACCCCCCAACCCCCTAGGATTCCTGTTCTATTCGATTGGGTATGGTTGAAAGGATTTCAGCCTCTCTGATGCTAACTTCGTATAAAATCCCATAGTGACTCAGAAAGAAATAAGTCGCGTATACATTTAGGATCCCCCATATTACATATATACTTATATACCAGGGCCAGGCATAGGCTGCAGCCTAGGGGCTTGCACTACACACTAAAAATAATATAGATTAGGGGAAAAAATGGGTGCCTCAACACTTCAAAATTGTGGCAACGACCTGTTTGAAAATAAATCACTCAAACAAAAGGCAAAAAATTTATAAGTGCCAAACTCGTAATGGTGAAGTAATAAAAGCTCCATGGTTGTATTTTTCATTGAGTGATTGGCATGTTTATTGTTTTCTGTGCAAACTTTTTTCTTAAACATGCACACAATTTGCACTTGCGAGACTATCTAAGTGCAAATTCCTCACTACTCTCCAATGGAGAGTAGCGAGTACTGTTATTGCATGAATATTGCATTCGAAATGTTCCTTTCCTAAAGTGAAAGGAACATTTTGAATATATTTGTCAATGATGCTTACCAAAAGTAGTGGTGAAAGGTAATTTTTTAAGTAGAAACTTATTAAAAATAGACTTCGGACCTCCGTGTCAAAAGATATAATAAACTTTTTACCTCTTATCCTAGAGAGTGATATTTTGAAAAAAGTTATCTTATGAAGATGTCATATGTAAATTTGTTAATATTAACTGTAGACGAGTGCCAATGAATCAAACCAAATCCAAATAGTATTCTACAATATTTTTATGATGCAGAAAAATTCTATATTCTTAAGAGATTTGTACAATGTAAATATATTCTAATAGTAATACTTAAGTGGTTTTTTTTTTAAAAAACAATTTTTTATTTTATATTTTATACATTGTTATTCCGTTTAGGGCCATTTGAGAGAAATACAGAGACGATTGCAATATTTTATTATCATTTTCATAGAATCAAAAATGCCATTGCACGTTGATATTCCTTGAAACGGTTGAAAACGTTATAAGGTAGTATTGGAAATTTACAAAAAAAAAACAGTGCATCACAATCTCGCTATAACTCGAAAATGGTTTAATTTGCAGTTCTGGAAAACATATAAAAAAAAAAAAAAAAAAAACTTCGACCCTCCCATCGTTTTACTGGAGGGGTATTCCATACAACCCATCAGTTGGGGAGCCCTCACTACATATTCAGCATAGGGGCCCACTAACTTTAAATCCGGGTCCGCATATGACATGTTTTCAAGTTAACGATTCCTTGCAGCGAGGTATCCCAAATCGATTTTATAGACATATGCACGTCAAAAAATTGTACAAATGTTTTTAAATACTTATTTTAGGTGCTGATCGTCGGTTGGCATGTAGTGCGCTACACGTTTACAGTAAATTTCCTCATATCTCCATTAAAAATCATTTATTTTGTTTTCAACTGACTCTAAAATACGACTACCTTGATCCTAGAACATGGAAAACGATCTCCGCACTCCCCTGTGTACATGTCGACCGTCGTCATTACAACCCCCCGAGCGTTGGTCCGGATTCGTCGCTAAAAGGATTGCTCCCGATGGCTATATTGATGCTTTCTAAAGAGCGTACAGACAAGTCAGGTTTCGATGACAAAGCCAGAGATGAAAGAGAAGCCGTAGAAACGTTGCATTCAAAGGGTTTACCGTGTTGTTGGTGGGAGAGAGAGAGATCAGTCACAAAATGACCAGGGACTACATGTTTTAGGGAGGTTGTTCACCCTAGCTGGTAAAGTGGGGTTTTCCAAAATAAAAGAACACAACAAATTGGGTGTGGCTGTGTCGGAGTACGAAAGGATGTCAACTGAAACGTCATTACCAGGTATATATAAAATAATGAATCGGTCGCCAACGAAAATCCTCATTAAAAAAAAGAAGATAAACGAGTTTCTCCACTGAGTTAGACTATAATATAACTATAAACACTGGAGCAAGGTTTGGTTTTGGTTAATTAACGTCGCACTAGAGCTCCACAGTGGGCTATTGGCGACGGTTCGGAGTCTATCTCGAAGGAAAGACCCGGGAATACATACACATTCACACACACATTCATTCATACCTGCACCTCGTTATTTTAGAACCATGGTCAGATGACGAGGAAACACCTGAACTGGCACCCAACGCCTTCAATAGACGTCGGGACTTTGGACACCGATTAGATTTATCGTGCACCAGTCCCGTATACACGCCGTTAATTTTTGCGGATATTCTGGACGACTTTTCTAGTATTTTTGTAGCGAAGCTGGCAACCCTACGCACTACTTTTTTACTTTCCTTTGTCAAGTCCATTGCACGGGTTTGAACCACCAATCCTCGGATTAATAGCTGAACGCCTTAACCGCTCGGCCACGGAGGCCTCCACTGGAGCAAGGACTCCCATTGACCGACAATGTACTTTAACGTCCCGCGCCGATGCATACAATTTTGAAGACAAGTTGAGAAAACATTTGACCGTGGGTATGCGGTAGTTTCACGTGACGTCACAGAAAGGAAATGTTTAAAACTTTTTTTTTTCGGTGCCTTGTCTTCTTTTTCTTGTAAGTAAATATGGATAACCATGAAATGTGTAACATTTAATGTATTTTTGAATGTCAGAAATGAGTTTTTAAATATACGCAAACCTATGCGAAAGGACTATTTTTTTTCTTCTTTTTACTTTCGCTCAAAAAGGAGTAAAGTGGTCGGCAACGCTTAGTCCTCGCTCCAGTGCTTATAGTTAAATTATTCTAGCTCAGTGTACGGACACTGGCCATTTTTCAGAAAACAATTGTTTGATATCAGGGCAACTTAAACGTATAAAAACCCCCGACATTAAATTTTTAATCCGAAAGCAACCCTTTATATTTCATATGTGTTAAAAAATATATATAAAGTAACGTTATATTAAACAACTAACAAGGGTATACAAATTTTTTAAATGTTATAACATTTAAAAAACTTAAAAAATGATTAAGTACGATGACGTTTTATATAAAAATTGACTACTGAAAATAACTTGGTAATCTAAAAATAAAAAAATGAATATTTTTTTTATTGATTTTTTTTTACAAATAATGTATTGTGTAAGAAAATACTCAAGTTTTAAATAATTGAATATTACATGTCTAGGCAGCATTTCAAATCAAAACTATTTATTTTCTGGATCCTTTTACTACGCGATTTATATAATTACTAGGAGGCTCCGCCCCCTGCTCCGCCAAACCCCGGAGGATTGCAACGCAATCCTCATAGGTTTGCTTCGCAAACCACTTCTCGCTTCGCTCGCTAAAAGGTAGGACACAATAACAATGTGTCCTAGTAACAATACTTTTTTAATTATATTACCAAAAACTTTAAACGTTGAAACTAAATTTAAATTATAATTCATCCTGGCATCAATACATTTTTTCGCCATGTAAATCAATATAAAATCATTTAATTTTTTTTAAACTACAAATGAAAATAATGGAACCACTGGCAAGCCATTATTTATTATTTTATTTCTAACATTATTTATTATTTTCACACCTTTCCTGCGTTTTAGTTTAATTTTTAACATTATTGGTAGTTTGTTTTGGCATAATTGCGTTAAGCTTACCATACTCTTGCCTACCAGAAGTGTGTACGTAACTAAGTTAATACGTCATAATAATCTAATTTTCAAAATTGCCAATAGATGGCGCCACGTCAATGTTCCGCTGATTTGAAAACTCAAAGCGTTTTTCAAAACTTCTATTTTTAATGTAATAGGGTTTAAATTCTTCCTAATTTAAGCTGACATCAACAAAATAATTATTTACTAATTAATTGAAGGGGCTAATCGTCAAAATAGCTTACATAATGGCAAAATAAAAATACGGACACAACATAATTTCGTAAACAAACAAACAAACTGTTGCCACTCAGCGTACAGAAAAACAGCGTTTTTCAATCACCGCGTAAGAGAAATATATATAAAGATTCATACATTAGTAATTGATGAGAAAGAAAGGTGACATTTAAATGGGGAAAACATAAAAATGAAAATATATATATATAAAATAAAAATGTATAAGTATAATGGATATTAAAAGTAAGATAATGATATTTTTTTCCCCTTTGTACATTTTTATAAACAGATGCAATCAATATTTTACATCTTTAATAATTTAGTTTTTAAAAATATGATACAGTATTTGACTAATGCCATACATTTTGTAGAAGACATTGTTTCATACTTTAAATATTATATCTTTGATAAAAAAAAATCGTTAACGAAAGAAAATGCAAGGAACTTTGGAATACACTTTATCTTACTTATTTAAATAAATTTGAAAATTGCAGACAAAACTTCCAACGAATTAATTAACAAAGTAAGAAAAGGTCAGAAGTTTGTTGTTACTTCAAAGTTTCACTTTCCAAATTGCTCTATTTTAATGAAATATGCACACGAAGATAAATAAATGTACTCATTGAAACAGAAAAGAGATTTTAGCTTCATTATAACAGCGAATAAAACGAAGCTATAAGGTAAACAAGGAGGTGAAATAATGTTTTTACTTTATTCTTTCGAACATGGTTTCCCCTCAGGGGAAAAACGAGACTCGCTTATTCCCTATGAAAATTTCCCGCCCTGAAAAATTTGGTAGAGTTAAAATGCCGGAAGTTTTGTTTCGAGTTTCTAAGTTTATTATTTTATTTTAAAAATAGGAGCCTTGTTCGAAAAACAAGATATAGTATTCCCCTTAAGGAACGAACATTGAAAATTAGTGAAGACGCTAACATAAATATATTTATATTATTATTTTTTTCAAGTATAAGATAGTAAATATTATTCTAAGGGATTTAAGGCTGACTTGGGAATAACTTTTCAAAACAAATAAAACTAATAGAAGAGAAATAGAAAAATAAAAGTGTACATTTTGAATTTAATGCAAATGAATAAATGTATTTTCCTAACTAGAACTGAAACATTCCCTAGAGAGATTTTATACTTTTTTAACTATTTATTACTTTAGCCATAAGCTAATGTTTCACCATATTTTTGTCTATGTCGCCAACAGCTTTGAAGTTTCTTTTCAATATAAACTTTAACATGTTGAGTGTATGTTGATACGCTGTGGCCAATCCCAAGAACTAACAAATCACCGATTCGACTATCAGGCAGTTCCGAAGACACGCAAGAGCGTCGAGAAATAATTTCATAGGACGAGTTAACGTTTCCTTGGCACTCAAGGTGTTAAACACAGCTTTCATTTGAATAAAAATAGAATGAAATTTTTTTTGGATGTATTCAAAAATTGCAAAAATATAGCAAATATTACTCGGCTTCTTACTAAATTTTAACATCGCATATGTGCGCAATTTAGCAATAATATACGTACTTTATTATTAAAGATTTCATGATGGAAAATCCAGCGGGTTTTATAATTTCGCAAAATAATACAATATTTTCCAATAAATTTCATATACGCCTCTAAAAGACTTTTGTAAGCTTAAAACATTTCGTTATTTTCAAGCATAGTCAAACACACACAATAAACCCACTTTCTTGTTAATCAAACAATCTTTGTGTATCATGATAAAAACTCGCTAAAAAAAAAATTTGCTTATATGGTCTTGTCCTAACTAATGCTGACAGTGGCGAGAGGGTAGGTAATCACTTAAAAAGAACGATGTCGAGAATTTATACTGTCAATACTGAATATCATTTTCAATATCCTAAAATACGTTATTTTTTTAAAGCTTAATTAAATCATCACATACGTAAATCTATCTATTCAGAGCAATTTCAATCTAAAGAGCCCAATAACCAACTAAGAAAACCAACCAGCTATGAAACAACTCAACCCCTCCCCCCCCAACCAAAACTAATCCCACCTCCTCTCCAAAACAAAAGCTCATTATTACCATTATTCAAGAACCCAACGACCAGGAGCTTAAATATTCATAATACTATTCATCACGAGTCACGACCACAATGGGCAACAGGGACACTCCCCTCTTGCAAAGAACTTAAGAAATTACTTAAAAAGAAATGGCGACAAAAAAAAAAAAAAAATTCTTGGCGAAACAATTTTTTCCTATTAGCGAACCTTAATCCTCTTGAAGCGCCAGTTCAGACTTTCTCCACAAGAGACCATGTAACGCTTTTGAGGGATTTCCACCCAACCTACCATCAATCTTGCGGGGATTAAGGAAGTGTTTGGTGGCAGTAACCAGGAAACGATATCTTCAGGTACTACTACAAGTAAAGAAAACGACAAGGTCTGCAATAGAGATCTCTGGACAGGCGCTGGAGAAATAAATGGACCAGCTTTCTCTTGCAGCCTATGGTAGAAAGGATCGATTGTGGAAGTAACATTTTTTTTAAAAATATATTTTATGGCTTTTCGCCTTTCAAGGTAAGTTTAGGCTAGTTCGTTGACGTTATCTCTTGTAGTAACAGTTTCGAAGATAAAATTCGTCGAGACATCCGTTGGCTGATGGAAGCTATATCGGATGTTTTCTCTTCTTCTTTATTACGTCCCCCAACCCCCCTCTGATACAAGGGAAGTTTAATCTTTTTTTTTCCCAGGTAAGAAAAGTTGAAACTTCCGAAAATCGCTTCGTGTTTCCAGGAACAAAAGTCGACTTCCTTTTCTTATAAAGTTCGTTATCTCCCTTTAAATGTTAGTGAAATAAATAATATTACTCTTTTAATATTTTTTACAACTTGCTATTTTCTTTATTAAAATACATATTTAATTAAAAAAAAAGGAAGTAGATAATTAGGGTACGTTCCCCACACAATCTACTTAATTGATAATTTATTTCAGTCGACACTTTAGTTGGTTTAGTCGACCCTTTAGTAGAAGACCCAGTAGGTTGATTAGTGTCTATATCTAATACACTAATTTTTTATAGTTTAAAGCGACACTTTTCGTTACAACTACTACTATCTCGTTATATCGAGGGTCCACTGTAATTCTAAACTTAAAATCCTTTGGAATAACACTCTTTTTGCCAAACATTTGCAAAAAATATTCTAATGTCCTGATAAAATATTTTTCTTAACCGGAACATTTAGACAATTTAATCACAGACCTTTAGTTTTTTCATTCCCACCCCATCATTGAGCTCTACAACATCCCAATTTTTCAATTTTTTTTTATGTAAAATATATTTGCATAATGTCCACCGCTATACGTACAGTAATTTTGAAGTGGTTTATTTAAAAAAAAAAATTGCCACACTTCTAATTCATTTTTAAACGATTTTAAATTCGCTACAAAAACACCCCAACCTTAAAACTAAAAAAAAAAAATATATCGAAACTTCAACATATAAAAAAAAAAGCCCTTATTTAAACCTTCGTCCCAGACGCACTTCGCAAGGAAATTCACTTATCTGTTTCCATGGCAACCCGGGGAGCGAGTGAACCGAATTACCCCAGACACAAAAATATCCATTCCTTTGAAGAAGATAAGAAGGGAGGGGGGGAGGGCTTCATTATTTTCGGTTTGAGTTGAATTTCTGTAGAATGGGGTGGAATATATATTAAAAAAAATATTTTAGACAGATGGTTGGAGTGTTTCGTTTCGAATTGGACTCATTATTAAATTTGAGACGAAATGGAATAATGTTTAGTTGCATATTCAGAAGCACGCCTTGAAATTTTATCTGATGTTTAATAATGGAAGAGAGGGTAGAGGGGAATTTGCGGTGTTTCAAGGTCTGTGGATCGCTTAAGAAAATTAAATCGATTTTGAATTGAATGGAAATGCAATTTTAATATTGAGTAGTGGAAAAAAAGATGTCCCGCTCATTCTAAAAATCGACGTTTTATTGCTTTATGAAAATGTAAGAACTTTGAAAAGACTAAATTTTATTCTGGGTGGCAAAAAAAATCCTTGAATAATTTCCCTGATGGCGTCACAAATATTTCCCTGATTTTACAATTAATTACATTAAGAAATGTTCCAATACATGTTTTGTATAGAAACAAAGTATCCACGCTACAATAATACTATAAATATATTGCATTATAAATGAAAAATTATAAGCAATACTTATTGACAGTTAAAATAATAAGTTATGGATAAATTTTCCTGATTTTTCTCTGATATTTCCAGAATTAAAAATGTTCCTGATAATTCCCTGATTTCCCGGTTATGTTGCCACCGTGTTCACGCTGCACACCGAGTAACAGAGGAGAATTTTGATCGTAAATTAATATTTTCGAACTCTACTTAAGATAGAGAATTGGCCGTAAAAAAATCCAGTTCGACAAAAACATAATTAAAAAAAATAAATTCTAATGCAAGAAGAGTCAGAAATAATGAAATTGCAAGATTGAGAATTACTGCTTTATTACATGGTTATTTTTTTTATTACAACTCATTATTTAAAAATAAACGTTCCCGTTACCAATATCAGAAATTGAATTGCTTTCAAAATCCGAATTCCTTGGAACAAAACAAATTAAATTTAATGATCCCGCATCCCTTTTCACGGAATGACATAAGAAAAAATGGCCGCATCTACAGAACAAATTGCGCGATGATTCGTAATTAAATTCATGGTATTCCATCAGTTTTCGACTTCCCGACTCTTTTATATATCAATTCATGTAATAAAGAAAAAGGAAGCTCTTCACCATTTTATTGCAGAGTTATTAAACCAATCGAGGAAACCTATTCAGTAATCATTCCACGAAGGAAATGGAATTCGAACCCACGTTTGCACTGAGAGCAGAAAATACACAGCAGTTGCTGATGATTTACGAGTTATTTACAGGATTTATTTAAGAATTTGAGAAACGCGGGATAAAATAGGAAGAAAACAACTTTGCATTATGCGCGTCATTATTTCTAATTGCCGGACACAGTAGAAGAAAAGCGGCGACGCGCGTCGTCCGTCGCAGATTTTAGACAAAGGGCTGGCTGAAGACATATTTTTGTAGAAGTTGAATAAAATACTTTCCTATGGTTGCACTAGATAAAAAAATAATTAGAAAATAGAAAAAGTAATGTCGAACCCCGTTATAACGAACCCTCAACGGATTGATTCAAAAGTTCGTTATAGCCGATGGTTCGCAATTATCCGGATAGGGTCTGGTCTCAATCGATCGGGATAATTGGGAGTTCTACTGTATTATGATTCTGGTATTAAAACAGATTTAGGTCCAATCTACATGAACTGTGATTCGAAAATCCAAATCACATGGTTTGAATGCTCGAATCACAGATCCATCTGAAAATGCTCACGCGCGCTTTACTCGTTCGTGTAGAATGAGCCTTAAATAATTTTAATGGATAAACACCTAAGATATTTAACGCTACACTGGGTTGCCAGCAATATCGTTGAGACATAACTTAAATTAAAAATGTCATTTGTCACAGGGCATTAACATGGACACTCTCTGAAAAGCGGACCGCTCGTCTTGCAACTACAAACCTCCAGCTTGTCACAATGTATTTAAAAGTCAGAGACTGAAACAAAGTACACCATAGACCTTTGTACATCCCATGACAGACCCAGAGGAACAATAAAACTCCGGGAAGACAGCATAATTAAAACTGGCGAAGTCTCCCTCTCCCAACAAGAAAGGTATTCAGGGAGTCAACGACAAACATTCCCAAGATGAGATCTCGAGGCATTTAATTTAGGACTTGGAAAACTGAGATCTCGATATGAGAAATGAATATAGTTTTCCCGTTCAAAGACCATCTCCAGGAGTACCAGGGCTTTTGATTATTTTCAGTTTCGGGTTCTGGCAATTGGACAATAGCGCCCCGATAGTACAAGCATCTCTGCCAACCCTGCTGGAGCTTCAATATATCATGCGGACACCCTTTGGCGACATGCACAGATGGCGCAGGGTCCTTTGAGCCAGGAGTAGAATGGATTGTTCGCATGGTAGATACAGAATTATTATAAGTATTGAAGAACTTTTAGTTCAATCTGACGCATCGGTTACAAGGTCTGGACTATTAAATATTTGGACTATTTCTTGTTTTGGATCTTAATGCACACAGTTATTTTCCCCAAAATAACCAATACCTGCATTTGTTACGTTGTCTTTTAGCACATTGTTCGTAATAGAAATTTACATAAAAAGATTAGAAAATGTGTTACGTTTGCAGGGTTCGTACATATTTTCTGAAAGAAAAAAAGTTTTTAATGACTTTTTAGCTTAGGAACATGACCTAAGGGCCTCAAAAATCTAAAACTCGCCACTGTTTCGTAACTATAAGGACTCGGCACTGTTCCGTAACTATGATGAACATGAAACGAAAATAAGGAGTTTCTAAGGATCTTCGAACCTTGTTTTTAGGTTTAGTATGTAGGGATATGTAACACCAGCCGGCGCCTGTTGCATTCTTCATTAAGCAAGCAGATTCGGTAATTTACACAGAAAATCATAGATTTAAGGGTAAGTCTGCTTTGCTGGTCACCCCTACAGCAATCTTAAAACTAAACTTAACTTAACAACTAAACTAAACAATCTTAAAAATAAAATTAAGTAAAAGCTCATTATATGTAAAATAAATATTAATAATTTAAAAAGAATCGTCAATACACAAAATCTCCTAACGCTACAACTAAAAAAATAAGTCTCTTCAATTTATCATAGAATTAGTTGCATTCACTATACTACTAATTATAAAGTTACTCAATTTTTAACAGGTCATGGTAACTTGAAATCATATTTATATAAATGTCACTTGTCTCCATTAAATATATGTAAATACAATACAGGAAGAGTTCAAAATGAGAGAGTCTGTTCAAATTTCCAATGTTACATTAAAAGAGAGAGAGAGAGAGAGAGAGAGAGAGAGAGTGGTTCTTAAAAGGGAACTAAAAATAAAAATTTCAATTGTCCTCCTAATTGAGCTGATTTATCAAACAAAAGTGTATTTTCAATGTGGTTTTTTTTGTAAAACTTTATACGTGTTTCCCAAATGATTTATTTTTTTATTCACGACTGATCTATGTGTATTGGATATCTACACTTATATTTAAAAGCCCGTACTTTGTGGTGCACTGGGTTTTCTTTTAAGTTCTTAATTTTAAGAAATATACAAAAACTACCCTGTTCAATATAAAAATACGTTTTCAATCACAGAAAACTTCAAATATCGTATTAATAACTATGCAAACAGTACTGCCACAGGGGATCACAATTTCTAAGACAATAACCGATTCCCAAAATATCCAATTAGCGACTATTTCTACACTTACATTTCAAAAACATTTTAAGGAACCCAATTTAAAAAGGGAAAACAAGACAATTTGAGAACTTTTCCTTATTTTCCTTTTATAATTGGACGCAAAGGACCAATTTTCAGCTTAAATAAGGAGCTCTGGAATCATGCATTCAATAAGCACAGGAAATTGATTTTCGTTGTCTGGGCGTACGCAGCCAAATGATTTAAGCGCTCGAAATGAAGCAGCTCGCAGCAGGCAAACGGTTTGGAACATCGATAATTGCTTTCTGCCGTTTGACTTGTCACAATAAGGCGCGAGGGATTTCGAAGCGGTCGATGATATAACAACCGATTCGAGTAGTAATTTGTGTGCGTTGTAATGAACCACACGCTACCATCATTTCTTGGGTTAGTGTTTGCTTAATTATAACTTCGCGGAAAAATATTTGTGTTAAAATAAACATCGAGGCATATCAATATTCAAGCCTAGTTGATAGCAAGGGACACTATTTTTCATGAATTGATCTTTACTCTATCAGCCCTGAGTTGATAGCAAGGAACACTATCTTTAAAAAAAAAAATATTGACTAGTTTTTACTGTAGTAAAGCTATATTAAGATACTTAAAACGATTTTTCAAATGATTGAAATTATATGTTCGTGAAATGTAAATTAATGAAATATTTTGCCTTGCATTTGCTTTACCAACTTTTAACATTATAGGGGAAAATAAGTATATTAACATGAGATAGTTACCCTATTCCAAGCTAAAAAAAAAGTGTCTATTAAGTATATGAGAACCAGTTCGGCATTGATTGTGGTAATATCGAGGCGATTATTCACTTTCATTTTGGCAATTGAGAAATCTGAAACCTGATCTTTTTCACTTCAAGTAAACCTTTGACAAGTGCGTTCTTTCTACGGAACAGTTGTTCTTCTATATGTTCTTTTTCCAGGAACTTTTTTTATGCTCATAGAGTACAAAAACAGTAACCTGTTTTGGGTCTGGCAAAAGAACAACTTGAAGAAGAAAAAATCGATGTTTTTAAACACAAGATCACGCCTTTCTCGTTTATTTTAAAGAACAGAAAACCAAAAGAACAAACCGTTATGGCTACATCGAGAGAGCAAAGGGAGACCCTTCGGGCAGTCAAGACATCGGGAGACCCTTTTGCAGTCCAAGAACACTTTGCGATTTGTGTTCTTTCTATGGAACAGTTATTCCTCTTTACGTTCTTTTCCACAGATTTTTTTTATACTCATAAAGTGGAAAAAAAAAATCCTAATCTATTTTGTCATTGCAAGAGAACAAGTTAAAAAAAAGATTGATGTTCTAAACACAAGATGCTGCTGTTCTCGTTTATTTTAAAGAACAGGGAAACCAAAAGAACGGGTCGTTATATTGCCGCCTGAGAGGCGACATCGGAGTGCAAAGGGTTAATTCTCAATCAGTCGCGGGAAGTAAACTTCGATAGCCGAACATCACCAATTGTAGAGGTAACAAGGAGCATCTTTCTAATAGAGAAGAAATATCTCCAATGCATAATACCTACTTAACAAACACACTAACACAACTCCAGAAACATAGTTTCTATTTCAGTCCCTTTTTGCCCCATTCTTGCTTTCACTAATCTCCCAAAATAAACAAAACCCTTTCCACCATTCCAGACACATAATGAAACTTCGCGCATGGTGGGTTTTATTAAGTATCGAATTCAAGCTGTTCTTCCCTTCTCAGTGGATATTCGGATGGAATCATGAATACTTAAATACGCGGTGCTCTCTTCTTTCCACGGCGCAGCGCTAATGCCCTTAACTTGCACAAGCAGAGATCTTTTCTTTTCGTAGTTTGATTCGGTATGGGAGTTTTATTTGGTCCATGTCTGGAAGGAACTCGAAAGCGCCGGGGCTTAAAAGAATATTGAAAATCTGATCGTTCTCTTTCTCCGGCGGAGCTTTTAAAAGTATGTTTTGAGAGTTGAGTGAAGCTTGAATTATAATAATAAAGTTAGTTGGGAAAGGGCTCGGGGTTTTAGGAAAGTAGATTTTAATGTAAGCGTACTTGGATTTTCGGTAAATGATTTAAAGTTAAAAGAGCGCAAATATTTTACTTCGTCTTAATTTAATATTCTTTTTTTTATTTTTATTAACGGTATATATAACTTCTAACTATAATTTTGTATTAAAAATGAGGAATAGAAACGAATACGATTTTAACAATAGGTATTACTGCAAAATACACGATACAGTTACACTTCTCGAAGGCGATATCTTTACTAAATTATTTATTTACAAAATAAAACCGGTTATATTTATTGATGTAGACTAATATTTACATAGCATTAGTTGTTGTTATTAACGTTAAAAGTAAAAAAAAAAAAACGAAAAAATTAAACATGAATTGTTGCAATTTAACTCTTAACTAGTGCTGGATTTGAGTCCAATATTTTCCCAACACCTGATTGATTTATATAATTATTTACAATGATAAAACTTTTGTATAAAAAATAAATAAATTCAACCTAACACTTTTTATGTTTTTTTTATCAACAGCAAATACACTGATTTTAGTTCGCTGTAAAACGATCTTTTCCTTTAGGGTCTATACTATGCAGGGAAAAACACCTTCCCGTGTAAAAACGGAGCCAGCCATCTGGAGAAACAGACACTGTAAAAACTAAGGCCTACTAGAGACAGTTTTGATAGAATCCTAAAGTATCTACACAAAATGTCTTGTAGAACGCGATGGAACAACTTAAATATTGACCATATAAAATTTTCGATAAAAAATTAAACAATTCTGGGAGGATATTTCACTGAACAAGAGAAAGTAGTAACGGGTAGATAGATAAGATGTGCTTCGGAACAAGAACCAGAACCTTTCATATTAAAATTTGGGGAAAAGTCCTCGCTTTTTTCCTCAGTAGCCGCCGCACTTGACGTCCAAGACACTGAACTGGTTGTTTCTAACCAATCCAGTGCATCGAACGTCAAACGCAACAGCTAATAAGGAGGAAAACGGCGAAGACTTGTCCCACAGTTTTAATATATTAGAACGAAAACATGTCAAATTACACCGTGTAAGCCAAGTTTAATAATTTGTCTTCATAAGAATACAAAAACATTTTTAGTAAACCTTCAAATAACTTCATATTTCAAATATTAAAAAAAAAACGTTTAATACCAGGCGAAACCATAAAAAAAATATAACATATATATCGAAAAAAAAGAAGAAAATCTCATTAAATGCTAATTAAGGTCACGCAGACCAAAAGCGCTCATCAATAACTGAACCATACCTGACCAGTTCCTTGGCGAACTTTCTTCAGTTTGGCAGAGACGTTGACGGCTGAATTATTATTAATTTATTGCACATAACAGGAAGAATGCCAAAAGTAGGGGCAAGAAATACACATAAAAGGCAAAGTTTAAAAAAGTCTGAGAGAGGGGATATATTGCTAGAAGAGAATCAACCACAAACGAAAGAAGAAAATAAAAATCATCGAAATTTTTTTTTCCATTCACGGGCAACGAAAAAAACTGTTGGAAAGTGTATGATTAATGGAAAACGAGTAATGGAGCTTGGGCGGGCTTATCTTTATTCTGATTCGTGTCATAGGAAAAGCCGTAATGTGTCACTATCGAATCTCGTCATTTTCTTTTTAATGGAAGCTCTAAATATATAAAATGAGTTAAAACTATTTTCGCAAATATTATGTAAGCGTGGACAATAGCGATGATAAAGGTGGTTCTCAAGAAATAGTAAACGATGGAAACAATACTTAAAAAATTAACGGGAACTTGAAATTAATTTTTCCATGAATTAAAAATTATTCGTAACACACAATGTGTAAATTACACACTTCTGGTAGGCAAGTTTATGGTAAGCTTAACGCCAATTATGGCCAAAACAAACTACCAATAATGTTAGAAATTTAGTTCTCTTTAAGATATGAGCTATAGAAATAACGAAGCATACGGATTTGCTTGGCAAACAGGTTTTGGATTACCATACTTACAAATAACTGTTGTTCATTTTATTACAATAAATCTGGCTATAGCGAAATATTTGTACAACCGGTGAAATTATGTCTATAAACTATTTCATAACCAGTAATATTTTTTTTTATATATTAGATTCCCTTTGTTAAGAATAGTTATTATTTAACTGTACAACGTTCTGTTATTGTGAAATACTCAAAACATCCCTTATTGTCAATAATTAAATTATTTTACTAAGAAGATTCCACGTCTATTCTAATATTGCTTGAAAACTAAACTCTACACCCTAAAATTAATTAAATCGGATTAATAGTTGTTCAAATGAAATAATTAAAACTGACATTCCCGAATATTATTTGGGAAATTATATCTCCGCCTCTTAGTTATTTCCAATACTCCGGTATTTATTAAAATGATATCAAAGCATATTCTGCTAACGCAACTTGCATTGGTTCCAAAGAGAATTTGTAATTAAATGCCACTTGGCGCCTTCCTCATTCTCACAGCATTAAAAATTAAAGCAAATACCAAATGTACCGCGTAATAAGAACCGAATTCCAAGTGTACCGGGAACTCTAAAATGGGAAGTAAATTAAAACTTATTCCTGCGTGAATGAATGAAATCATATCTGGCAAAAGCAATGCCGTTTTAATTACCCAGTCGACAGGAATTAAAAAAGGGGAGAAATCATTTCAAAAGGACGGAATCCTAAAAGCCGCCATCTTGAAATTCTTAATCAACAGATCGGCATCGAATGAAAATTGCATTTTCGGAAATGGCGATGATATAAAAGATTATTTTTTTTAATGCCATGTATTTACTTCGAGACCTATTGTGCAAATAAATGCTTATTAAAAAAAATAGTAATAGGAATCTATTTATAATTGCCGAAACGTTTTTAAAAAGGAATATTGTAATAGCTGTTGCCACCGGTTTTCACTTAAATAGGGAAATTCGAGCTATGCTGTTTGTAAAGCATCTCTTTCATATGCAGTCTGAAAATTAATTGGTTGGACTACTTTCGAGTCGTTTTACAAGATAAGTGTTTTTAAATAAACTATTAGAATCAAATGTAATAAAAAAAAGTGTACGAAAGCAAGAATAATTGAATTCGAATTTTTTCAACCTATTGTTAATTATTTGATTAAAAAAAGTTGGGTGTAGCTGTATCTGAGCACGGCCAGAAGCATTTTAAGTGAAACGTCAATTAAGAATATTATAAAGTCACCAACAAAAGAAAAACTTTGCCATCAGATAGAAGAGAAAAAAAGCTGTTATGTCTGACACCGCAGGCCTCCATTCACACCCCATTCGTACTTAGATTTATTTCAAGATTTATAAGCATCAATGTCTTATCTCCTGTCGAAAGTGACAAATTTATGTCACTCGTGCTATTTGTCACTGAGTTGTAGTGTCGAAATGGATCAAACTAAAAGCGTAAAATGGTGTTTATTTTATGTAACTGTTCAGTGGGCAAACGGGAGTAAGTTTAAGTATTCATACGAAAAAACGAAAGACGATTAGCTCCAAGCAATGCTAAATCTTTATTACGCACATCCAAAAACCAAACCGATAGTACATCTCTTTTACGCGTAAGATCACAACAGAGCGGAACACCAAAATCAAAACAAATACGTCACGCCTCACTGCGCCTCTTCTTCCCCGCAGACGATCGGAAAATAAATGACTTATACAAACCAAAACTATACGTCACAAAGGGGAGAAAGGTCAGTCGGCAACATTCCGCTCCGATAATCAAACGTTACAACCCAACAGTTGTTGGAATATTAATATGTGTGCAATATCAACATTTTCCCCCATTGTATATAATGAACTGCCCTGCGGGACGGTTACGCCCTCTAGTGGCATATTTGTATCGTGTAAGTGTGAACCCCGTACTTCGGTGGTAGATCCTTCATCTCTCGTAATGTGTTAGTGTGTGTCCTTTGTCTCTTAAATGTAATTGTAACTATGTGCCGTAATAAATAATGTTTTCCTGTTCAAACCTGTGTCTGTCCTGTGCGGTGATCCACGCCCATTTATCGTAATAGGTTATGGAACCTTAGCACGATTCCACTGCGCAGGCGGATCGGGTTGGAAAACAAAAGAGCGCCACGAATCACAAAATGGCGGCTCATGGAATGACGCACATCGAGATGTTGACAAAGGACAATTACGAGACGTGGAAAATCCAGATGAAGGCCTTGCTTGTAAAGCATAACTCGTGGACTTTTGTCAGTGGCAAAAGAAGAAGGCCAGAACTCAAAGAAAATGATGCGAAGTCAGTCACAGAATATGAAGAGTGGGAAGACGCTGACGAGAAAGCGAAAGCCGACATCATTTTGTGTATCGCTCCATCGGAACTGAAACAAGTGAAGCACTGCCAAACTTCACTGGATATTTGGAAAAAGCTGGAGGATATATATCAGTCGAAAGGCCCCGCTCGTAAAGCATCATTACTGAAAGCTTTAATTCAGCATAAGATGTCCGATGATGTGGATATTAGAGAGCACCTGCGAACATTCTTCGACATCGTCGATAAATTGTCGGAGATGGAGATTATTATTGACGAAGATTTGCTGGCTGTGATGCTTCTTTACAGCTTGCCGTCGACGTTTGAAAATTTCCGGTGCGCCATCGAGTCACGTGATGAACTGCCGAGGGTCGAAGCTCTACGTGTGAAGATCGTGGAGGAGGCCGACGCTCGACGGGGAAACCACCGGGAAGAGAAATCCGAAGCGTTCGCTGCCACCCCCGCACGGAGACCGTCGACGCGATGGAGGAGAAACTTGGGACCAGGACCACGGAATGGCAGACCAGATGTAAAGAAGCCAGATATCTCAAAGATTCGCTGCTACAGATGTAGACGATTTGGACACGTCCAGGCCAATTGTGATCAACCAAGAAAAGAAGTTCCACACTTTGGATTATTGACAAGCGACTGTCTACAAGAAGCCACCTATCTCTCATCCGATGAGAAGATGTCATCTGCATGGATTCTGGATAGTGGATGCACGCGTCATCTGTGCAACGACCCGTCGAAATTTGAGATCATCGACGAGACCGAAATCACCACTGTGAACTTAGCGGATAAGAACACAACAGATGTGAAAGGGTGTGGCACGGTGGTCATCCGAGCAAAAGTGAATAAAAATATTCAAGATGTGAGTGTATATAATGCTCTGTATGTGCCGAATTTAAGAGCAAATTTAATTTCAATTGCAAAATTATGTGATAATGGATATCAAGTGAAATTTCATAATGATAAAGCTGAAATCGTAAAAGATAAAAGCAATTTAAAATTAATTGCTGAGAGAAGAGGTAATTTGTATTATCTCAAAGGTGATTTCAAGGAAAGCAAAACCGAAAATATTGTGAATCACGCCTCAGATGCCTATGATGGCTCTAAAAATAAGAGAGTCGATCTGGTAAAGTGGCATGCTCGGATGGGGCATATGAATGCAAATGATCTCATTGAATGTAGTTTAAAGGGAAATGTTATAGGTTTAAATTTAGAAAAATCCCATAAGGATTTCAATTGTGAAATATGTGCTATAAATAAATTAACATGTGCTCCTTTTCCCAAGAGGTCAGACCACAAATCAGCTATTTTAGAAATTGTTATGAGTGATTTGTGTGGGCCTTTCAAAATTGAAAGCTTAGGTAAGTGTCTTTATTTCATCACATTCATTGATCATGCTACTAGATTTTGCGCTGTGAGGTTTTTAAGGCACAAAAATGAAGCTTTAAATGCTTTTAAGGAAATTAAAGCTTTGTGGGAAAATCAAAATTCTACTAAAATTAAAGTTTTTATGAGCGATAATGGGGGCGAGTACATTAACGGGGAGTTTGACAGTTTTCTAAAAGAAAATGGAATCGAACGTAGGGTAACGGCTCCTTATTCAAGTAGTTCGAACGGAATCGCTGAGCGAAAAAATCGGACTTTAGTGGAAATGGGACGTTGTTTATTATCGCAATCAAAATTGCCATTAAACTTGTGGGCAGAGTGTATAAATTGCTCGATTTATATTCAGAACCGATCTCCCAATAGCGCTCTCGGTGGTAAAACGCCGATTGAAATGTGGACTGGAAAAATACCCAACGTAAGCTATTTCAAAACTTTCGGATGTACGGCTTATTGTTTGAAAAACCAAACGCGTCATAAATTTGCGCCTAAGTCAAACAAGGGGATTTTTGTTGGTTATCAGGATGGGTGCAAAGCATATCGGATTTATTTGCCCGACCAGAGAAATGTAATTGTTTCCCGTAATGTTAAATTCTTCGAGGATACGGAAAATTTTAATTTGGGGGAGATAAATGAATTGCTTTTCGAAAAACCGCTTCCATCCACTTCTACCGAAATTGAGAGAGACGCGAGTATGACTCATTTTCAGGGACCAATAGAAATTAGGCGCACTTCAACTAAATCTTCTGAAAGAGGAGAGGAGAAAAAAGCGGAGAAAATGCAAAGCGAAACTGAAACTTTTGAGTATGACGTAATCCAGCCAAATACTCTGTCATTGCGTAATCGAGAGATAACGCGTTTTGCCGAAACGGATGAATCGATCTTTGGGTTTCACGCAGAAATTCCTATTAAAGTAGCTCTTTCAGGATCGGATTCAAATAAATGGATAAATTCAATGGCAAATGAAATAAAGAGTATTTTGGATAAAAATACGTTTGAATTAGTTGATAGACCGGAAAATAAACGATGCATTAGCAGTCGCTTTATTTTGAGCAACAAATTTGATAGTGACGGATCCTTATTAAAGAATAAAGCTCGTTTTGTAGCAAGAGGGTTTTCTCAAAAACCAGGTGAAGATTTCGAACAAACGTTCGCACCTGTTGCCAGATCGGGATCCATTCGTGTTTTGTCAGCTTTAGCCGCTGATTTGGGATTAGAAATTCATCAGTTTGACGTAACCACCGCCTATTTAAATGGAAATTTGGATGAGGAAATTTTTATGGAATGTCCAGATAATTTTGTAAAAGTTCTTGAGCATATTATTGATAACGAAAGATCAAATAGTGAAATTTCCCGCAAATCATCAAATGTGATAAAATTGTTAAATAAAGGTGACAAAGTTCTTCTTTTAAAGAAATCCCTTTATGGTTTAAAACAGGCTGGTAGGTGTTGGAATTTAAGATTGAATGAAATTCTGATTAAATTTGGGGCCAAACAATCTAATGCCGATCCTTGTGTTTATTACATTAGAGATGATAGTGGGTTAACACTGATATCCGTGTATGTTGATGATATTTTGTTTATGTCTGAAAACCCTGACATGCTAGAAAAATTCAAAAACCATCTTAGTAGGGATTTAGAAGTCAAATACTCTGGTCTTGCTAAATATTGTTTAGGGATAAACTTTAAACAACAAAAAGGGATTGTTGCAATGAGTCAGTCCAGTTATGTAAACGAACTGTTAAATCGTTTTGATATGTTAAATGCTAAAACCGTGAGTTGTCCAATGGATTGTAGTGTTAAATTAAGAAAAGCGGATCACTGTGAGGATCACTTACCCTATCGTGAATTAGTGGGGGGTCTTATGTATTTGGCTACAACAACCAGGCCAGATATTGCAAATACTGTTAGTAAATTGAGTCAATTTCTAACTTGTTATGATGACACACATTGGTCAGCTGCTAAACGGGTTTTACGTTATTTAAAGAAAACAATAAATTTTGGTTTAATTTTTAGGCACACTGACGATCCTTTATTTGGCTATACTGACTCGGACTGGGGAAATTGCCCAGATGATAGAAAATCGTATACCGGGTATTGCTTTATTCTTAGTGGAAGTGTAATTTCGTTTGAAAGTCGTAAGCAAGTGACAGTGGCCCTTTCTTCGACCGAAAGCGAATACATGGCTCTTTCTGATGGAACGAAAGAGGCGATATATCTGAAGAAGCTGTTAAATGAAATGTGTTCTGACAGCTTGGGAAAAGTGCGTTTGCTTGTTGACAACGTTGGTGCAATCAAACTTGCTGAGAATCCAGTGTTTCACAAGCGAACTAAGCACATAGATATTCGTCACCATTTTGTAAGAGATGCTTTGAGAACTGAGCAAATTGAAATATGCTATGTACCAACTGAGGAAATGGGTGCTGATGTTCTAACTAAGCCGTTACCTTCTTCTAAGCATTTTAAGTGTATAAATATCATAGGTATGGAAGATGTTAACTTGTATTTTAGAAATGTGGGTTGACATTGTGGGGGAGTGTTGGAATATTAATATGTGTGCAATATCAACATTTTCCCCCATTGTATATAATGAACTGCCCTGCGGGACGGTTACGCCCTCTAGTGGCATATTTGTATCGTGTAAGTGTGAACCCCGTACTTCGGTGGTAGATCCTTCATCTCTCGTAATGTGTTAGTGTGTGTCCTTTGTCTCTTAAATGTAATTGTAACTATGTGCCGTAATAAATAATGTTTTCCTGTTCAAACCTGTGTCTGTCCTGTGCGGTGATCCACGCCCATTTATCGTAATAACAGTAACCTTATGTAGCTGATTAAAAAAAAATATATAATGTAAAAAATATCTTCATAATTTTTTCTACAGCACTTGAATTTCTTAAAGTGACTTTAAAAAAATAATTCTTTTGTATTATCAAAAGATAATAATGTAACTAAAATATGAATAATTTAGTATATCCGCATTAATTATTGGAATATAAATTAATAATAAAATCTAATGGTTAATTTTATTAGTAATAACGATGTATAAAATTTGTAAAAAAAAAGTGTAGTACCTAACTTCTCAATACAAGCAAAATATTTTAAGAATAATGTCCGCTCAGAGAATAAATCCTGGATCCGTCCCTGATAAGGGCGTGCATGACAAACACCACAAGCCGGTTTGGCGATATACCGCCAAATGTAAATTACTGCATACCAGATAGGGAGTAAAAGAAAGGGGGAGGGCGGGTGGGTGGATAGGGAAAAAACAAAGAAACGAAAAGGAAAAGTAAACATAGAAAATGGGAAATAATAGAAAGGGAAGGAAGAATTTTTTCGGATGAGCGAAGGAAGTCGAGAGTAAATAAGGGAATCTGGCATCAGTTTGTGAAGTTGGGAGGGGGAGAAATTTTCTGCGTGGGGGAGGGGGGGGGAGGAGGAGATGGGGGAATAAAAGTGTGACAGAAGCAAGATGCAAACCCAGTCGGATGTTTCAATTTTTTAAGATAAAACTGTCTCTTTACAAAAGGCCATTCAAGGTCACAATTCCCCCCTTTATCTGTTCGCTCAAATCTACCCTCGTTTTTTAAATTAAGGAACTATTCTGAGGTGCGGAATTCGGTTTTTAATTTAATACAGTAGGTTGAATACGGTAAAATTAAGCAAATTAAATTAGTGTTAATAAAATTACTGATTCGCACTTTCAATTAATTAGTCCGCGTATACTGCAGAATTAGGTTGGCTTAAATTAGCCATTTTTTCAATCTGAGCTGTAAAAGATTCTTATTACATTTCGACAGATTTTTAATGAGGTTTCAGGAGATCAAGTCAAAGTTTTCCAGAATATTCGTTACTTCCAACATACAGGGTGGTCACGAATTGTTGGGCGATGGTCACTGTTTGTATGTATGTATCACATTTATACGTATTGGCACAATAAAAAAATATTTTTGACCGACTTCTTTGCTTATATTTTAAACCAGTCGCAACAAACAAAGTAGTTAAAATATAGCAAAAAGAATGGTTTAATTAAACAGTTAAACTATGAGTATCGTCCAACAATTTGTGAGCACCCTGTATTATACTACTAGCTGAAGTGTACCCGGCTTTGCGAGTACTTTTCCCAGAGTGTTGGCCGATTTTTTTCTCCTTGGCGCCAACCTTGTATTCATTTTGGCGACATTGTTATTCATGTTGGAGATATTTTTATTCATTTGGCGATATTCTTATTCATTTAGCGATATTCTGACTACATTTGGCGATATTTACTCTTCAGCCAATAAAAAGGCATCGTTTATCCCTCTTCATAGGTTACATAATATTAAATTGTTACAATCTTAAAATATTGCATTGTTACATGTTAATATCGTATGGAAAGGGTTTTAAAAAATAGTTATTTTGTCAGTTCCAGTTCCAATTTTTAAAAATCCCTTCTTAGTGCAAACCCTCGAGTCTAAGATGAACATATGTACCAAATTTCAGTTCTATGGGTCTTTTGGATCTGTAGATTTCGTAATCAGTGAATGGTATTTGGCTTTTATATATGAGGCGTGCAGAGCTAAAGTCCATAAATTATAGGTCTGAGAAAATCAAAGTTAAAGTTTATTAACACTATTGAATTTTAAAGTGATTTAAAGATAATTTTCTTTTTTATTGTTGTTGTACGAAGACTAACTTAAATATGTGTCATAATTTGAAAATATACAACATTAACAAATATTAATCCGCAACAAAAAATTGTTTTTAAAAACTTTTGGACTTAACCCACTTTAGCTCCGAACGCTTCGTATATAGATCACTAATAAAATGTGATAATGCTCCAAAAAAGAATATTGTCGCAAGTTTATTGAAATGATCACGCCATAAGCTATCTTTTCATCTTTTGAAGAAAAGTAAACCGCCTTTCCCCACAGCCTATTAAAATGACAAACAGCGATATCGGGCCCTGCATTTAAGCACCGATAGAAATTCCATCTAGAGAGAGTTACGTTTCGGGATTTTAACCCCAAGTGGAAGGAAGTGCTAGCAATAAATTCGGGCCTACTTTTAAAAATACCCCGATCGTAAACTGTGATTCTTTCGGCACGGACGTGAGTATTGAAATTCTGTTGGGTAACAGCCAACTTTTTTAAAAAACCTTAAACAGAACACAGTTCTTTGAGAGGGCTTTGGTGGGGATTCCCATTTGGTCGGCGATAAAGTTAAAGCTTTGGAAAAATCTCTTTCTTTCTAAAATAAAGGGAAGACGAGACTTTCTCGAAGGAAAATTCTAAATTGAACTAAACGTTGAAGCACTTTTCTTAGCAATCGATGGGATAGAACTGTACAGGAGGATACAATTTTGAGTTTTATTTAGCCAGCAAATCCTGCCAGATCTTAGTGCTTAATACACAGGGATGTCTATGCACATTAAGTTAAAACGTGAATCAGTTTTGCTTAAAATGCAATTATTATAATAGTCAGCAAAGGCTTCAATTCTGAAAAAAAATAAGGGAAAGCTGGATTTTTTTTAAAATCACTTCTAAAAAGTGT
Source organism: Troglohyphantes excavatus (assembly GCA_963932185.1). Lineage (NCBI taxonomy): Eukaryota > Metazoa > Arthropoda > Arachnida > Araneae > Linyphiidae > Troglohyphantes > Troglohyphantes excavatus. Next base: position 8,901,590 of record OZ010668.1, read on the forward strand.
TTTGTATGATATATTAATTTTGTACCCACGGAGTTGGCCACAATTTTTCAAGATGGCGGCTGTTCGAAATTCTCAACTCAATAGTGTGGAAAATTCCCAGTTCCAACTTATCGACATTTTTCAATTTATTTTATATATATGTTTTAGTAATAATAAACAGTTCTCTCACAAGCATTGGTTTGATGTACCTATATTCCAATGCAGTGTTCGTTCTGAGGTATAATTTAAATGTAATCATACAAGTTGGGCAATTAATCTTCCTTAGCTTTCAATTGTTAATAATATAAATTTTCTTCATGCATAAATTGTCCCAACTCGGGGTTTTTAGAAGTTGAAATTCCCAACCTTCAGGGTGGGGGGTGGGGGGGGGGGGGGGAGACCTCTAACCCCCCCGGTGCCTGGATGGCGGCCATTGCCGGTGTGGGGCCAAATTAATATATCATACAGAATAATTTTTGGAAGCAATTAAAACTGTTTTCAGCTTTCTTTTCTCATGCTTTGCTGACTGGACTATATGGTAACTGCAGAGTCAAGCAGGGATAGGCCTCCTGTTCGTAATAAAAGGAAATAGGAGAACAAAATACAGTAAATGACATCTTAATTTCAAGGGAGAAATGTTACGTTACATGCGGACAGACATATTTTATGTATTTATCATTTGCGAAAATAACTTTTTCTTGCTAAAATCAGGCTCCTTTATTTAAAAATAATAAAGTATGATAAATTTTGTTTCGATAATTAATTTACTAAAGTTTGATATAAACCTAATACAATACAATAATAAATACAAACGAATACTTAATACAAATGAAATACCATAAAAAAAACTTAAATAATTAATAATTTACTATTATATTAGTGTTATAATAATGCTGATATTTAAGCATAAATTAAAGAAACATAACACATTAAAAAAACATCACCGCCTTTTTTGAACACAATTTAATCTCGATCAATTTTCGAACTAAAGATTCGTAATTTCGTCAACAAAAACTAAAATTATATTATCTTGAATAACAGACAAATGAATTATTTTATATTTTTCAATTACAAAATTTACTCGGTGATGTTTTTTTTTATTTCATTTCAAAACTGATTACCAACTCAATTTGAAAATGTATTTTAAAGAGTAGATATAAAGTAGTCGTTCCAAAGAAGAAGAAAAAAAACAATTAATTTCTTTCAAAATAGCTGAACTATCCACAAATAGCCCGTAAAACACGCCCTTAAAAATTTAAATAATTTTCCTTCAGCAAAATTCTTTTTAATTTATTTTTATTGGAGTCTTAAAAATTTACATTCCTTTTTCTATTTGTCAATTCCTTTTTTGATTTCGCTCGATTGCACATTTTTCAAAACATGCTCAAAGGAACAAGAAAAAGAAAAAATAATAATAACGAGATCAGATTACGCGCTTTTAATTCTATTTCCTTTTTCATTTGACACGAGCTGACGTCAGCGGATAATTTTATAAAAAATAAAATCCGCTTTTAAAAAAAAAATTCTTTCGTAACGTGATAAAATATTCACGTAAACGACTTAGAATGTTTTGAGAATATTTTTAAAGAAAATTACAGCTTGTATTGAAGGCCATTTAGGAAAAAGACGTTGTTGATTTCAATCACAAAGGCTGTTTTCCCGGTAACGTACACGTTATTTGTAAAGGAAAATCTATAAAAATAAATTATTCATTTTTAAAACTACGATTGTTTAGATTTCGAGGTTATCCTCAGTCAATTTTTATATAAAACGTCATCGTACTTCATCATTTAAGTTATTTTTTATGTTAGTTACCCTTAATATGTTTTTAATATAATGCTTCCTTAAATTTTTTTAAAAATTCATATGAAATATCTATAATAATAAAAGTGTCTGTCTGTGGGTTGCAAAACACTTACTTCTGCGTATAAAAGGCTGAAAATTTATATTTATTCTATTCATTTTTAATTGGTTGCATGAGGTTTAATGGCACAAGGGCCAAATATGGTTTGGTTTGGTTAATTAACGTCGCACTAGAGCTGCACAGTGGGCTATTGGCGACGGTTCTGGGCCTATCTCGAAGGAAAGACCCGGGAACGATGCCTCGTATTTTTTGTTACTATGGTCAGATAAGGAGGACAACACCTGAGCTGGCACCCAACGCCTTCAATAGACGTCGGGACTTTGGACCCCGATCAGATTTATCGTGCACCAGTCCCGTATATACGCCGTTAATTTTGGTAGATGTTCTGGACGACATTCTAGTATTTTGGTAGCGAAGTTGGCAACCCTCCGATCGCAATATCACTACTTTTTACTATTCTTTAGTCTAGTCCATCGTAAGGTTTTGAACCGGGGACCCTTGGGTTCCTAGCTGACGCCTTAATCCACTCGGCCACGGAGGCCTGGCCAAATATGGTAATGCTGCGCCAAGTACTCGGTTATTTAAACCAACATCAACATTAAAATTTTAAAAAGTACACACATAACCAGAAATTAATTAAAGAAGTGGTAAAAATCCTGTGTAGTTTAAAAAGATAAATAGAGATGAATGAGGTGGATGATTTAATAAATAATTCATTTTTAGTTTAGAAAATCAATACAGTTAATAACACAGAACAACGCACAACGGCAAACTAATTCAATTAAGAGCAATTAAATCACAATGAAATGTAATGCAGGAAAGAAAGAAAAAGAAAAAGGTTCGAGCTGTGACCCAAATGATTTTAAACCAGAAAAAAAAAAGGATGCATTAAGTAGTACGTATTTAGTACATCATTAGCTTTCTTGCTTGCTTCTATGACTCCCTTTACACTCCAGGAATTGTTTGGTATTTACGTTCTTGTTATGTAGCAGTTACATCCCGGTCCCTGTTCTTTTTATAGAGGTATTCTATATTGTGTTCTTTTTACGTTTAGGGTGGATAACTATAAACTTTTTGGTAGTTTATAACATTAAAAAAAAAAAAAAAAAAAAAAACTGGGGTAGTAAGGAATTTCAATCTGAAAAAAGTTTTAGATCCCTAACAAACTTTTTGCTTCTAGAAGACAAAAATAATTTTATTTAAATTTGTGAGAGAATTTTTTTTTTTTTTTTAAACTAGAGAATATGTTGTTCTCTTTCTTTCAAGAATAGGGAAAAACGAAAATACATGTATTTTGATGACTTAACCCTTTGCACTCCGATGTCGCCTCTCAGGCTCCAACATAACGACTTGTTCTTTTGGTTCCCTGTTCTTTAAAATAAAGAGAACAGCATGATCTTGTGTTTAAAAAACATCGATTTTTTTTTCAAATTGTTCTCTTGCAGATCCGAAACATATCACGATTTTCTCACCTCTCTGAGCATAAAAATGTGTTGGTAAAAGAACAGAAAGAGGAATAACTGTTCCGTAGAAAGAACGCAATGTCAAAGATGTTCGCGGAGTGCAAAGGGTTAAAGGCGACACTCAAATGCAAAGAATTAATAAAATACGTGGATACATAACTGATATCCTACTTTTAAATGGAGTTAAATAAAGAACAAGCTAAAGAAAGAACATAAGTTCTTATGTTCAAGACCATGCAGTTCTCATTCAACTTGAAGAACAGGTAACAAAAGAACAGGTCGTTATTTTGGTGACTGAGAATCACCACCCGAGTCTACAGGGTTAATATAAAGTATTCCGATGCTGACTAAAATAAGATCAAACCGTCTTAGACGAGCATAAATATTTGAGAACAGAGAGAGCAACTCTGAGTTGATGTTTGCTTACAACAAAAGAAACGATGCAATTCACGAAACACCCTCTTTCCAGTTCAATCACAAAACGCATCAGAGCAGTGGATCAACTTCTGTCCCAGCCAATATCCACTCGCAACATCGAATCCGGGAGTGACGCAGACACACAATCCCGCTCTTTTACACATAAATTATGTATCCACTACTTGCAACTGCTAACAACACCACCCCCCTCTAAACAACAACAAAAGTTTTATTTTCGGATATCTTTTGCAAGTAGAAATCGACAGCCGAAGTTTTTTGGGACAGAGCCACCGCGGCAAGAGAGCGCCGGAAATATTTATACCGATAATCCGATCGATGTGCTATTATTGATCTTTTGGATAGAAAGAGCGAGGGGAGAGGGGGGACAATCTCGTCGAGAAATGGATGCCTAAACAAATCTTTTGGGATAGTCGGTGGGACGTTCCGATATAAGTATCGATGCTGAAGGTGAGATTCGATAATATGGCTATATATATATATATATAAAATAAAAACTGTATCTATTGGTATAGAGAGTATAAAAAAATTAACTCTGTGCGTTTTCGAATAATCTCCAACAAATTATTTTATGCGAGATGATTGAGTTTGATTTTCGATGTAGTTATTTCTGTACTCTCAATAAAAAAGTTTTTTCATACTGTTGGGTTGTTTATTGGTTTGCATTTACTGAGAATATCCATAATACAGAATTGAAAGGAATAACAGAGTGAGAGCAATATAAATTTTTATTCTAAAAGCCCCAAGCGACACAAGCTCAAGCAAAGGGGCGCAGGACAAAGGAGGGCACTCAATTTTCGCTAACTTTTATTCTTTACAATTAAAAAATTTATAGCGTTATATTTTACTTTGCAATTCCATTAAATCTAATATTAACTTCTTGGTCATTCATTATTATGTAATTTCTAGCACCTAAAAATATATGGCTGTAAATCCCTATAATTTTGAAATTAAGCAAAGAATAAAGATTTTACTTAGCTGACAGGGTTAAAAATTAAAATGTTTAAAAAAATAATCTCGAGTCAAATGACCTACAAATGATTGCAATGGGGAGCCAAAATCCTGTTCATTAACACGTTGATGTCAGTCACGCACAGGCGCGTGATACGTTTTTTAAAATAACATGAAAAGGCTATAGTCGACTTTAGCATCCTTTCAGACACCGGCAGTGACGTGTTAATATAAACAAAAATAATTCAACTCATTTTGGTTTATTCGATACCAAGTCAACCGATACACGTCAAGATATCAAAGGTATAGTGTGAGTTCTAGTATTTGGCTGCTGAAACCACTTCGGTAGTTTGGTTTGGTTAATTAACGTCGCACTAGTGCTGCACAGCGGGCTATTGGCGACGGTTCGGGGTCTATCTCGAGGGAAAGACCCGGGAACACATACACATTCACTCATACCTGCCCCTCGTTATTTTAGAACCATGGTCAGATGACGAGGAAACACCTGAACCCAACGCCTTCAATAGACGTCGGGACTTTGGACCCCGATCAGATGTATCGTGCACCAGTCCCGTATACACGCCGTTAATTTTTGCGGATGTTCTGGACGACTTTTCTAGCGAAGCTGGCAACCCTCTGATCACAAGATCACTACTTTTTACTTTTCTTTGTCAAGTTCTTCACCTGGCATCGAACCGGGAACCTCCGCATTCCTAGCTGACGCCCTTAACCATTCGGCCACGGAGGCCTCGAAATAACTTCGGTAGAGTGCAGACTAGCTAGAATCAGATTCAGAACCGCATTACATCTATACCTTGCGTATTATTAATATAAACACATCGAACGAAGCTGCCAGCAAAATCCTTTTACATACCGATACTTTAAGAATCGATAAGTTGTATTGTCATCGACACATTACAAACACACTCAACCAAAGACAGCACAACTTCCACGTACGTCGAATCCAATAACTCTTTTATGGCTGCTTCGACAAAGATCGTTTCCCGGAGGAATCCATAATTCACTATATTCGCCCAATTACGACTTAATGTCGGGAAGGACGCGAAAGAGATCGATCCCGCGAAGTGCAACATCTTCAAAGGAATGGATCGCAGGGGAGATCGTGATAATTTACGACTTCTTGAACCCCTTCTGTTTGGATTTTCATGGCCAGGGAAAATTAGGGACCAATATATACTTAATTTTCGTAAGGCGGTCCCTAAGAAGACGCTGGGCCCAGTGCAAAACTACATGTATGGTCTTTCCTAAACTAGATTTTAAGCTGTTTTCCCCCTTTTAAAGTTAGACCAGTTTTCAGGCATTTTTGCCCCATTTTCTGCAAAATGAATGTTGGAAGCTCGTTGTATGAATAATATGTAGCAACACAAAACTTTTCTTTTTGCGTTTAAATTCATTTTTTTTCTAATCATTATTTAAAATATTTTTAAAACAATTAAAAAACGTGGAAATGGAGTCCAATCTAAATCATATTAAATTATATATATATATATATATATATATATATATATATATATATATATATATATATATATATATATATATACAGTGTTCACTCTAGGTGTTTTTTGAAGGGCGGTCCGCCCTGCCCGCCCTTTTTTCATCTCAATGGCGCCCTTATGCCCCTTTTTCTAAAAATGCCACCCTCTTTTGAAAAAATTCCGCCCTTCTTGCCCTTTTCAGTCAAGCACAAGCATCATTGCTTCCCTAGTTGTCTTTAATAAAGGCATCGATTAAACGTAAATTGCAATTAAGTGAATTATGACAGTAGAAAAATAAACTCCTTTATAACTACGTGTGTTGTGAAATCGCGATCATTCCGCGGTAATTTCGAGCACGGGGCATTCCACAAATCCTATTGGTTACCTGTGCTTGCATATGAAATACTAAGAATATTTTCTGTGTTTTTTTTAAAGAGAATATGGTTTGGGATTAAGTAGGGATTGGTTTGCAAGACTTAAGTAAGTAATTTTGGATTTAAGTATCCTTTTTATCAGTCTTGTAAGGGATCTGATTCCTACTTACAGAATTGGTTTTTAGGGAAAACAATAATTTTAAAATGTCAAATTTTAGATTTCAAATAATATTTTCATAAAGAGACATCAATTTTGTGCGGGTCTTTAAAAAATACGAGGCATCGTTCCCGGGTGTTTCCTTCGAGATAGGCCCCGAACCCTTAACAATAGCCCAATATGCAGCTTTGATGCAATGTCAACCGATAAATCGGAACTTTTTTTTTGTTTGGTCATGGGTCCGATGTGTCAATGTGTGGCCACGCCCACGCAATTTTTTTTTGTTTTATGTGCCCTTTTAAAAACAAGAAGTGCCTTTTCAAAAATGAGGTTCCTTTTTACTGCCACAGCGACCTGCCCCTTTTCATTTCTAGAGTGAACACTGTAATATATATAACACGGCACGAAACGTTTTATGTGAATTGTTATTCAGGCAGATTATAGAAATCAGGGATTGGTCACCAACAGAAGCAAGATAAACAAGCTTCTTTATCTGAAGCCGCTGGCTCTTAATCATGCATCAGCGCCCAATTTCATGGCAATCGTCTTATTTGTCACGGAGTTGTTGTTTTTGTATGGATCACCCTAAAAGCGGTACATGGTGTTTCACTTATATTATTCCAGGGCTGCCACCGAGTTGTACCTTTGAAAATAGTAGCTTAAGTATCCTTAGACATAAAAAATAGTCGCCTAAATAGTCTCCTCAATTATGCATATATTTAGCAAAGATTACTAAAAGTAGTAAATTGCGACAAATGCATTTTACTAAATGCAAGTCATATTACAAATTGATATTATTTTTATTTTTGTCACTGTTTTTAGACAATTCTAAATATGTACTTTAAAGTCATTTTCTTAAATAGATTGCATAAATTTAAAAATGTATATATTCACTAGATATGAACAAACTTCATTTATAAACCGCACAACAATAGTACTGTTTTGTAAAAGTGCATTTTTGCACCAATATATGCTTTTTTTTTAAATTAACATATATAAAAATACCCAAAGAACATATGCCTACTTTTAAAGAAACATAATAGAATATGACTGAAGGCAATGGTTACAAAAATACCGCATTCACAAAAATTGCCAGATTTTTTTTTGCTGAGCTTGGAAGTAATAAATATCCGTTTATAACAAATAGCTTTCTAAAACAAACAGTAGTTTAATAAAAAGTGGAAAATAAAGACAATTTTCGCAAATTTTGAGAAAAAAAAAACGAAAAAACTTCAAAATTGAAACAAATCACTTCTATAATTGCAGTCTTTTAACCAAATTTAGTAGTAATGATAAGTTGTTTATATCCCGAAACTTGCTAATTGCATAATTAAAAATAGTAGTAAAATTCTCAACCAAAAAAAAATACACCCAAAAATTTTGTCTATGTAATCAATCACAAAGCTAAAAATACAAATTTTTCCTTAAACTCTGAATAATTTATTAAGTTTTATAAAGTTATCTCTTAAATTCCATCAAAGTTTACACAAATAGTTCTGGGAACAGTTGAGGGTTGCATCAAATGCTTCTATTTATGAAACTTTTTGTTGAACCAATGCATAATTTGATTTCTATGCTAACTTTAATACATAGGCCCCACAACAATAAAACACATATATGTTGATATTAATGACTTCAAGCAACATTCATGCCAAATTTGAAGAAAATCAAACAACACATTTGGACATAAATGAGTAACAAGCAAATTTACAAACAGACGAAATGCTGAGGGGTCAAGTTAAAACAGGGACCTAAAATTCTCCAAAGCAAAGACATTTCAACTCTAAAATGCCCATTATAAAGTTCTTTCAAGGTATAACTAATTTTACCAGCTAACTTATGCAAAATTCCTAGAAATTTCCATTTTTAAAAATCAAGGAAATTGCGACGCTAATTTTTTTTTTTTTTTTAAGTGGGTGGGTTATGAGAAAGGAAAATTTAAAATGAAAATAATTAATATAATAAAAATATATAAACGACTAAACAAAATATAATTCAATTGTAATTTGAATACCAACCAAACCAAACGAAAAAAAAGAAAACGAAAAGAAATTATATAAAAAAAAAAATTACTGAAAATGACAAGTCCTAAATTTCAACTTCGTGAATTAAACTATATTTTCGAAAAATGGCATGCAATTTTGTTAAGTAGTGCAAAACAAATCATGATAAAACAGTAAGTAATGAAATATATGAATTTATATATCAGATGCAAAAGGATTGAATGCCTTGAAACGGAGATCTCAGCAGATCGCGTTTAGCGAATTCAGGGATGGGAAGTGCTAAAGACCAGTTTGGAGCAATTTTTGGAGCAGCAAAATTTATGTTTTGGAGCAGAAAAACGACAAATTGTAGCAGCAAAACTGAATATTTGTAGCAGGAACGCAATAAATTGTAGTGTTTTGGAGCAGCAAAATTTAAGTTTTGGAGCAGAAACGCGACAAATTGTAGCAGAAAACTGTAGATTTGTAGCAAGAATGCAATACAACGTAGCAGTGAATTTGAGCATATTAAACAATAAAACGTAGCAGTGAATTTTAGCATATTAAACAATAATTGTAGCAATTAAAATTTGTAACATGCGATTTTAAATCAGATGTGGTACACTACCCAAGGTGTAAAAACCCTGAAGGTCTCTATTGCTTATTTATACCATTTTTTTTATGCAATAAATCAAAACCGGTAGAGGCTATAAATGAGACATTTTAAACACAGTTCAAAATATTCAACAAAAATTAGTTTTTAATTAAGAATTATTGATTTTTCAATTTTTTTTACAATATATACTTAATTTTCATATGTTGATTTTTTCCCCCACTGAATTGTGGTTTATAAAAACTAAAACAGTGTTACAATCTTGCATATATTGTGCATGAAATCTATGAAGAAGGTTGTTACTGTCTAAGGGAAATAAAATTATATAATTTTTTCGCACAAACTTTAGAATTAAAGAGTAATAATTTGATGGAAAACCTACGTTACTACTTATTTTAAGCATAGGAGTGTGGTTTAAACACAAAAATATTTATTAAATAGTATATAAACATTTAAATCAAATATTAATGCCAAAACGAATTGCAAATCCCACAAAAAAAAAGCTTTTTTCAAATTGTCCATTGTTATTACATAAAATATAACAAACCTCAATTTCGTAAATAAATAATATTTTCAACTAAGAAATAAAGACCCTAAAACTGTATTTTGCTATTTACATCTCTTTTATACTGTTAAGCTTTATGAGACCATTTAAAGGCAATTAAAAATATTTAACCAAAAGAGTTTTTAATTAAGAATTAAACAATTTATACAATATATACTTAAATTTCAATTTTGAATTTTTTAGTAAAATGCAGTTTATACAATAAACCAAAACACTAACAAACTACAATATCGCATACATTGTGCATGAAAAAGACAATTTAGAATGTCACCACTGTCTAAGGGATATAAAATTCCTTAACTTTTCCACACCAACTAGATTTATTAAATAGTAATAAATTTATAGAAAACATACCTTGCTATATTTTAAGCATGTTAATATAAATCATTAAAAATTACACTTAAGTTACTATCTTAAAAATTAGTTTAATAAGAAATTTGAAAACTTTTAAAAAGCTAAATAAAAGCCATTTTTTTTTTTTTTTTTTTTTTTTTTAAGTTGGAGGGTTGTTAGAAAGAAAAGTTTCCAATAAAAATAATTAATTTAATAAAATATATGAACATTTAAACAAAAAAGATTAAATTGGAATTTTAATTCTATCCAAACAAGAAGAAACAAGATTTTTTTTTTAAATCCATTTTTATTACTGAAAATTACAAGTCCTAAATTTCAATTTCGTGAATTAAATTATATTTTCGGAAAATGTAACGTAATTTTGTTAAGTAGTGCAAAACAAATCATGATAAAACAGGAAGCAGTGAAATATAATGAACTTGTATATCGGATGCAAAAGGATTGAAAGTCTTCCAACGGAGATCGCAGCAGATCGCGTTTAGCGAATTTCTACAAGTTCAAGGTTTTCATGAATGAAAATATAAAACAAAAGAGTGCCAAATAAAAGTTGCATTCGGCAGATGCGACGTAATTATAGTTATAATCATTCATCTCAACTTCAGAGTGATATCATCCCCGTTTGAAGAAGGTCGCAAATATTTCTACATATTCAAGATGCTAAATTTTTGTGAAATTATCTGTTTTTTTTTTTAGATTGAGCATCGATTTTTCATAAAACATCAAACGAACTGAAATTTTCCAATGATCAAGTGTCTTTTAAACAAATACCCTTGACTAAAAATTCGGACAAATCTCAAAAAGTTATTACCTTAAATTTTACAATTCACAATTATTCCTACATGTTAAAAGATGCTCTATTCTTTTAAAATTCTCAGTTTTTCAAGATTGAGCATCGATTGTGCACAAAAAAAACAACAAAAAAACCGGTCCGATATTCCAATGATAAAATGTGCTATGACAATTAAATGCCCTTGTCTAAAAAGTTGAACATCAGGAATAAAATCCTTTTTAATGACGCGAAATTATTCCATTTAAGCATTTCTCTGCTTGATGTATAGCATGCTTATACTCCATTCGTACCTTACATTTTTACAAATACTATTTTACTTGAGAAAATGTGCTTAAATTTTCTCCCGTCTCCTCTTTCTAAGGTTGTCTTAACTTCGTTTATGGGCAGACAAACGGGCACCAAGACTTGGCGCAATTGGCCAACACCACCGTAACTGACTCAAGGCCTGCGCACGATGCCGATCAGAAAGCTATGAGTCATCAGATGAAGACCCAGCGCCATTCGATTCGCCGCTGAATCTGTTCGTTACAAATGTAAACAAGGTTGTTTTCGAATCGCGAGAAGTTCATTTTATATATATATATATTTGAATTATTTTGCAGTTTTAGGAACGTCAGTTACATAAAATGCCTTCTCGGTGCTGCGTTCCCAATTGCAAAGGGAATTATGACAGCGTTTTAGAACGTGTGAGTATTTTTAAATTTCCTGATAATGTCGAGACGCGAAAAAAGTGGATAAGAGCTATACCTAGAAAGGATTTCACACCTTCCAAGTCTTCTAGGGTAAGTTGTATTTTTGTAATTACTTATAAATAACAAAGAATTAAAAATGGTTCTTGAAATTTGAATCTATTTCATGCATATTTACTTCAATATAGTGTGAAAAGTTCGTCATTATTTTCATGCATTACTAATCTAGGAATCATTCCACATAAAATATTGGAATTATTTATTTTTTGCAGCAATAAGTTTGGGAGATAAGGTAATATTTAATAATGCTCTTATTGGTACAGAAATGTATGGTTTATATTTGGTATCGGTATAGATTCAATAAACAGAAGTGAGTTTAAGCTTTTTATAAACATATTTTTTCGAAAATCTTTCTTCGGGTCTATCAAATTTAGAGCAAAATAAAAACTTCAATTCTATAATTCTTAATTGCATGTTTAGAATAGGCCCTGGTCATTAAAGAACAGTCTCCATTGATATACAGAACAATTTATTGTAAATGAGATAGAATTGCAACAACCTCTATATTGAAAATTCATTGAAGCTGACGTGCGGGTTAAATTTATTGCCCAGTTTCATTTAAAAAAAGGTTCCATGTTCATTAAACTCAAATATTTCATCCGAAGGTGAATATAAACAAATATTTGATCTGGAAAATTGGCCCATTAATTTTTTTTTGTTAAAAGAATACCAAGAAATAGTCGACAAGGGCATCACAATTTTGAAAACTGCATCATTAAAAGTCCTAAATATGTATTTTATTTCTATTATATTTTCTTATTAGTAACAAGTTTTAATTTAATTTTTTAAAGGTTTGTGAAGTACACTTCAAAGTAGACGATATTGAAAAAGAGACCTGGATTTATGACAGCAAGACTGGCGAGAAAATTACTGCATCTCTACGTTATCCTCGTTTGAAGAAGGATGCAGTGCCTTCTTTGTTTCCTGGATGTCCAACGTATTTGTCAGTAGCAGAACTAGACAGAGAATCACCAGACGAAAAGAAAATTCGGATGGAGAATGAGCAATTGCAGCAAGCAATTAAACTTAGTAAAGAAGCCAAAGAGACTGATGACCAAAAGACCAAATTCTCATCTTATCATGAGTTTCAAGACTGCTTGAAAAACTTTCAAGTCCCTGATAATTGGACTGTAATAGAACAACCCCACAAAATCATCTTTGCTCACCTTCACAATTGTGATGCGCCTGTGATTGATGTCTCGGTTGTTGTTCTCGAAACTCTGGAGCTGAAAGTCTTTTTGGAAACTGAGCAACTGAGCACATGGAACAACATCAACTTTCCAAACAGTATAAACTGTTTAAAAGAATTGTCTTCGATTTTAGAAAACCTGCAGACAAATACAACCAACCATATCACACAAAACTTGCTTCCACTGCTAGAAAACATCCTCGATAGGTTGGATTCATCTTTTACTATAACATTTATCAAGGAGCAAGTGCAGTTGCTTCAAAAGAAAATAGCACAACGCAGATATTCACCCGAGTTGATGATATTTTCAGCGTTGCTTCATTCAATTTCTCCTCATGCATATAAGTTCTTGAGGAATTCTAGAAATATTATTGTTCCTCATCCTACAACTCTGAGGAGAATTTCTTCAAATATGTTGACAAATCCATCTTTGGAACAATTTGATTCAGGTTTTTTGAAATACACGGAGGAAAAGAGCAAGCTATTGAAAGAAGATGACAAAACCGTAATTGTAATGATGGATGAAATTCACCTCAAACCATACATTGACTACAAAGGCGGAAATGTAGTAGGCACTGCATTTGACAATGCGCAAGCTGCCACAAGTGCACATGCATTTATGATCAGGAGCATGATGTCCACCTATAAAGATGTTGTTCATATTTTACCTGTGTTCACAATAACTGGCGAAATTCTGCATACATTGCTGAAAAAAATTATCATCGGGCTAGAGAAAATTGGATTTACCGTTTTAGCCGTAGTAAGCGACAACAATTCGATAAATAGAAGAGCAATGTCCTTATTTTCAAGCCCACCATCTTTGTGTATCAAATATCCACATCCTGTTGATCCAGAGAGGCCGCTCTATTTTGTTGTGGACGCTGTACACATTTTAAAATGTGTCAGGAACAACTGGCTAAACCAGGGTAATCCTGAAAAATGTATGTTTTTCCCGAAGTTTGAGCATGTGGACACGGTCGCTGTTGTAAATACATTAGACACAGCATCATTTTCGACTTTGCGAAAATTGCATGAGTTGGAGCATGTTGCCATAGTTAAATTTGGTTATGGTTTAACATATAAAGCCTTAAATCCATCCAACTTAGAGCGACAAAATGTCAAATTAGCATTGCAGGTTTTTAATGAATTTGTCATAAAAGCACTGTTAGAGTTGGGTAATAAGCATGCTTTAGACCATTTTAAATCTACTGCTTCTTATATTGAGGCTATCTGTTCCCCATCGTGTATCCACCTGCATATTTCCGCATGGAAGACGAACTGTCCACCTGTACATTATTTACTTGCTCTTCAACGTGCCATCCTTTACAATTTATCTGTTCCTCATCGTGTATCTACCTGCATATTTCCTCATGGAAGCCGAACTGTCCACCTGTACATTATTTACTTGCTGTTCAACGTGCCATCCTTTACAATTTATCTGTTCCTCATCGTGTATCTACCTGCATATTTCCTCATGGAAGCCGAACTGTCCACCTGTACATTATTTACTTGCTGTTCAACGTGTCATCCTTTACAATTTATCTGTTCCTCATCGTGTATCTACCTGCATATTTCCTCATGGAAGCCGAACTGTCCACCTGTACATTATTTACTTGCTGTTCAACGTGCCATCCTTTACAATTTATCTGTTCCTCATCGTGTATCTACCTGCATATTTCCTCATGGAAGCCGAACTGTCCACCTGTACATTATTTACTTGCTGTTCAACGTGCCATCCTTTACAATTTATCTGTTCCTCATCGTGTATCTACCTGCATATTTCCTCATGGAAGCCGAACTGTCCACCTGTACATTATTTACTTGCTGTTCAACGTGTCATCCTGTACAATTTATCTGTTCCCCATCGTGTATCCACCTGCATATTTCCGCATGGAAGACGAACTGTCCACCTGTACATTATTTACTTGCTCTTCAACGTGCCATCCTTTACAATTTATCTGTTCCTCATCGTGTATCTACCTGCATATTTCCTCATGGAAGCCGAACTGTCCACCTGTACATTATTTACTTGCTGTTCAACGTGCCATCCTTTACAATTTATCTGTTCCTCATCGTGTATCTACCTGCATATTTCCTCATGGAAGCCGAACTGTCCACCTGTACATTATTTACTTGCTGTTCAACGTGTCATCCTGTACAATTTATCTGTTCCCCATCGTGTATCCACCTGCATATTTCCGCATGGAAGACGAACTGTCCACCTGTACATTATTTACTTGCTCTTCAACGTGCCATCCTTTACAATTTATCTGTTCCTCATCGTGTATCTACCTGCATATTTCCTCATGGAAGCCGAACTGTCCACCTGTACATTATTTACTTGCTGTTCAACGTGCCATCCTTTACAATTTATCTGTTCCTCATCGTGTATCTACCTGCATATTTCCTCATGGAAGCCGAACTGTCCACCTGTACATTATTTACTTGCTGTTCAACGTGTCATCCTGTACAATTTATCTGTTCCCCATCGTGTATCTACCTGCATATTTCCTCATGGAAGCCGAACTGTCCACCTGTACATTATTTACTTGCTGTTCAACGTGTCATCCTGTACAATTTATCTGTTCCCCATCGTGTATCCACCTGCATATTTCCTCATGGAAGCCGAACTGTCCACCTGTACATTATTTACTTGCTGTTCAACGTGCCATCCTTTACAATTTATCTGTTCCCCATCGTGTATCCACCTGCATATTTCCTCATGGAAGCCGAACTGTCCACCTGTACATTATTTACTTGCTGTTCAACGTGCCATCCTTTACAATTTATCTGTTCCTCATCGTGTATCTACCTGCATATTTCCTCATGGAAGCCGAACTGTCCACCTGTACATTATTTACTTGCTGTTCAACGTGTCATCCTGTACAATTTATCTGTTCCCCATCGTGTATCCACCTGCATATTTCCGCATGGAAGACGAACTGTCTACCTGTACATTTTTTACTTGCTGTTCAATGTGTCATCTTATTAGATCTTGTAAAAGTATTTTTCTTTTATTTGCATTTCATATGGCTCTCTACCAACTTTACACATACAGAAAAAGGCTTGAGTTAGAATTTATTTTGCTCTTGTCTCGGGTTGGCCTGTTATAGCACTTAACTACAGGAACCGACCCGCCTTATCAAATATTAGAATCAGTACACTCACATGCACCTTTTTTGCCATATTCGTGATTAACTGCATATGTTTTCTTTTTTTATATTGATTAATTGCATATTTTTTATGTTTTCAGTCTTAATGTGGTCATTTTTAAGCAGTTGATTGACTTCACGACAAATACGTCATTTTGACCTCAGTGCCAAGCCATAACGATCAATTTTATTGATTTCTTTAAAAAGTGTGAAAGGTTAACAAATTATTTTGATATCTTTAATTTTTTATTAATTAATTAATAAAATATAATTAAAAATTAGGGCAAGATCATCCAGTTCATTCAATTCTCCCAAAAAGTGACTTGTTTATAATTTAAGTAAACAGCCCATTCAGCCACTTATTTCATATGATTTATATTGTACCAAGAAAACTTTTATAAAATGTATAAATTTATAAAAAAAAATGCATTTGCACATGTGTTTTGAAGGTAACTAAAAGCAAGCAAATGTAAAGTTCACAATAAAAGTTTGAATTGAGTAATAAAACTCAAGTAAAATTATTTAAATAAATAAAAAATGTATATAAAAGATACAATTTATTCAATTCTACCAAAAAGTGACTTGTTTATTATAATTTAAGTAAAAAGCCCCTTCAGATAATTTTAATTGATATTGTACCAAGTAAACTTTTATAAAATGTATAAATTTATAAAGTATTTTTCATTTGCACATGTTTTTGAAAGCTCATTTTTAATTAAAAGCAGGCGAATGTAAAGTTCACAATAAAAGTTTGAATTGAGCAATAAAATGTTCGTAAAATTATTTAAATAAATAAGAAATTAATGCAAAAAAATCCAGTTTATTCATTCTACCAAAAAGAGACTTGTTTATTATATTTTAAGTAAACAGCCCATTCAGACACTTATCTCAGATAATTTTATTGATATTATACCAAGTAAACTTCTATAAAATGTATAAATTTATTTTAAAAAAGTATTCTTTACTTGCACATGTCTTTTGAAGGTTCATTTTGAACTAGCAAGCGAATATAAAGTTCATAACAAAAGTTTGAACTGAGAAATAAAAATTGTTTTTTATTTACTTAAATTAGTGAACTTATGTAATAAAAAATATCTTTTTTTTATATTATTTTGACCAAAAAGAGGACATGTTTATGAGCTAATAAACAGTCCATTCACTCAAGAATTAAATTGATTTGCATTGTTACTCAGTTCATGAATATTGATAAAACAAATGAAATAAATAATTTTGGTTTATTAAATAGGTACTGAATTCTAAAAATAGACATTGACCTTTCACCGTTATACACTACGCGAAATGTGCAAGAAAGTAAAATATGCTCGAACTTTGAAAAACGTCCGAAAATTATTTCGCTAAGTGCCATTCGCTTCTTCTTCGATACCGGTCTGCTTGCGATGACTCATCCGAAGCGCGCTCAGGCCTTGAGTCAGTTACGGTGGTGTTGAATTGGCGCACGTGTTTAACAAGGATTTAAAACAAAATTGGCGCAGAATCGCACATAAATGTGGTTTTGTAGCAAGTTGGCGCAGGATACCACTTTTGGCGCTCTCTGGCGCAATTGGCGCAGAATTCCCATCCCTGCGAATTTCTACAATTTCAAGGTTTCCATGCATTAAAAAAAAAAAAAATCAAAAGAGCGCCAATTGAAAGTTGCATTCGGTAGATGTGCCGAAATTTAATCATCTCAACTTCCGAGAGATATCGTCCCCGTTTGACTAAGATCGCAAATATTTTTTCTAGATGTGCAAGATATTAAATTTTTGTGAAATCATCCGAGTTTTTTTAGATTGAACATCGATTTTTCATAAAACAACAAACGAACTGAAGCAGGCCGCGTTTAATAAATATCTACAATTTCAGAGTTTTCATGAGCAAAAAATTTTTTTAAAACAGCGTCATTATGCAAGGAAAGACATTGAACCATCAACTTTCGACATAAATGTGGTTTTGTAGCAAGTTGGCGCAGGATGACACTTTTGGCGCAGGATTCCATCCGATATTTTTTACAACAATTTTGAGTACAATGATTTGGCCCATAACGATATTTTTGTTTAAAATTGCGATGCATTGACACCGGGAAAAGTAATCGCCGCGATACAGCTCGAAAATCCACTCCTCCACAGCTGTTTTATACAATTATTTTAACTAACATACATATAGGCTACACATTTAATTGAAAATTTTAATTGAAATTTTTCGGAATATACGCGAGTATATTTGGTCCGATACATTTATTAAATTGATGGTAATAAAAAAAGGAAAACCGCGGAACGTCCGAAGATTTTCATTCCTGAGGTGTATCTCATGTTCTTTGCTTCGCGCAGTGAATTCTAGAAGTAACACACTCAACCTAAACACAAATTGCTCTAAAAGGTAATGAAAGCGATGTCTATTGGCGATAAATCATGCTTGGCAAGTATTATTTACTTGCAAACACCTCCTACAGCGTTTAATGGTGTTGATTCTTCGACTGTTTGTCCTTTAGAATCGCCAAATAGCAGTACATTAGCGTCGTATGCAACAGCCAATCAATTACGTGACGCATCAAAATCAGTTAAACGATGCGTGATTCTGGAAATATTAGTTGGAAAATCTATAATGTTAAAAAAGTTACAAAAAAATAGTCGCCAAAAGCTGAAAAAAGTAGAGGGTTTTGATGAAAATAGTCGCTTTTGGTACTATTTTAATAAAAATAGTCGCCATAGTCGCCGAATCTTAAAAATAGTCGCTTTAGTCGCCTGTGGCAGCCCTGTTATTCTACATAGGAAAGTTAAAATTGCAGCCCATGGCAACCTTTTGTCTGGGCGATAACAATTGTTTTCTTCTTTGAGAATATGGTAAACCCGGCTCCCTTCAGTCGCAATTGGTATATTGCAATCTACATAGCTAATTTTAAAGACGTTTTGTGTCGAAAAACGATTTTAGATTTTTTAAATTATGAATTTCCTTATCTGCGCTGGACCCTGGACAAAGGCACCTGTCGCAGACCCCTATGAGGATGGCTCTAAATTTTAGCAATAGATATTTTTAGTTTGAAGATGTATAAATTTTGTATAAGAAAGGAATAAATTTAAAAATAAAATTGAAAGAATTGAGATTAAAAAAATAATACTTTTGATTCAAATTTTTTAAAAATTTGTATTATTTTTATTACTATATAAATTATCAGATTTTAAATTAAAAAAAATGTAACGCAAATATTTCAAAATTCCAACTGGAGGGGTTAAGTATTTTGAAACTATACTGAAACCTCGCATCACACATATTTCCATACAACTTACAGTGTACATAGATAACGGTATTCTCAAACTTGAAATACCAAATTTTCATTTGATATATTACGAAAGTATAACTAGAGGGATATACTTTTAAAATGTCATTATTATCACTGTACGCTCTGACGACATTCATTGTTTACATCATCCACTGCAACTTACACGAGTTTTCACCGTTCCAGAAAATGCAATTCATACTGAAATTGCTTCTACGTTCTAACTAAACACACAGTTGCGAAGTTCTATATCTCTGAGTAGTCCGATAAAGCGATTCAATGCAATCGTAAAGAGTTTCCTTCCCTTAGGCAACGATGTAGTGAGATGACTTAGCGGAGTCGCAGGCATGCACAATACATTACCATTTTAAATGCAGAAAGCTGACATTCTCTAATTCGCCGTAAGCTAGATGACGGAAATGACAAGCACGGAAACTCCGAAGATCATTGAGCAAATGTTCCCGAGAATAAATGAATTGTTATGTCGGAAAGTTTTCAATGCGAGAAACAAAGTTTTACAGGATAAATGTAGTTGGTGTAAATATTACAAAAGTTTGGTAAGAGTATTAACTTTTAACGCATGCAATAAATAATCTTTTTAATTTTTTAACCAGGGAGCACTTGCAAAGGTATATTTTACACAATACGGAAAATGATTGCACTATTTTCCTAACTTCCATTAATTCAAAATGGGTCAAACCCGGTGTAGCTTCTTTCAAGGTCACCTTCTGTTATTTGGATATTTTGTAATTTCCTTTCGCAGTTTATTAGAATTTAAATTCTGAGGTACATGTTATTTGATCTACAATGAGGAGATGAAACGATTATAAACATTGGTGAAAGAAGTTTCTCCAGATAAATAAATTTATTAGGACTTTTGGTGGGTTTTTTTATATACCAGGGACCATAATTCTGATGTACCTCCCGGGTTTAAAATAAATTTTAATTTATTCGTAATTAACTTTAATTTTAACTAAATGATACGTTTAGAGTCTGCGTATTGTAATTGAAAAGTGGTTATTTTTATACGTCTCAAAGAGAAAGAGACAAATCTTTATCATCAAACACAAACAAAAATTATTTTTTTTAAAAATTCTATAACTACATACATATTTACAAATTATATATATATAATTTTCTTCTAAATAACGGAATAAAATAAATCTTAACCAACAAATTGTTAAATTGATGCAATCAATAATTTTGGACATGATCCATAAACAAAATAGAAATTGTCTTCAAAATATATTAAAAAATTATAATGAAAGCAAAAAGAATTCGCTCAATTTAAAACTACCATTCTCACTTGATAAATGAACTTGACCTTAGGACCAGACAAAACGATCACCGGTTTAAATAGACCGCAAAAACGGACTTCCTTTCAAAAAAATATCCTCCTTTCCGCACAATCAACCACTGAAACAAAAGGGCCAGGAAACGGTTTTGGTTTCCAGAACCGTACGGTTTTACCCCATTCAAAAGACGGATACAATGGAAACGCATTAAGTTACTGCAGGGATATCAGTGCCCTTTCCCCCCTAACAATGTAAATACGATCCCCCCTCCCCCAAGACAAAACTGCTGTCAAAATCCCCCCTCCCCCACCTTCTCTTGGAAAGTAATATCACTAAAGGGGCTGCAATCTTTAGAAATTTGAAAATCGCCAAACTTTTGAAGAAACCGCCAAATTCCGCAGATTGTTTCAAATTAAAAGAAATTTTAATGCCATGCTAACAACTATTAACTTTTAAATTTTGTAGCAAAAAATCGGATTTAGTAGTTTCCGAGCACCGCCAGAAGAATTTTAGGGAGCGTTTATATATTACATCATGTTATTTATCATCATTTTGTGATCTTCTCCCCCCATGTCTCGTCAAGATAAATTTTTGCAGTTAAAAAATTGTAATTTAAGCTTCTGTTCTGTGTATTTTATCAAACATTCCATTAGAAAGATAGTAATTTCAATAAAAAGTTACTTATATAAAGTTTTATAACAGAAATGTTATAATTTTTTTCTGTAAACGTTTGACTACGTTACGCAGCCATAGAGCCTCCTCCATCCCCCAAGGGCAAGTGACGTATTACGTGAACGGTGTTTTTTTTATAGCCAACAGAATGAAAATAAACGAGTTTTCGTCTGACACCGCAGAAGATTAAGATTTTACATGAAATGGCGCCTATTTCCTATCAAAGGAAACCGAAATCATGTCAATCGTGCGTGACATTTTCCATGGCGTTATAATATCGGAATGAATACCACTAAAAGTATAACATGATCTAGTGATTTTAAAGACGTTCCATGTCAAAAATACTTTCCTCCACGAACATCCATTAAAATTCGCCAGATTGGCGATTCTTTGTTAAAAATGGCCGCCATGGCCCATAATTCGGTGGGCATCCCCTTCAAGAAGTGATGCGGCCAAAACGCAATCCATCATGTGGTTTCATCAAAGGGGGAGTTCTTAATTAGAATCACTTTGGCGCCGCACTTTCAATTTACTTAGTCCCCAGATAACCGCTCCTCCTCCCCCATTGTGAAATTTAAAATAGAGGGAAGACGCCGTCTATTGTTTAAAGCTCTCTCACCTGCAAGTAATCTGTATGGAAATGGATTCCCCGTTGTATGTATAGAGGACCCATGGTATTGTATAAGGGAGAATGGAGTTCTTCCTTCCTGTTTCTTTAGTTTAATATAAAAGTGACAGTTACAAGAGGATATGTCTGTGGCTTGTAACAAGTAAGACCAATGTCAATTGTATAATTTTTTAATAACTATTTTCAATAAATCAATTTTAAACTTTTGAATAAAATAGAAACAAATATCGCCAGTCATCTCTAACACTTCAAATCAAACAATTCCGTGACCTCTGTAATATTGCAACTGGACTGAGACTCAAACTTGGAAGCCATTTTTATCAAAACTGTCAAATATGACATTGGTCCTTTTTGTTCCAAACCACAGATGTATAATACTCAAGGTATAAAAGAAGTGTTCAATGAAGCTTTTAGCACTCAATGTATAAAACAAAAAAAAGATATATATACTTGGGCAAAACTGTTTTAAAAGGACTGAAGGGGTGGAACATAAGGGTAACTTAATGTCTTATCCTATAAAATCTTCACAATGCGCACGTTGTCAAAGCATTGTGTTGAAAATGCGGGTTGAAAACTTGTTGATGTCGTAATTTTCAATTGAACCTTTTAAAAATTAATATAAATTATTAAATACTATGTAGTATGAGAAAATAAACAATTGCCATCGGGATTTAGCAAGTATGCCAAGCAGGATTGGAATTTCTTGCGTACCCTGAAGCCTGGATACTAAAGTTTGCGAGGAAAACTTCCACACATGCAAACTAATTTTGTATGATAATTTTCCTGACAAACCCAGATTACCTAATCTTCCTCAAAGTTAGAAAATACTTCAGCAACATATAAACTCAAACAATAATTAAATAAACTGTGCCAGTTTTTTAGGAAATGGTCTGTCTTTCTATGTATCGAATTTCTCAAAGTTCTGTCAAACATGTCAAAAATCCTTTTACTTATAAAATTAAAAATATTTTGGAGTCTGTGCCTTCCAATAAATGCCGGAGTTTAGATAATATAGAAATCACTCAGTATTACTGTATCCGCCTCGGATTTTAAATATACACTAAAATCATGCTATATGCTTGGTAACCATGATACACACCTCCATAAAGTGTGCCCAAAAATGAAGAAGCCAGAGATAGGATATCGGAGCTCTTGCAAGAAATTCCATCAGTGATGCCAAGTTTCAAGTCGACACGATACTTTTTCCAAATATGACACTTAAAATGAAAGGCGATAACAAAGATACAACAATGTCAAAGTAAATATTTATATTGTCGGGTGAGGAGAGTTTGCTAGTCTCAATATAAAATATTAATTTCACTAATTTATCTAATTAAAAGCGAAGAACAAAACAGCATATTTGAGAATACCATTTTTCCAATACTGAATTGCCTGAAAAAGTAAATGCGAATACTTCCCCTACACACCATAATTCTATTACTTATCCTAAGCAAATAGAAATAAAATACGAATTGCAAATATAGCTGGAGACGTCAAAAAACCCACCCGCTGTGTGATGTATTTCCCCATCAGATCTCATTAATCTGGAGCCATGGCTTAAATCTGAAAGATTCATTAGTGTGATGGAATTTTATATACTATCTCAGTCTCAAGGTCTTAGTTTCAAGAGGTGGCACTGCGAAGTTTTTTGTCGAAATTATGAATAATTTGCTGCGAAGTAATTAACGAATAACGATATGAAACTCTTGATAAAAAAAATCCACTTAAGTTAAAAGTCGATAACTCCCGGATTGGATCACGGAGTTGAAGTTTTTAAAAGTTGAAATTGAAGAGAAGAATTTCGATAGGAAATAAAAAAATCTTTTGTCGAGACTTGAAATGGAGAAATTTTCTTTCTTTGTCTCTTAAAATAATTAAAATCGATCAGTGTTTTAAACTAAGGCTCTGTATAAATTTTTCGCACCTAAACAAGTGGTGATCATTCAAAATATATCAAGTAAATGGACTAATGTACCTCTTAAAATTTTCTAAGCTAATTAATGGTTTTATAGAATACTTGCTACAAATAAAAACTTGCCGAGTTGTTACACGAACAACAAAATTTAACATACATATTTAAAGTTAAAGGTGTGTTTGAGATAATAAGAGAGCTACAGCCAAAACATTTTTTTCTTCAGGTATATATTATTAGTTTAATTAACGTCGCAACGTTAGGTATTCATGATCTTAAAACCTCGGAAAATTCGAATAATGATTATTTTATGAAGAAATGTGTTTTAAAAAATATAAGATATACCTTTTGCACTAATGCTGCAAATAAAAAATTTCATATAATAAATTATTGATAATTTGTTAATAAAGGCACGGATGTGTCACAAATATTACAAAATACATGTTTCAGAATAGACTTGGTGCAAAACTAGTGTTTGGAAATTTTTATGTTAAATTTTGAATTTACATAAAAATTAAAAATACACTTTTCCATCTATGAATTTACATAAAGATTACAGCTCCCAAGCTGCGTTTTTCTGGTAAAAAATAATTTTAGTGATATAAAATATAGTCAATTTAATCTATTTTTGATGCCTAATAGTTACTACATTTCTAAATAGATGTAAACAAAAATTTACATAATTCAAGCGCGAAGTATAAAAGCAACGGTATTCCCACTCAAGTACACTCAAGACATGGTCATTCCATGTCAAATCAACACACCCATTTGACCTCACCATCTCGGATTTTGTTCAAATTTGGCAAATGGGTAGCCCCCATATAGACTAAGAAAAATACCAAATTTTATTCAAATATATCAACCCGTTTGGAAAATACGGCTATGCAAAGTTTAAAAAAAACACCAAAAATCGCAAGACTTGCATATGTTTAACTTGCCATAGCAGCTTTCCTAATTATGCTAGAAAGGTGGGTGAGGTGTCATTTTTCAACATTTTTTATGGTCTTTCTTATGATATGCAACACAATAATGGTTTGAAAAGAAAAAATATTAAAATTTTTAAATGAAAATTTAAATTTTAAATTTCGAAAAAAGCGTATTTTTAAAAAATTTCAAAAATTTTTAGAAAATAGTTTATACTAATGTTAAATGATATGCAAAGTTTCAGAGTGGGCAGATAAAGGGTTCATAGTTAAAATAATTGAAAACCAAAGCAGTTTTTCATCAAAATTCTAACCATATGATAAAGAAATAGCAACAAAAAGCATAATACATGAATTTTTTTTAAAAAAAAATTGAAATAAGGAAAATAAATCAAACATACTTGATATTGTATTGTTCAATTGTAGTTGATTAATGGTTCATTTGTTTCCAACGTGTCATTTTCAGATAACACATAAATTCTTCCATTGTACAGGATTTACTATACATAATATGTCAGAGGCATCCCAAACACATTTGGCTTCCGTGGATATGAAAGTGATTGGAATGGTCCAGCTGGATGAAGAAATGTTACTTTTAGTTCATCAAGTTCTTCATTTATCTCAAGAACATAAGCTAGCCACCAGTTCTTGTGTTATATAGTACAGCAGTGATATAACTATTAACGTCTATTAATTTAAGTTTCTATGGTGATCTTACAATTACTTGTGATGATTGTGTAGCTTCAGAAAATGTTTTCACAATTAATTTTGATGTGTTTAAGTCAATAGGTATAAAGTCATGATATCGTTAAGTCCCTTGGTTGGTTGGTTGGTGTTTAATGGCGCAAGAGCCAGTCATGGCTAAGCTGCGCCAAGTTAAGTCCCTTGGATGGTAATTGCCTGGTTGAAACGATCGTTTAAGAATGTTTCTGACTGTACTTAATCCTCCTGTGTTGTAAAAGTGAAGTTAATAGCAGAAATATTTTCTACTGCTCATTCATAAAGCTGGAAAGTGCATAAGATTAGTTTTCGTTGGGTCGCTGCAATCTAGTTCCAGCTGCTGATTTCTTAAACACCAACTCCATCACAAGGCCTTTTTCCATGTGATGTTGCTGAAAAATGTCATTTGCCCTCAATATTGAAGTCTTGCTTGTGAAAACACAAGTTGGTGAAATTTTTCTTATTTTTATATTGTGAAGCATGCCCATAAGAAAAGTGAAAGATCTCATGGTGAATGTTTTGAAACTGCATTCAAAAAGGAAATAAGTTTTCTTTGAAAGGTGTAAACTACAACTGTGTTGAGTTCTAGGCAATCAGAAATTGCAATATAATATATCACAAAAGGGTAAATTGTGACTTGTCCACTATCCCAGTAGTAACACTGGGACTCATCTTGAACAACCATACTATAGTTTTCTGAAAAGTCGAGGGTAACTGAAAATTTAGATTCTTTTAAATTTTCCTTTATGAGGACCATGAAAGATGTCTGTTGTTTAATCTATAAATCTTTTGAGGATTTCTGAAGAGTCCCTAAATTACAACAGTCGACGGAAATCCACTGCCGAAATGTGATTTTTTGTATTATGTTTTCTTCAAATGACGTTTCAAGGATGGTCCATATTGCAGTATCACCTGGACAAGATGTGCTATTACCCATAGCACAATCTATTATTGACAGATTGCATATCATGTTTGATAGGTAATGTTTGTAGGTTTTTAATGCACCATTTGTCAGTACTTCCATTTTCAATCATCAGTTTTACATTTAGATGTAGTATACATACGTACACACAGTGTGTATACCACTTGATCTTGCTAAAATACAATGCTAGAGTCTTATATTTGGAAAAGCCAATTTTAAAATCCAAATTTGGAAATTTGTCTTTGAATAATAAGTATGCTGCTTTCAGGTTGCACAAAATAAGTTTTTTTGAAATTTTTATATTGTTTCCTTTGGTTCAATAACTGTTAAGCTATCTTTAGAGCCTGGCATCGCTCTACTAATTTTGTCATTTTTGTAAAACAAATTAACAGATTCAACTACTTTTTCCGAGAGGCTTTTCCCCAGTTTTGGATTGGGACTTTCTGAAATTTCTCTTATTCTAAGTTACCATGTAGTTTGTAGCTTTAAACTTGCACAGGATTTTTATTATTCCCTAGTTTTCTTGTATGCAGGATAAAGTCATTCATGAAGTAAAAGTCACATTTATTCACAAGTAATTGTAAGATCACCATAGAAACTTAAATTAATAGAAGTCATTAGCTATTTCACTGTTGTACTATATAACAAGAACTGGTGGCTAGCTCATGTTCTTGAGAGAACTGAAAAACTAAAAGTAACATTTCTTCATCCAGCTGGACCATTCCAATCACTTTCATATCCACGGAAGCCAAATGTGTTTTGGATGCCTCTGACATATTATGTATAGTAAATCCTGTACAATGGAAGAATTTATGTGTTATCTGAAAATGACAACTTGGAAACAAATGAACCATTAATCAACTACAATTGAACAATACAATATCAAGTATGTTTGATTTATTTTCCTTATTTCAATTTTTTTTTAAAAAAAATTCATGTATTATGCTTTTTGTTGCTATTTCTTTATCATATGGTTAGAATTTTGATGAAAAACTGCTTTGGTTTTCAATTATTTTAACTATGAACCCTTTATCTGCCCACTCTGAAACTTTGCATATCATTTAACATTAGTATAAACTATTTTCTAAAAATTTTTGAAATTTTTTAAAAATACGCTTTTTTCGAAATTTAAAATTTAAATATTCATTTAAAAATTTTAATATTTTTCCTTTTCAAACCATTATTGTGTTGCATATCATAAGGAAGACCATAAAAAATGTTGAAAAATGACACCTCACCCACCTTTCTAGCATAATTAGGAAAGCTGCTATGGCAAGTTAAACATATGCAAGTCTTGCGATT
This sequence comes from Troglohyphantes excavatus, assembly GCA_963932185.1. Taxonomy (NCBI): domain Eukaryota; kingdom Metazoa; phylum Arthropoda; class Arachnida; order Araneae; family Linyphiidae; genus Troglohyphantes; species Troglohyphantes excavatus. The sequence continues at coordinate 8,929,354 of OZ010668.1, forward strand.
TTTGGTGTTTTTTTTAAACTTTGCATAGCCGTATTTTCCAAACGGGTTGATATATTTGAATAAAATTTGGTATTTTTCTTAATCTATATGGGGGCTATCAATGTGCCAAATTTGATCAACATCCGAGATGGTGAGGTCAAATTTTTATTAAAAGTGTGTTGATTTGACATGGAATGACCCACCTTAAAGAAATCACACAGTATGATCACAAGGTAAACCAGAAACATAAAAGACCAAGAACCATTCACCACGACCCCACCTGGTAGGCATTTATAGACTTGCTTGTCACATTGACATGTCAACTTCCCGACAGCTGCTCCTTAGCTAGTAGCCAGGTTATGTTATTGTCCTCAATGTTGTGTATTTTGCATCTTATAATAATAAAATATGTACTACAAATCACTTGTTGTCTCTACTTATTTCTAACACACACCATCTAATGATGTTATTTTTCAGGTTTTTCTAACGAACTCGCGTTTAGCCTTAGGGCCCCCAACCCCCAACAATTAATTAGTAACTTCTTAGTTAAACTTAAACTCTGCTAACGTTATTCTATTTATTAGACTTAATTCGATGAAGGTGTAAGGACCTCCGGTCGACACACCGTAAGGTTAATTCCGATTTCCGATTCAAGTACACTCCGCTTTTGAGAGCTATTACTTTTTTTGCCCTCAATTAAAGAAAATCCATAACTTTTTTTTAATAACAAATTTCAATTAAAAAACTGTTCACACCATTTTTCAATTAATTACTAAATTTGTTTAGTTTAATCCTGACTTCCCTGTTAAAACATGCATCGATTTTAGTACATTTTTGGAAAAGGAAAAATTCTTTAAAATTCGTAGTTTTAGAAGAAAATCATACAAATGTACAAAATTGCTCACATAAGTACATGTTGGCAAACATGTTTTTTTCATAAGACATCGCTTTTTCCAAAAAATGCAGTTTTGCTAATAACGAGATGAATTCAAAATAAAATATATTAATCTAAATAAAAACAGGGATAATTTATTTTCCGAATTGTTATGGCATGCGAAAATTTGAAAAATAAATCCGATATGGAAATTTTATACCTCAAGTCAGATTACGACAAAGGTTTAGATCTCATCAGTAATTACAAGAAATTAATTACTAAATTCGTTTAGTTTAATCCTGACTTCACTGTTAAAACATGCATTGCTTTTAGTACATTTTTGGAAAAGGAAAAATTCGTAATTTTAGAAGAAAATCATGCAAATGTACAAAATCGTTCAAATAAGTACATGTTGGCAAACATGTTTTTTTCATAAGACATTGCTTTTTCAGACAAATGCTATGTTCGGCTGACAACGAGATGAATCCGAAATAAAATATATTAATCTAAAGACAGGGACAAGTTATTTTTCGAATTCTCATAGCATACGAAAATTTAAAAAATAAATCCGATATGGAAACTTTATACCTCAAGTCAGATTACGACAAAGGCAAAGCTCAGTGTCATCAGTAATTACAAAGAACAATCTAACCACATACTTCACAAACTAAAGGACGAGAGAAGACAAAACAATGGAAAACAAGATACAGAAAAGGAATACGATTGAAGTCAATAGTTATGATATTCCCCTGCAAATCCAAAGGTCACGTAACACGACGCAGAACGTTACAGAAACGAAACACAAAAGGGACATAATACAATAAAAAAAAACGAACGATTTGTTCAAAAGGTCTCCCGAAATTACCAGAAAGACGCTACAGATGAAACAACCATAAAGAGATAAAAATTGTTTCATCGAGGTTGGAAAAATGTAAGGGGGGCTATTGTTAGATCGTGTACTTTTGGGACGTGGGGTCCACTTTATGTTTGGTTTCCAAGAAAGAAAACCGATATGTTTCGGGAGAGAAATCCAACAATTTTCGGTTTGCAAAAGGAACTGAATAAGCCGTTTCTCTTTATTTGAAGTGGAAAAGAACTAAAGGAGCTTGAAATATAAATTTAGAACTTTTATGTCCGCTGCATTGAAGGGATATAAAGACGGTTAAACTGTCTTGGAATTTCACGGTAAGTAGTTTTCGAAAATGGTCGTAAATGCTCTTGACAAGAAAACTGCGACTTTATAGGGGAGCACTTTGGCGCGTGTGTTAACAAGTTCAAATTTATGGCTGATTAAATTCGTGGATTTTTTTTTCTCTCCTTCCCACCTATTTATTGAACGTAACAAAATATTTTAGATTTAAAAATTAAAAAGAACAAAAGATTTTTCTTTAGAAAGTTTAATATTAAACAAAAAAAACTATGTAATTGAGGCAGAATAGAAATTTGTGGCACTTGTCACAAAAATTGCAAACCTAATAGTGACACGATGTAACCGTTTGAATATATATTTAATTAAATGGAAAGTATGCATCAGAAAAAAATAATCATGGTAATTTGTAAACATAAGAGATCTGATCTCTTTAAATTGTACAATTGAAATGAAGATTCTCAGTTTTTGTAAGTTGAATTTTAAGAGCCGAAACAAATCAAATAGATTTTCTAAAGGAAAAAGGTGAATAAAAACACATTAATTTCACTCTACATTAAAATAGTTTTAGGAAATCGCATTAAAAAATAAAAATGACACTCAACCTAAAACCATCTCCCAGAACTAACAGCGTATGTAAACCAACACCCTCCACAGCGCCCAACATTGCCAATTACCGCACAACATATCCCACTATTCACAGGTAGAGATATCCCACCATTAACTTTTCCCAGAATATACCTCTCTTTCAAAAGGCCTCTTCGTAATTAACACACCTATACCACCAACCAGGTCCCCTCTGCACGATTTTCACAAACTGATTACTCAATCAACACACAGTGCCGCATTCATTCCTTTATGTTATGGAAACAGCAAATCTCGCTTCATACGAGACCACTCCCGCTTCCTGCCCATTAGGGCACTCTCCCAGGCATCTCTCCAGAAGATGCAGAGAAAATGGCCTCGCCCGATTAGTTTGACTGCTCCAGATGCATACCACACAAAGTAAATCTCCCCCATCCAACCCCCCTTGAAGCCCAGGAAATGGAATGGGGGAGGAGGAGTTCTCCATCATTTCGGCTTCATGGCCAAGAAATCCCAACTAAATGCAATAGGAGGAGCTGATTTTATTGCTCATCGCACCAGGAGATTGGGGGTCTTCCATCCCCCCTTTCACAGCCTCCCCTGGGTGCTTTTCGAATCCAATCTCTTCAGTACAACAGTCGGTGTTGGTCCAACCCGCCATCGCTTCGAGCTAAGGCAAACATAGAAGAAGGTTCTCTTCAGACGTTGATATAACGTCAGTCCACAGAGGAAGTGCGGTCTTGAATTTTTTTTATATAGATCAAAATGGGATATGTACTTTGAAAATGTATCTATTGCTTTATTGGATTTCGGTCGGAAGGGCGCCATTTTAAATATATAATGAACTTTTAATGGGTTTTGTTTGATCGTTTCCAATTTTAAATGTTGATAGTAATTTAAGTTACAGCAATTAAAAAGAAATGAACGGAAACTTTGTCTTGAGATAACTAAATGAAAATTGGTAAAACTTATGGTTCGCTTAAGGACTTATGTAAGAGGTTTGATTTCACTGATTCTCGCTTTAACTACTTAGCATTCGTTAAATTAAAATAAAAAATATAGTAAGTGAAATGTATACAACTGTCCAGCCCTAAGGCATACAGTGATGATATTTGGATGGGGACAATTGGTCGCCGCGACAGCAACCCTACTCGGCACTCAAGTTTCGGATTTAAATTTTAGATTATTAATATTTTTGTTCCTCTGACTGTTAGATTTAATTTTCTCTTTTATTTTATTATTATTTAATATTATGTACAGGTCTTTGATTTATAAGTAATACTTTGTTTAGCCATTAAATATTTACAATAATTTACTTTAATATTGTTATTTTTACATTTCAGAGTTCCCACTTATTTTTAAAAATAAAAAATAAGGAGTTTTTAAGGACTTTCTAAAGACAAAAACAAGTTTTTAAGGACCCTTTTTCATCGCGCTGCTTCTGAAGTACGAAAATTTAAACAAATTATGACAACAATCAAATTTCATACTAACTTAAAAATGACTTTTTAAATGCAATGCTATGTTTAAAAGGTACCTAACAGAACCTCACTCTTTGACTTCAAGTTATTACTTTTTTAATTCGTTCATAATCTTGTTTGATTTCTTCACCAACCGTTAACTATGCATTTGCAAAGAATAATAAATGCAATGCACTAACTTATTATTGAAGCGAGAAAATAAATAGCATTCGAGCATCTCATGTAAAAAACAGCCGCAAGTAATAGATTCCCAATGTAAGTGAAATAAACTGAAAGCAAGAAATTTTAAAGGAACTACTAAAAAAAAAATTAATGTTTCTTTGGCAGGAGAAAAAACAACAAGTTTCTAAGGACTCTTGGTAAAAATTAATAACTTTAAAGGCCTCTTAAAAATGCAAACCAAAAATAAGGAGTTCTTAAGGACCAGTGGGAACCCTGCATTTATTATCATTACACACTTACAAACATAAAATGAAAAGCAAACATTCGAAATGTTTTTGTCAAATAAAGGTGGTTGGTGTGAAAACGCAAATAACTTTATCCAGTGAAATACAGATTCATTTGCAATTTAATTTCAATGGGATAATTTTTTTTTTTTTTTGCATAAATAAAATGCTTTAGCTCTATAGAAAATTTGGAGGAGAATTTGTAGATGTAATATCTAGTTAAAAATTTTGGACAAAACAAGTTTTGAATGTTTGCTCCTGAATTAAAAGTGTCTTCCTATTAGTAGTAGAAAACACATTGTGTATTCTAATCTGTAGTAATAAAATAAAGAGTCTGTCTGTGCGTCTATGGTACGCAACACACTAAGTCTGACATTAGTGAAACAGTGTCTGTATAAATAGACACACACACATATATATGTATATATTAGGGATGAACCGGATAGTGGTTTTGCCGGATACCGGATATTCGGCGCACATTACAAACCGGATATCGGATATCCGAACTGGATTTTGCCGGATATCCGGCAGTTTATTTTTTATGAAAATAACTTCTCATACACACTAGAAAAAACGGAAATCGGTCAAAAATTGAAAAATATTTTTTTATTCTGTAATATTTTCCAATTCTTTATCTTTAAAGTTATACCAAAATTAAATAAACATTCAAAAAACTTTTTTATTTACAAAGGGTTATTCTAGGGTGCTGCTAGCAATGGTCGTATGTTTTGTACATTTTACACTTAATTTCTGAATAATTGTAATTTTACCACATGCCCTTTCATTCCAAACATGAAAACTCAAGTTTGCTTAAACGTTTGAGAAATTTATTTTTTAATTCAACTTTATATTAGTTGTGAGATGTGATGACCTTCCACCATAACGATTCGTTAAAAATATAATTTTAAAGTTAAAAATTTGAAAAAAAGTGGGTTTGATACATTGGTAGAATTTTCAGGAAAATACTTAAAGCAAGAACAAAGAAAATTGATCGCCACAAAAAAAAATCTTCGATGTTTTATTCATCCGGATATCCGGCATGGAAAATCGGATATCCGGCACTTTACTTCCGGATATCGGATAGTTACCGTATAGTTAAAAAGCAGCCGGATAGGCCGGATACCGGATAGTTACCGGATATCCGTTTCATCCCTAGTATATATATATATATATATATATATATGTATGTATTTATATATAAAAAAAATATTCAACCTCTAATTGTGCACCTGAGGAGTTCGAAATTTTAAAATTCCGTTTATAACGTTTTAGAAGCTATTTTCTTATTGATCATTTTAAAAATACAGTATCTACATTGTTATAAAATAGTAAGATATTGACAACAATGGAATGCTGTGAAATAAATAAATATAAATTTATTGCTGTAATCAATTGAAAGTTGGCGATAAAAAATTGATTCGACGAAATAACTGTTTTTGACATTATGCTTCAAAACGAGATGATTGGTTTGGTTAATTAGCGTCGCACTAGAGCTGCACAGTGGGCTATTGACGAAGGTTCGGGGTCCATCTCGAAATAAAGACACGGGAACACATACACCTCGTTATTTTAGAACCATGGTCAGATGACGAGGAAACACCTGAACTGGCACCCAACGCCTTCAATAGACACCCCGATCAGATTTATCGCGCACCAGTCCCGTATACACGCCGTTAATTTTTTTGGATGTTCAGGACGACATTTCTAGCATTTTGTAGCGAAGCTGGCAACCTTTCGATCCCAAGATCAATACTTTTTTACTTTTCTTTGTCAAGTCCATCGCCTAGGATCGAACCAGGAATCCTCGGCTTCCCAGCTGACGCCTTCAACCACTCGGCCACGGAGTCCTTACGAGAAGAACGAATCAATGGGGATTTTTTTTTAACGTCCGTGACCGCGGGTAACAGTATAAAATATTTTTCAAAGTTCTTAAGCTCAATTCGAACAAAATTAAACTCTACATCTATGATATCAAGACTACAATCATGCTTGAATAGTAAACTTTAACATGCCCAATATTGAACAAGCAAGAGTGAAAATCACCCTCACCAAGGGGCAAATAAAAATCCCAATAACAATGATTTCTCGACAATGAAAACGACAGGATGCGAACACTGCATTCCAATCGCCAAACCATAAAAATAAACTGCAAAATCAATATAAACATCCAAGCACCCCAACATTCCCTAACCAAGCCAAAGGGGGGAGAATGTTTCCAGACTCTAAATCTACATGAGTGGCAATAAAAGCGACTCGGATCAAGAGTCTGAGTGCGAGTTCTATGAATAAAAAAAAAAAGAAAGAGGTAAAGCGATAAAAAGAAAGTGAGGGTGTATGTGTGTGAGCCAATCCTTTACTCCCTCTTTTCCTGCAGAATGACAAAGTACCAACTTCGCGGCCGTAGACAGCCCTGTTACTTGTTCACCGTTACAGTTGTCGATTCCTCTGTTCCGTTGCTGTTTTATTTGCTTTGGAATCGAACTGCGCAGAAGGCAAACGTGCCTGGGAGTTTGGAATTGCTCTTCCAAAAGGAAGTAAAAGACGGGTGATCAGGAAAAGGATTTTGCTGAATCGAAGATTAACGAAAAATAGGTGGTTTTGTTAATGAAATTGTACCGTAGTTAGTACCGTTACACAAAAAATATTGGGGGGAAGGGAGGGGGGGGGGTTGAAATAAGAAATTTCCAAACTTAACGATTCGAAATTCACAACTCAACACTGCTGAAAATTCCCATTTCCAACTTATCGACATTTTTCATATTTTTTTTTTATATATTAGATAATATTGAATAGTTCTTTCACAAGCATTGATTTGTTACACCCATATTCTAATGCAGTGTCTGTTAATTTAAATGTAATCATACAATTTCTAATCTCCCCTAGCTTTCATTTGCTAATAATATTAATATTCCTTAGGCATAAATTTTCACAACTCGGGCTTTTTAGAAGTTGAAATTCCCAACTTTCAGGGTTTCCAGATTATTAGAGGGGGGGGGGGGGGGGGTCGTGCTTCCCCCCACGAAAAGTTTTCAATCAACACTATTATAATACTATTGGTATTTTCTATCAATAATTTTTCACTTGGATCTTCGGGGGAAAAAATTCTTTAACCGATACCTCCTTTTATCGACAACAAAGATTTTTCATATTTCAAAGACACATTAATTTAATTATTACATATATTTCAAAAATATTTTCACACACCTGAAAACTCTATAAAAAACACACACACATATATATATAAGCTCTTACCTTTCTGCAGTATTCAAGAATCTCAAGTTTATCCTTGGTGCAAATGGACTTCGGATCCGAATCGGTCACCCATCGTCGGTTTTCGTCCAGGTATTTGTTCAACAATTTACCGTGTCCGCACATAACTGCCACCATAGGTTGGAAATGGTTTGGTCCCGAATCCAGGTTGTCACTAGCGTCTTCCTGCAAAACACGAGAAAAAAACAACATTAGGTTCGTGTATGAAACATCTAACAGATGTATTACAACTAGAAGTATATGCGTTTGAAACTTTTATATAATAATAAGGCTTCAATCACAAGAAGAGTATGTGAATTGGCTATAGTGATCCCAAGTGGTTTACTTTACATTGCATCAAATGAGCAAATTCAGACGGAAACCGTGTGTAGGCTCACTCAAAAATGTATCAATTGAAAATATACATTTCCCCTTAACTTTAATTAACAACGTCGTTGTAGAAAACTTCGTAACGAAGCTATCTTTGACTAACACGAATTCCATTTATTCCTATCGGTATATAATTAACACATGGTAAAATAGAGTAGTCAAGGTCGAATTTAATTAAATTCCCTTTATTATATCCTAAGTTTACCTGACAAAACTTGCATGGTTTTAATTGAAACCATACAAGTCCTTAAGGGACTATAAAGGGAAGTCATTTTTAAGGCACTGTAAAATGGAAGCCGTAAAAGGGTTTTGACAAAACTTCATTGGTAATCAGTCTAAAATATCTTCTAAAGAGGCATCGGTTCACATCAAAAGATAGGCTAATTTTAAGGACTCATTTCAGAAGAGTATTTACTCTGGCTGGCCACCATGGACCACCGAGTTAAAAAAAAAAAAATAGATATTGGGCGGTCCACCACTTTCAATTAACAGTAATTTTTTTTTAACAAATGTATATGCAATTCGGATACAAAATTTAATTAAGAACTTTTTCTCCCTAATTAGAGATCTACGCCGTTGATAAAAGCAGCTTTGAAATCAATTAATATATATCTTTATATATAATTCTCTTACGCGGTGATTGAAAAACGCTGTTTTTCTCTACGCGGAATGGCAACAGTTAGTTTGTTTACGAAATTCTGTTGCGCCCCAATTTTTATTTTGCCATTATGTAAGCCATTTTGACGATTAGCCCCTTCAATTCATTAGTAAATAATTATTTTGTTGATGTCGGCTTAAATTAGGAAGAATATAAGCCCTATTACATTAAAAATAGAGGTTTTGAAAAATGCTTTTCCAAACTTTACATGAGCGGAATTTTGAGTAGGCGCCATCTGTTGGCGGAGCTTCCTAATATATATTTATTTGATTTCGAAAAATAATGACATTTCAAAAAATAATGTTAATAAAGTATAATTTTTTTTATATATTGCATAGGAAAACGTTGTTATTCCCTCATTAGATTAGAACGAATACATTTCTAAACAATGTCCTATTCTTTTTGAAGAAGCAATCTTGATAAGACAAAAGTTCCACGGACCACAAGACTCTCTCATAGACCACTGGTCCGCGGGTTGGAAACCACTGATATAAACATAAAACTGTAATAGGACATTTCCTGAAATGCACGTCTACTATATGCTAGGCGAAGTGCTCATTTCAAAATCTAATCAGTTAATTTCCATAAAATCCAATTTACATAATTAAATACAACATAATTCAAACTAAGATATAAAAAAAAACTCCCTTTCACTATATTATTCTAAAAGATAACTTATTTTTTTCCCCATAAAAAGGGAAGACCGCAGTCACTCTCTACCAAAGGAGCTTTCAACCCCACGCCTTCGCTCTATTTTTAACCTCCTGATAAGAAAATAAAGGGTGTCATAACGTCATATCGACCCCTTTTATTCCATGTCACGATAACAATGGGATTTTTTTTCCCTTCTCTATTCCCTTATTATTATTAAAAGCAGGGGACTACGCCCTGGACAAAAAAAGGCATTCATCTTGATCCATCAACTTTCCCCGAACTCGACAGGATCCGACTTCCAAGAGCCACGAAAGAAAATGTCAAGAGCTTTTGATAGAAAACCTCCGACGGTTTAGTTTTTGGCTGGTAATCGAATCGAAGCGCAGATGTAAACTCAATTAGAGGACGGGACGGATGTTTTTCTATATGATTTAAGTTTATTCTTTTACCAACAGAATTAAAGTTTACCAAATGAAATGCATAGTGACTCATCGGTTAAAAAAAAATACTAAGTTATATTTGCAGCGCCTGGAGTCAACCCCACTGGAGTTCATTCAACTTTCAGTCTATGCCATATAATTTCTGGAAAGAATTTCCACTTAGAAACTGTTGACACCAAGAGCCAATCAGATCGCTCCAGCACATGAGACCCACGCAGGGGGCAAGCCAAAATCATGTGAACAACACGGACTGAAAGGAACTCATTCCCAGCAACCCAGCCATAGTGACAACACCAGCAATCTCTCATGCTGCTCAACCTAACTGTAATTTCATAGATAACCATTAAATATAAATTCTGGACTTCTATAATTACATCATTAAATCTAAGTTGTTTCCTAAATACTATGGCTATCATTAATTTATCCATCATCACTAAAACTCAACCTTCTGAAATTTGGAGTCAACAATAGCGTGGCATTAACCAACAAACTACGCCGCCGCATATTTTTGATTAATACCATACAATTTTTGAGAATCCTAAAATTGCACCTCTAACCCTAAAGTTGGCTGGTTGAATTAACGCTACACTGGATCTAACCCTAAGGAAAGATCCGAGAACACTGCCATGTAATTATGAACCATGGTCAGATGTCGAGGACAGCATCCAAGATGGAGGGATGAGGACATTTAAATCCACGGTAGACTTACCGTAGACCAGTACCCTTTACAACAACAAGAAAACTTCCCAAAATGTTGTGGGCACAAAGACTTCCCATAAATCCATCCACCTTTCTATCTCTCTAAGCAACTCATTTTAATTCAATCCAGACCCACAATGCCACTTACATGCCCACCAAATAAAAAAAAACATGCTGTGCACCATCTGCGCAGGGGGTTGAACCCATCAAATCCGATTTTTGAATGACAACTGTTCCCCCCTCTCCCGCGGTCACGTGACAAGATGAACCCCAATATTCAAAATGGATCGTTTCTCCGGAAGAATATTCCAAACGGAAAAGACAAAGGGGCTCGAGCGAGATTCGATATACGAGTGGGATAAACAATGGAGTCTATATTTACCCCCTCTCTTTCCGTTCAATAAATCGCAGTCTAGACTTTAAAAAAAAAGCAGTACACAGAACGGGGATTTGATTAATAGCTCCCGTGTGAAAGCAAACATGATTAAATTTAAGGGATGATTCCACGTCCCATTATCCCTGTCGCAAAAATGCTTCATACCGAAAAGGGAAAAAAAAATGAATGATGATTCCAAGCCGCGACTTGAATTGAAGGCTTAACGTATGTTCCCCGGTGTCACAACAGAGTTGGATTATTGATTATTTTAATATTTAAAATGCTTTGTCAAATGGAATATGGGCTTTAAAAATTGAGACGTTTTTTAAAGTTTTAAATCAATGGGGGTTTTGCAGATGAAGCTTGGCATTTTACATTCAGTCATAAAATATTTAAATTTGCGAAATGATAAAAGTAAAATTCGACATATCGTTGGCGCGGTGGGATAACTCCCCCAAGTACCTAGAAAAAATTATCAACATGTAATCTTACCCTCGGAAAGTTCAAATTGTCTCTCATGGCAACCCTACTTTCTGGGCGATAAAACAAATAATTGCTGTTTGAAAATATGGTAAACCTATTTTGGATGCAATTTGTACATTCCCATATCAAAACCTTTGTGAAAGTTTTAAAAATGAAAGTTTTTATGCAGGTTTAACGCTGAAAAATTCATCGATGAAATTCTTGAAGAGTAATGCTTGTTTTTTTTTTAAAAGCTTTATGTGCAAACAAATTTTTAAAAAATGTGCATGTTTTATGCAGATTTTTTTTTTAAAGCCAAGTCATTTGCGGCTGGTTTTAGGTAAATCGGGTTTTATTAAAATATAAATACAACGTTAAAATACGCAATAAAAATCCATTAAATCCGGACATGTATACATGACCGGATTTAATGGATTTTTATTGCGTATTTTAACGTTGTATTTATATTTTAATATTTTTAAAGCAATGTTTTATGAGACGAGTTTTATCTTAAATCAGGTTTTCTTCAGACAGAATAATTGAAGTCTTTGTTAATCTAAATATTTTTTTTAAATAGCCATTTGCAAACGATAACGGGCGTTAAAAGCGTTCGTGTAAAATGGACCTTGGGCACTTACTACGAGGACGCTATTTACGAGATCTATCTCTTGTGGTCGATGATTGGTGGATACAAACTACGTGGTTTGTATTCATCCCTATCAGATACATATGTAAAAGCTCACGCGTGTCAATTTGGTCCGTGCAGAATGGGGAACATTATTAACGTGCGTTAGGTTTTGCAGATGGTTCTGTGATTGGGGAATACAAATCACGTGATTCGTATGTACCAATTACTGAGCCACCAACAGTTAACGCGCGCTGATAACGTCTATGTAGTAAGGTCCTTGGTAGATTTCTTCCACCCCAAGTCATTATTTTTATAAAGCCTTAACGAGAGCTGACGTGAATAAATGCAATTTTTTTAATTTTTATTATTTCACTTCAATACTGCCATATTTGGCAAACATGTACACAACCCACATTCAACAAAAGACGGCTGTAATCAAGCAATGAATAATGTATTTCAAAGTCTTATAGTAAAGACTCCGCGTTGCTTCCCAGAGCAAGCAAAGAACTTTAAACAAGATGATGAAAAAGCAATTCTATTGCCTATGCTTGAAGAGTCATCCGTCACAGCAATCCACGATACCAAGCCTCGCGAGCAGTGATTTATTGGTCAAGCGAATTGGACTGGAAAGCGGGGATGACGGTCACCCTGACATTCACCCATGACAGATCATCATACTTATTGACTTCGGCCTCCCGACGTTTTTTGATAAAGGCCGAAGCAATGTAATCGATAGCCTAATATTGGACATCCCCCTCCCCCTTAAATACTTCCCTACTATTCATCGGTCATCCCCCTACCGAAACGACATTCTTATTGGTCAAGGTTTCCTATTGCTCCTGCCACAGCATGAATAAGACGAAAATTTAAAGAAACGATGCCGAAATGGCTAACCTCAGATGTCTACACAAGGCAGCTTAAAAACACGTTTTAAACCCCCATGTGGCATTATAATTTGTTTGATGCATTCTAGAGTTCGAACACTAAGAATTACTGTTTGAAAAAAATAATAATAATGGATGTGCTTGTTGAACTGCAAGCGTATTCCTCAACGAAGATTATCTTATAAGAAATTAAAGTCTGAATCTTGCTCATGGCCAAGGAGCTTTAATATTCTGAATTATTTGATGCAAGGAACATACATAAAGTAAATCTTATTCAAAACTGTTGCTTTCAAAAACGGTGCCGCGACAGTCTCGTGTTAATATCAGGGTTCGAAATTAAGATATAAAAGTTACGCGTCGTTGGCACCTTGCAATTTTATTTTAGTTGCCAAAACGTTCTACTTAGGCGTAACTTTAAAATAATTTTAATTGCTTAAGCAGAGCTGCCCAACTGTTACGATATTTTCGTAACTGTTAAAGCTTCTTTTAAATAAAATTAGAAGCATGTTTCCATTTGCATTCTAAATAAATCACCGTCATGACAAAATTAGTTGGAAAAGTACGAAAGCAATTATAGGAAATCGACGTTACACGTAAAAAACGACGACTGGGTGTAAAAATACGGTCATCAAAATGAAATTTTTATAAAAAAGTTTGGTGTCAGAAGTGGCGACTGGGTGTATAATTACGGTAGTCAAACTGACATTTTTAAGTGCAACACACGACAAACGACCGCTATTTTCGAAATCTGGTTAATATACGCTCAGTGTAATGTACTATTAGTATTATCTCTAGGCGTTTTTCAAACTTTTGTACTTAAAACATTGCAAAGCGGTATTAACCAAAAGTGTCTGAATCCAGCTCCAAAATGAGGCTCCAGTTATGGAGTAGCGTTCAGCTTGTTATCAGAGGATTGCTAGTTCGAATCCGTGCGATGGACTTAGCAAAAAAATAGTGATATTGCGCTCGGGGGGTTGCCTGCTTCGCTATAAAAATACTAGAAGGTCGTCCAGAACATGAAACAAATTATACTGGCATGTATACGATGGTGCATTATAAATCTGATCGGGTCCAATGTCCTGGCGCCTATTAAGGTTGCATCGGGTGCCAGCTCAAGTGCTGTCTTTGTCATCTGACCATGGTTAAAAAATACGAGGCATCGTCGTTCACGGGTCTTTCCTTGGAGATAGGCCCTCAATCGTCGCCAATAACCCATATTGCAACTCTAGTGCGGCGTTCATTAACCAAACCAGCCTAAAAATGCATTGATGATCACGGATTTATATCCAAAAATACATAGCATACAAATTTTTGGTGTATCTTGTAAAATTTATGAAAATGGATCTATCTGGTTTTGAAACTAGACGGCTCCTATACGAGAAAGCGTATGTTACAATTTTAGTTCCCATACAATGCAATCGTCGATCCCCATACAATGCAATGCCCCCATCAATGATAATCGATATCTTAACACCACATCGCTCATTTTCCCCCGTCAATTGTCAAAACGTGGACGGCCGAACGTTTATACTGGTCGCGGGGATTTATATCTGTCCCCTTAGCCCACTCCCAGTATAAATTGTCCCTACTAGACATCTTTCCCCTAAAAAAGACGGAACGCTTCCCTTTCTCCGGATTTGATATATTTCCATATTTTGGGGAAAGAAAACTCGGTCAAATAAGGGGAAAGGGGAAAAAAATACAAGGAAAAGGGAATTTCAATTTTAACGCATTCCTTTCCCCGGTCTAAAAAAGTAGGCGTTCCCCTCCGATTTGTTTTTATAAAGAGAGATTTTCCTGGATTTTTTTATCCGACTTTTTTTCCAGGAGAGTGTGAGGGTGGAGTGGGGATTTTAGCTGCCGACTTTATTTAGTATACGGGAAAAAGCATTGTGATTTTTATCTTTGAAGTTTATATTTGCGCCGCTATTTACTTTTTTTTTCTTCTACTCGCGATTCTCGACTTTGCAGTTACATTTTCGAATTCTAGTTGCAATGGGATGAGTAAGATATTTTGCAGAACTATATTTGTATATATGTTTGTGAAATATAGGGATAGACTGTCGCGTAGAAAGTGACAGTAAACAGACGATGCAAAGATGAATGTTAGGAAGATATAAAATCTGAAACTGTATATAATATAACTCTGTATATTAACTACTCAAATTCACAGCAAACATTGAGACACCTTTGTACCACGTCACATTAGGATTTTAGGTTAGTGAAGTTTCATGCAAACTTGTTATTGAATGTATTTAAAATAAAAGGTAAGGAGGAAGAGAAAGGATGGGGGGGGGGGGGGGATGTAATAAAATAGGTATTTAGAAATTAAATTACACATTGTTGTAACATATACACTGATCTCATTCCATTTTTTAAAAAAATTACTGCGTTTAGCAAAAATTTTAATTTTTTGGTGATTTAATTCAAGTTTAATAGTCGATGTAAACTAGAAGAATCAAATTATTTACCAATATTCCAGGGTTTTGTATAGAACCCTTTTAATACATTCCAATGAAAATTTTAAAAAAATCTACTTTATTAGGCTTTTTTTTTATTTTAATGATTCGCAAAGTGGGAAAATGAGTAATCGATTTATTAGTGTTAAATAAATTCGGAAAATTTTAACGATCATCGAAAAAGTGCAATAGGCTACAAAAGTATGACAAGAATTAACTACAATATATTTAAAATATATATATATATATTTTAATATAATTAAGTTACATGCACGTTTTTTTTTTTAAAAAACAAACTTTCAACAACACATTTTGATAACAAAATGAACGGCATTTGCTGGAACTGTTAGAAAGTAAACTAGGTTTAATTAAAAATCGTCTGTGCAAGAAATTAAAAATAAAGTAAATGTAGCATACAGATTCCTGAATCAAAATATTTCGTCATCTCACCATGGTTCTAAAACGACGAGGTGCATGTATGAATGTGTTCCCGGGTCTTTCCTTCGAGATAGACCCCGAGCCGTCGCCAATAGCCCACTGTGCAGCTGTAGTGCGACGTTAATTAACCAAACCAAAACCGGAATCAAAATAAATCCCAATTCATACATACTAGCATGTTTTTTTTCTGAAGATAATAAATAAAAAAAAAGATTTTTCAAAATGGCGGATTACAACTTGCTTTTAGAAAAACTGCTACAAAGCAGTCCCTTAATAATCAAATATATCGAGCTTTTAAGAGTTGGTGGTTGCTATTTGAATAAATTTTTCTTTTAATAAAGTTTTTTACACGAAAAATTGAACGATTCCCGTTGATTATCCATTTTACTCAACCTGTAGGGGAAAGTGATTATACAAGTAATCTAAAAATTTAAGTAATATGAAACATATTCAAAAATGTCGTCCAAAAACCCATTTCAGAAATACACCCAAAAATTTGCATACATCATGCAGCGTTTGTGAAGTGGAAAAAGTGGGTGCGGTCATTTTGTTTTTTCAAAATTCCTGCAAGCCGAAATATACAGTACAAATATCACAAAAAACGTCACGGCTACAAAATTTGATCCCTGTGTATGAAATACACGTACTTCAATTAAAAATGACCACTTGGACTGTTTATCCCACATTCCAACTCATATAAAAATCCGACCGAAACTAAAAACAAACGATATGCAATCCTCCCACCTACCCGCAATAACAACCGTCACGCCGCGTTTAATGAAGGGTCCCCTCGACGCCCATAACAAAGCACTCATTCCACTTAGTCCACGGAAGGCAAGCGAAAGGCATTAGTATCGATTCGGAACAAGAAGGGGGGGTGCTTTCAAGAAGGACTTCGACCACCCCCAGCAGCAGCACCTCTACTCCTCAACTCGAGGTATATAAAAGTCCGTCCCTTTCGCTCCAGGTCACTTTCTCATGAGGGAATTACCCCAGATTAAAAGGAGGGGGCTTTTGAAAAGTTGTACTTTCGGATTAAGTCCGGCACGCACTAGTACTGCCCCTAGTGTAAGTACTGCTTACCTACACGCAAAGGCGCGTCCGCACTAACACGCGGAACCCAAAAAGGAAAAAGTGCGTGATCAGCCCATCGTCATCATCATTCGGTGGGGGCATTTTTGAGGAGGATATTTTCATTTCTTTTCCGAATCGTGTGGGATTTTTTTTAAATATATTTTTTAAATCTTGATGAGCGGCAAGAGTGGTGTTTATTGATTTGGATGGTGATGAGCGAGTTTCCAGGGAGCTGGAGGGAAGGGAGTAGGAATTGCGAATGGTTTATTTCGTTTCAAAGTGCCAATTTGGCGCTGTATTTCATGGTTGATTAAGGATGGTGTATTCGTAATATTCACGTCAAGCATTTCATTGAGCTAACATAAATGTATACTGTGCACAAATATCGGAAAACCCTTGGGACGAAAATAAATTATGTACCATCCTGAGGAAAATATATTCTTGAGTTAAAAAATGTATTCCCTCAGAAATTTCAAATTATTTTTGTCACTGTTAAAAATATTTACTCAAAATTAATTAAAATGTACTCATTTTTGAGTATGTTTGATGTTTATTATAGCTCCGAACACCCAAGTTTCATTTCTGAAAAAGACATGTACTCAAAAATGAGTACAAATAAATAAAAAGAGTAGTTGTTTGCTACGTAGGCTGCCTTCCTAAATTACTTTCAATAAATATCAACAATTACAACCAAGGCTTACCGGGAATCGAACCCATATCCTCATGCACCGCAGTCCAGTACCTTATTCGTTGTACTACCATGGAGACGTGAAGAAGTTATAAACAGAAGAAATGTTAAAAAGGCCAAATTAATGGGTAGTAAGATAATTTAATAACCCAGTTTCCATTTAAGCAACCGACATCAAATAACATGGAAACATATCTTCTGAACAACTATTTTAAGTGTGCCATGTTGCTTTATTCAGATGGCTTGAACAGAAGCTGAGATTAGCAATATTAAATTACACTGTTAATTTTTGAGAAAGTACGATTACTTTAACTTGAGTACGTCATCGCTTATTGACGAAGCAATTGTTCTCAAAGAGAAACGAGTATGTTCATGTATTCCTTTTTAAGTACCTTTTTTTATTACAGTTTGAAACTAGTGCTGCTGGAGAGTGCTAACTCCTATTTCTTTTTATCGAAGCAACACAATATAAAAAAAATATTTGGTTTATATCTCTAACATTAAATTTCATTCTAAGAATTATTTCATTATTATGCTGTACGTTTCATACACGATACAACAGTACAGCTCCTTTCCCTTTCTCTATAATCATTGCTTATAGCTGTCTGGTTCTTGCCATCGATAGAGCCTTTTCCCCTTTATAGGCTTACCCTAAAAGTGAAGCTGTCTGATACTTCCATCCACGTCGTCAATTCTTTAGTATCAAAACATCAAACAAAATCTTATGTACCCATTTATTGATAATAAAAAAGTCATAATGACGATAATTAAAGAAGATATTGTCACTGGTCAGTATTTATTTCAGTTTTTTGAGTCCCTTTCAAAGAATTTTTCTACTACCCCATGAAAAAAAAAGCATATTATTCTCTTCTGAGCCCCCTAAAAACAATAATTCCTCCCACGCGAAGGTACGCCAAGAATGCAAATCTCCTAAGCACCCCCCGCCCCCCCTCAAATGCAAATCACCCTTCACATCCTCGAAAATCAAACGGGTGCCAAGGAATTAAATTGTTTGGGACGGACCCAACATCTTCGCCCCATCGACGAGCCTGACCCACAAAATTCCGTCCCAAGAAACACCCACTGGGCACGGATCCAAGAGTCCAGAGTCGAGTGCCAGACGAGATATGAAAAGGCTGGATCTGAAGCGACCGTTGGTTGGACAGACAATGCTGGGCAATGAATCTAATCATGCCATTCGGGATGTGGGCAAGCGGGGTGGTGGGTGTCGAGTTCGAAAAAAGAAGATGGAGAGTTTTCGATGGAGCGGTTTATTTTGTCTGGTTAGTGGCAAGGAGCATTTGTAGAAATGACTTCCTTTAGGTCAAGGGCAGACAGCAGCAAATAAGGATGAGTGGTTGGTTTTGCACGGGAATGGATTCGCCCATACTACGTCAACTACACTGTTTAAAGAAATTGGCTTAAAATGAGTACATGGACGTACTCGTTTTTCTTTGAGTACAATTGCATCGTAAATGAGCGATGACGTACTCAAATTTAAGTAATCGTATTTTGCAAAAATTAGCAGTGTGATTTAATATTGCTAATATCAGCTTCTGTTCAAGCCATTTTAACAAAGCGACCTGACAAACTTAAAATATTTCTTCAGATGGTTTTCCACATTATTTGATGTCGATTGTTTAAATAAAAACTGGGTTATGACGACTCATTTATTTTACTTCCCATTCTTTTGACCACGCCTTTTTAATATTACTTATGTTTATAACTTTATGTCGTTCTGGTCACGGCTCTGATAGTACAACGGATAAGACCCTAGAAATTCCTAGTAATAATTTATGAAGGCAGCCTATGTAGGCAAGCAAATGCTTTTTATATTAATTTTACTCATATTTGAGTACATGTCTTTATCAAAAATTAAACTTATGTATTCGGAGCTATGATAAGCATAAAATGTAATAAAAAATGAGTACATTTTACTTATTTTTAAGTACCTACTTTTAACAGTGTAAGCAATTCAAGCAATTTTACCATTCCACTTGATAATTTTTGCAAGTACATCACTGGGCACTCGCAGGGGCGGACCTAAGATTTATTCTCGGGAGTGGTAATTACTGATAAAACTTTTTGCCAATAATGGAAATTATTAGGTACTAAATTTGTTTTGCGAGTTTTATACAGTGTTGTTACGAATAAAAAGAACCATTAGATTTTATAAATAATTGATATTTACCATTCATTAATGCAGATCTACTAATTATATGTCAATCACATATAGTGCAAATAGTACAACAAAAGTAATGATTTTTTTATGATGTCATACTTTTAAATGTAGTTAGATAAAGAGAAAGCTAACAAAAAAAAAGCGTTTATTACGTTTTAAAACATGCAGGACAGTCGTATCTCCAGTGCAAATGGTTAAAAATTATGTTAAAAACTCGAAGTATTTATCAAAAACAATTTTTTTTTACTTTTATAAATAAAATATTTCTTTCACAAATATTTCCTTTTAACTAAATAACAACCATCTTTCAACCAGACGAAAATATCCGATTTCTGATTGCAATTGCTCTCTTGGGAGGAAGATCGATTTTTTTAAAACGACAGGAAAAAGATAGAAAAATATCAGCGCAAAAGCTTATTCTGTTGAAAAATATGAGAAACTGATTTTTTTTTGTACAAGTGCTGACAAACCACATATCGAGTTGCGTAATGGGTCAATAGAAAAAAATATATACATGAACTTCTATAGAAAAATAAATCTGCTTATAGCAGCAATTTTCCAAGTTTCCAGACAGCCGAACAGACATCAAAGAGCCGAGAGTATCCGCCAAATGCATCGAATATTCTTAGCACTCGATTTTTTTTTGTGCGTTAGTATTCGATTCTCTCGGTTATAGGGTTCATAGCGATCAAAAGCACCGAGGAAAGTTTCGCAATAAAGATGCAAAACCATGTGATGAGCCGTGTGGCATTACCATTTTAACGACTCGATTTTATTTTGCTGCTGCAGTTGAAGGTCAATGGTCTAAAGAAACAGGTAGTGGTATTGCAGATATCCTATTTCTTGGTATCCTTGCATCGTTGACGTCAAAGGGGATAGAAGATTATTTCACAGCATTTTGGTACATGGAAATTTTTTTTGTCAACAATGAATAGAATTTTTTTAGGACAATCAATTTTAAAACGAGCTATTATTATAAAATTTTTATTAATGGCCAATAGAAGAAATCAAGTGTTACTATTATTGAGAAAACTTCACTAGAATTTTCATGTCCAAGATTTATCTTAATTTTAAAAAGTCTATCTTGGGAAGAGAAGTGAGCACTCTCCTCTCTAGCAAAAGGCAACTGTCATTGTAGTTCACATTAGTAGTTCAGGGTGGCAACAAAATTCTGGAAAAAAAAGTTCCCTGATATTTCCATGATGGCGTCACAAAACTTTCCCTGATTTTACAATTACATTAAGAAATTTTGCAATACACGCTTTGTATAGAAACAAAATATCCACGCTACAATAATGCAACATATTGCATTATAAATGAAAAATTATCAGCAATGCTTATTGTTAGTTTAAATAATAAATTATGGATACAATACAAACAGGCATAATAGTAATTAACCATGTTCTCTGGAGGCATGCAAAAAAAGCAAGTTCTTTCAAATTATTTCTTTTGTAGATAATTTTAAATGTTTTGTATGCTTCATATTTCCTATTCCAATCTTCAATAAATCACATATTCACTAGCCCCTCACATGTTGCTTACAATCTCCTTTGCCTTTGCTGCTCCCTCCAGCAGTGGTTCACGTTTTTACAAAAATAAAACTGAAAATATGAAAATGTGCATGGCCATGCTTTTTTAAAATTATTTTTAGGAAATAAAAAGGAAATATTGACAACTAAACTATCCAGAATAAAGGGCATAATAGACGATAATTGCCATTTTAATGATCCAAATTCGAAAATTTCCCTGAATTTTTGAAAAATTCCCCGAGATTTCTAGAATTTAAAAATTCTATGATAATTCCCTGATTTCCAGGTTATGTTGCCACCCCGAAGTTAGTCTTTGAAGTAGTTCACATTAGTAGTTACTGTCATCATTGGCGTATCCAGTTGAGGGGCCCCCAAAGTTTTTGTTCTGTACAGTTTAGTCAAGCATTGACAACCTTTGGACAAGAACCGCTAAATCAATCTAACATACAGGGATATCTCTATCCTCTGAAATAATTACAAAATCACAACGTCTTTTCATAAATGTCATCCCCCTCCCCCCTCCTAAACGGTAGTGATATGAAGCGCTCAGAAATAAGGTGAATCAAGTCCATGAGTTATAGTTTTGATATAATCAAGGTAAAAGTTTTTAACACTCGCTGAATCCTACAGTGATTTAGAGGATAATAATGTCATCTGTTCGAAAATAGCAATAGCAGGGACTTGATTCATTATGTTTCTGAAAATATACATAATTAACAAGTATTAATATGCAACAAACAATTTTTTTTATATACTTTTGGGCTTGACCCACTTTAGCTCTAAACGCTTCACATGCAAGGGTACGTCAGTCATGTCTTTATAATAGAATAAATGGACACTTTGAAAATTTCTGGTGGTCCCCTTTGCTTTACTAATGACTTTTTAAATTGACAATTCCGTATTTCATCGGTAATGTTAGTCATAAACAAAGACAAAAGTTAACATTTATTTCAAAAGGGGTACACAAGCGCGAAAAATTTAATAAAACTATTAATCTTTGAAAATTAGATATAAAATTGTCAAGAGTTTTACGAAATTAAGGCTAATAAGGTAATTAATTATGCAAATTATTGACTTAATTAAATAATTAATGACATAATATTTATGAAAAGAAAATTGTTTCCGTTTACTGCGGGAGGACTAAGTTAAGAAATAATGTGTTATTTTTATTATTTTCGTTTTATAAAAATACGAAGAACTTGGTTAGTTTATTAAAAACAAAATGTGCTGTTTCGAATCTCTATACCAAAATGCAATTTTCGGTTCAAAATAAAAAAAAAATTACATTATCCGGAAAAAAACGAAAATTATCAAATGGAACCTTTAGCTCAAGATGCCTAGTCGCAAAAACGTAAAATAAATCGTTGGGGAAAAAAATCGATTATTTTCAATAACAATTCAAGACAAAAGGGAAGGGGAAAAAAAACCTTTAAAATGAAACAGTTTGGTCAAAGGTATTCCCAGAGTGGTACACGCACGTAAGAAAGGGGTAAACAAACACAGACACACAAAATCGATTGCACAATTTTTTAACCCGGAAAATAAAACAGCTGGGATTCGGGCACTCACCCACTCCAACTCATAGAAGAAAAAACCCGGCCTTAAATAAAATAATAAAAACACCCGACAAATACTTTGTTCCGCGAGTGTGACATGAATACCAAACAGGTATGAGAGAGCACAATCTGGCCACATCAAACGTGACCTGAGAGATGATAACCCGCTCAAAACTGGATCATACTCGCGCTCCCCCGCCGAATGCACATTTAAATCGGAAATTGCTCGTGTGTTTGTTTCCTAAGAAATTTTACAATAGGGTTTGTCACCTTTCATTTATATTTATACCTGTTAGAATATACTAGTGTAAAAGATGGCTGTAAAAATTGCCCGATATATATGCTCGTAACAAGTGAATTTTCAATCGGGCATCATGGTATGTGGCAGAATATGAAGTATTGCCGATCGGTTCTGCGCAGCAATCTGTATCCTAAGATGCATTGCGCTGATGAGTTTCTTGTGCGCTCCAACCGGTTTTCAAGTTCTGCGCATACCGAAACTGTTGGCAGTATCCCAGGATGCAATGCGTTGATGGCTTCTTCGGCTACTCGGGGCCTATCTTTCCCCTCTCTATTATCTTTGGTCTACTGCTGGAGTGCTTATTCTTGGTTAAATAAAAAAGCTTTTTCGTTTAATTTCGGACAAGTTTTCGACTTTGATTTCCAATATTAAACTTACAGGGTGGTTACAAATTATTAGACGATGGTCATTGTTTGGCTGTTTAACTACACATAATAAACCATTCTTCTTGCTGTACTTTAGTTGCTTTTGTGTGTTGCTACTAAACTTAAGCTACTTGTTTGAAATATAAATGAAGTAGTTCGGCAAAAATAATGTTTTATTATACCCATACAACAAAATGTGATACCATCAAACAATGACCATTACCCTACAATTTGTGACCACACTGTGTTATCAGTTAGTGTACAGGGATATGATATCGAATATATAGTCACAAGTATATTTATTATCATATCCATGATTACATCAGTTTCATATTAATTATTTTCTCGCATTTAAGGGGGAGAGGGTAATAACTTCAAGTTTATTTATTCACATTTTAAATTACTCCTAAAAAAAGTGGATGTATTGAACTTAATAATTAAATTCCAAGTTCATTTATTTGTCTTAGAAATTTACTTCTCATGTTAAAGAACTAAAGGTAATTTTAAAAACATAACAATTTATTTGATACCTAAATTTTACAAGCAGTTTACGCTATACGCAGATAAAGAAACTGATATACTGGATAAACTAAACACGTTGTATGACCGTTTATTCACACAACGCAAAAACGTATTCGGTGAAGGCGGACGAAGCAATGTTATCCAATTATAACCTTTCACGCAGCGACCTCTAACTGTAACTTCTGGATTGGGCACAGCAGTTTGTTGAATTGAAGTCAATTGAAGGTTAAAAAACTTCAATTTCTACCTCTATATTTCGTTTATATTGTTCATGCTAAAATATGCCAAATTGTAGTGTTTTTGGCTATTTAAAAAAAAAAATTCCATAGAAACACATTTTTAATGCCTATTATTTGAAAACCATTTTAACCAATAATAAGTGGATAAACAGCATAAAGAAAAACTATATTTTTGGTGATAAACAAGTGGATTCTATATGTAGAAAATAAAATATTTAACATTTTTATAACGGTTTGAGAAAAAACAGCAGGCTTCAACTGCGCCCATAAAAGGAAATGGTTATAAACGTTCCACAAGTTACAGTTCAGTGCTAGTCCGCTCGGTCATTTCATTTGGAGCCATCACTGGTAGGTATTTCCGGTGTGTTAAAAAATGGCACACACAACGAACTATTGGCGAAGGTTTGTGATCTCTCCAAAAGCCTACGAAGGGACTCTCAACCACTGAACGCTAACTTCTGTGGGACGCTCATAACCATTTCGTTCTACGGAGCGGTTGATACTGTAAGCAGCCATACTGAAACCCCAACTTTTTTTTTTAAAGTGATTTTGTAGTTTTTCTTTCTTCTCAAACTGTTATAGAAATGTGAAATGTATTTAATTATTTTATTTTCAACATATAGAATAATTTTGTGTATCGCCAAAAATAGTTTTTTTTTTTTTGCTGCTTATCCACTTATTATTGGTTAAAATGGAAAATTAAATATATATACATACAAAAGTACTACACTTCGACATATTTTAAGCATGAACAATATACGAAAAAAGAGGTAAATATGGAAGTGGAGTACAGTTTTTTTAACCTTCAATTGGCTTCAAGTCAACAAACTGCCCTGCCCAATCCAGTAGTTACAGTTAGAGATCAGTGGTCTCAACTAACACATACTAGTAGCAAACACTGATCTCTAACTGTAACTTCTGGATAGGGCAAGACATTTTGTTGACTTGAAGCCGATATGGAGGCCGCCATGATGGGGCACACTTTTCTTGATACCGCAATATTTCGTATATTTTTCATGTTAAAATACGCCGACATATATTATTTTTGGGTAAGTTTTTTCTTTTTTCTTTTTAAACCCATTTTAAATGTAATCTGCTATTAAAATAATAAGTCATTTGCAAGTCAAAGTAGAAGTAGTTAAAAAGCAAGAGCAAAAACTATCTGTTTGGCAATATAAAAATTAATTCTATAGGAAGAAAATATAATATTTATATATATTTAATACTTCTACAGTGCTTTGGTAATAAAAAACACCACTAAATCATTTTTAAAAAAATGTTGGGGCACAGTACGGCAGCTTTCAATTGGTTTCAACGCGCCCGTAGAGGAAAGTTTGAGCTTTCCAGCAGTTACAGTTAGAGTTCAGTGGTAGCAAACCATCAGTGCGCCGTTCTATGATCAATAACTGTTCCTGATGACGGGACAACGGATCGATCGTTAAACAGCAACAAATGTGTCATTCTCACGGGGAAATCCTTTGAACTAATCAGGCTTCCCAGCCTAAACTGGGGGTATTCATTCCCAGTGTCTATACTACTAGTCTGGTTTGGTTAATAAACGTCGCAGATTTGTTAACTCTTGTGTTACTTGTTTTCGTGCATCAGCCAGATCTATGAATCAAATTATGGGTGATCTTCCCTTCTCAAGAGTGACACAACCCAGGGCCTTCTCGAAATCTGGTGTGGACTTTGCCGGCCCATTCCTTGCCAAGGAGAGAAATGGTAGAGGAAAGAAATCTTTCTAGAGCTGAACATAGGGCTATTGGCGATGGTTCAGGGTCTATGTGTCTGTACTAGATAAAGAAAATATAAAATGTCTTTCGTTGTTACTGGAAGGGGTGCATGAATCAATCAAGAAGAGCGGCACATTTTGAGTTGTGACACTTTTCATGTAATAAGACAAGTTGAATGTAATTTTTAATAGCGTCGTAATCCAAAAGTGACACTTTTCTTGAACCAATTATCTCTGAACGTTTTTTTTTACTGCGTGCCAGTTTTCATGACTGAGAGTGTGAGTATTTTGTAACCATATATAATTATTCTCTTGATTTTAGATTTAGAAAAGCAAGAAAAGTGACATAACTCAAAGACCTCACCTACATTTATAGGACAGTGCCTCATATTCGACGAAAGCAGTCCATATTACTATTCTATAGAATATGATAGAATTTACCGCCATAAAAACTTACATGAAATTTAAAAGAAGCTTATACTATTTCAATATAACTTTTATAGTAATCTTTAATTTGATTTTTCCCAAATGCCGCATTTTTCAGTTATGTCATTTTTATTGCCGGGCTGCGATATATTCGCGGTTTTCATCCGTGGAACACTGCGCTTGACGACCGAGACACTGGATTAATTGGTTCCAGTGTCTCGGTGGTAAACCAACTAATCCTGTGTCTCGGACGCCAAGTGCGTGTCTACGCATTAAAAGCGCGATGACATGTTCCCCAGCTTAATACAACCAACCTAGAATCGATCTCGGGACCCAATCTTAAGTCTAGGCGACGAGCCCATCCAGTCTATCACGGCCCGAGCTCACGGGAAGAATTTCACAAGCAACCTTCCCACACAATCAGTAACGCTCAGTATTCCCGGCGCCACAAGACATCCTATCAATAAATTCCATTAGGGAGCGTCTCTACCATTGAAAAAAAAAAACTTATCTTTCCAGCGAAAAAAGAAGAAGAAAAAATAGTAGGCAGGGAAGAAGTGAGAGCACACAGGTAACAAGATTGCAACACAAATAAATCCAAGATAAGACAAGAAAAATAACACCGAGAAAGAAGCAAGCAAGAAAAACGACCCCCTTAAAGTCCTTGCCCCGTTTTGTGATAAGACTCCACAATGCTCACGACGAAGCGGTCTTACTTAAGGAGAGGAACCCCAAAAAAAGAGAAAATATGTGGGTGGATATATTCTGCAGGAGGATGGATGGGACAGGAAATAAACAAGTTACCGCCACCTATCAAGATGGCCTCTCCCTTCGGAATGCCAAGGTAAGAAGGATATCGGAAATGTATCGATCGGAATCGAAAGGCATTCCCCGGGCAGGTTGGATCGAGCAGGTCTGCCCGGCAAGCAACTGGAAGTGAGCAAACTGATCGAGACAGGTGCCAGGTTGTGTGGATCGAAGATCTGGAGTGCGTCACGGTATTTCTGCTGCAATTTGAAAGTGAAGTCGTTTTCTGTCGCTGATCATTCAACGTCATTCTTATTCTGCGGATCAGGGCATGATTTAGGCATAGGTTACATAGGCTTCAGCACAGGGGCCCTTCACCACACATAAAAAAATAGGGTCAACTTGCGGAAAATATTTGAAAGGATGACAATTCAAATCCTAATGAAAATAGAATAAGGCAATCTTTTTATCATGGAGACATTTTTTATTTTTCTTAACAGATTTGTATTATGTAAATACTTATAAGTAAAAAAATATTCAATTTGTGAAAATTACAATGCTATAGTTTTACTTTTTTTTCGAAATCAGTTATTATTTTTGTTACATTTTTGAGTAATTTCAGGGTAATACAAAGACAAGTGCAATATTTTATTATTTTCATACATTTCAGAATGCCACTGCAACTTGTGATTCCTTGAACCGTCGAAATATTGTAACATAGTATTGGAAATTTACATAAAAGTGTACCCTAGTATCATTTGTACATTTAAAAATGATTTAATGTGCAGTTCTGAAATATATTTATATTTTCAAAAAAATTCCAATTCCCCCTTCCTCATCGGTTAACTGGGGTATTCCATGCCCCCCTATATGTGTTACGGGGGGGGGGGGGCGAACCACCTAAGCAGCCTAGGTGAACACTAACTATACATCCGGCTCTGCTGCGGATTGGTTTGGTTAATTAACGTCGCAGTAGAGCTGCATATGGGGCTATTGGCGACGGTTCGGGGCCTATCTCGAAGGAAAGACCCTTGAACAATGCTTCATATTTTTGAGCCATGGTCAGATGACGAGGACAACACCTGAGGTGGCACCCAACGCAACCTCAAACAAGTGTGCGGAATAAAGGAATTTACGAAATGTGAGATAGTCGGAACATCACATCCACTACAATAAATCGATTTAAGCAGTTAATGTTTTGAAGAGCAGCCATTAACACTTTTGGGCGAATTCGTAAATTAAACACATAAAGTTCGCCCTTTTTATGATGGAGACAGGTCGGGAGGCGACTCTCGGGCACCGCTTGGTAATGATGCGCTGATTAGCTGCAAAAAATTCACCAAATATGCGATAAATTGTCCCGAGTGGTTCGCCCTTGTAAAAAAGGCCTTTACTCCAAAAGGGTTAATGCATCGCGGGGTCATTTTTAGACATAAAAAAAAATAGCGCAGTAAAAGCATTCTGCTAATATAAAAAAAACCTTAGATCAATTGGACAGACACAGTTAAAGAAACGGTTTAGAAACTAAAATAAATTTGTTCAGCAAATCGCTAAAATTAAAAGTTCATAATAGACAAACAGATGATTTGTGTTAATGCATCATTATAAAGTCAAAAATTTAAATTTCGACACTTGCCCTCACAATACTGTTAGCTTCGACTATACAAGAGATGAACAAGCCTTTCGCCTGACGCCGCGAATCCCCCACCCACGTCCCGTACGTGCTTTGCTTTATTTAAAGATTTTACATTCATCGGAGACCCTCGTTTGAACTAGAATTCTTGTGCTATTCTTCACGGAGTTTATAGTGATGGAATGGATCGCCCTAAATCCGCATTACAACTCGGCATTTCTACTATACTGATGACCCAATATAGTTATTTTAAAGACATTTCTACTCAAACACAACTGCGGTGCGAAAGAAAACACACATTTTTATTTGGTTTATGAATAAACTCTGCACAGACATGTCACGGCATCGACCCCCCGCTCTACCTGACATACACAAACGACATTTAAAAATCTAAGAAAAAGTATAATCACCGAGTTCGATATTCTCAATAAATGGACGCCTGGTTCTGCTAACTTTTAAGATTCAGTAAGAACACGATGAACAATGCATGAAAATCTAACACATCCTCACCTGCATGTTATAAAATAAAACATGCCATCTTAAAAGCATGCACACCTGCTTTCACGAAATGTTTGTATGCAAGCCCCACCTTCGCACAAGTAACCAAACCACCTTCCATACAAACAACACCTGAGCTATCACACCTGAAAGTAGGCACACTCATAAAAAACCCTTTGTGCTGTTTCTTCAGCAAAATGGACGAAATCCCAAACTTACCACCACCAGAAGCAAGCAAACAAAGTCAAAAGACTTTCAATTATGGCATTCCACTGTGGTACGGAGAATAGCTTTCCCTCGCTAGTCATCTCCCGTTTTTATGGTTATGAGGTCATTAAAAACCCATTAACCATAAACGGAATCGTCCCTTCAAAGAAAAACGAGCAACCAACCAGTAAGCATGGATTTCAACGAAAGAAAGAAAAAGAGATGTTGTGAAAAAGAAATGAAGTTTCCCTCCAGTTTGCGGAATGTCCGTGACTAACAAAGATGATACTCGTTGGGTGGGTGGGCTGAAATTTCTTATCTCAGGTAAACACGAAGATTAGGTTATCTCTTGTCCTTATCTTTGGGCAGTTGGGGCAAAGATCGCTAACAATGAACTCTTTAAAAATGCAAGATAGGAAAATGTAAGGATTTTTGAGGACGGAGATAGTTTGGGTGGGTATTTCTCCATATTAAAAGGATTTGTGGAGGCTTATCGCATTAACGGATATTTACAAGAAAGCGTGGGATTTTGTTAATCATACCAAGAAGCATTTTTCACCCCAAGCTTTGTCACTAAGAGTACGTAATTCATGCTTATATGAATAGTGTATTCGTTTAAAGCAATTATACAGAAAAAAATATGAAATGGGATGCTATGTACTTCATCAGGTTCAAGTAACCTAAACCTTTTTACGGTTAACGTAAAGTAATTAAAATAAAATACTTTCAGAAAAAAATACTCAACAATAACTGGGTAAATTTAAATACATAAATCATTCTTTTAATATTTGTTCAAAAATTTAATTTTGTGGTCCGTTAATTTTCTGTGCACCAGAATAATATTCTGTGCAATTAAGTATAAAACTTGGGTGCTCTGGTGCACCTAACTTGAAAAGTTAATGTGCGAATTTATGATATTTAATTGTAGAAAAACTGGAACAAAAGTTTTAAATAGTTTAACCTTAACAAGTAAACAAAAAAAAATGATAAATTTCGGGAAGGAGTGAAAAAGAAATTGTTAGCCAATTAGTACAATGTAAAAAGGTACTTCGAAGATTGATACGAAGTTTGCCTAAAACTTTTTTTTAGCTGTTTGGCAACGCGTTGTTGGTGAACCTGTTAAGGCATTTATAAATAAAAATAAAATTTGAGTGCCTGCCTAGGGACTTGAACCCACGACGTCTTCTTCCGAAGACCCACGTCCTAAATTGCAAAGGCTCGTTTTAGCCGGACCTTGGAAACATTTGAAAGATGCTTCTGCAACATTTTTAAAATAGTTACTAAATTCATTTAATAAAAACTCAATGGAATTTTTCGAATACGAACCGCCCTGCAAAAAACGCCTAGAGCGAACTCTCATATATAGATTAGAACCAGTGTTCACTCTAGGCGTTTTTTGAAGGGTGGTCTGCCCTGCCCGCCCTTTTTTCATCTTGATAGCGCCCTCATGCCCCTTTTTCAAAAATTCCGCCTATCTTGACCTTTTTAGTCAGGCACAAGCGTCCTTGCTTCCCTAACTGTCTTTAAAAAAGACATCGATTAAAACTTTTTTTGTGTAAATTGGGATTAAGTGAATTATGACAGTAGAAAAACAAACTCCTTTTTAACTACGTGTGTTGTGCAATCGCGATGATTCCGATATTTCGAGCACGGAGCATTCTACGAATCCTATTGGTTGCATGTGCCCACATACGAAATGCTAAGTTTTTTTTTAAAGAGAACATGGTTTGGGATGTATTTGCAAGATTATGCATTTTTTTTAACCAAATTTTGGATTTAAGTAGCCTTTTCACCAGTTTTGTAAGGAGTCTGATTAGGGCTAGTTACAGATTTGGTTTTTAGGGAAAAAATTCATTTTTAAATGTAAAATTCGAGATAGGCCTCGAACCGTCAACACTAGCCCAATATGAAGCTCTAGCGCAATGTCAACCAACAAATCGGAACTTTTTTTTTATTTGGTCACGGGTCCGATGTGTCAATGGTGGCCACGCCCACACCAAACTATTTTTTTAAAGTGCCCTTTTAAAAACAAGAAGCGCCTTTTCAAAAATGGGGTGCCCTTTTATTGCTAACAGCGCCGTGCCCCTTTTTATTTTTAGAGTGAACACTGTTAGAACCACATTCCATTAGGACTCGAGCACATTTACACCATCCAGTTAACTCCAAGTGCATTTCGGAGTCAATTCCAGATGCTCACTCTAAATACAAAGATGAATCGGGTAATTCAGTTTGACAAATGTCGGCGTGGCGATGCACACCCAACGCAGTTTCAGTCCTCCTCGTCCCTGGAATTAAAACACAGCGACACTGATAAATCATGTCTAGTTTGCAACTTGGAGCTAGGAAAATCCAATAAGCTTTAAATGAACGATTTAATTAAATACGACCCCTCCCGCCCCCTTGTTTTGGATCCGGCGGCGGGGGGTTTGATTGAAACACCTCCCACATTCCAGGTGGAAATAGAATTAGTTGATAAACACTCCGGTAAAGGGGGCTGTAATTAGATTTCGTTTTCCTGATACTAAATGAAACATTTATAGACTGGAATTAGACACTGGTGAAAATATCCTTGTACAATGTTGCATTGAGTGCTAAACGGGAAAACTTAGAATATTTTAGGAATGCTGAAAGTTAGATAAATAATAAACTGATATATTGATTAAATATTGTTTTCTTAAATAAATTTAAAAATACACGTTAAAATTTATATTCAAAAGGCCAAAAATACAAAAAAGTTCAGATGGTACTATGTTCCTTAAGAGACGTGAAAGACGCATGTGACAACACGCAATACGAAATGAAAACTTTAATGTCAAATAACTCAAAACTCATTTTTTGTTCTTACATACCTTCATTGATCTCTCTACATAACTTCTGGATTGGGCAAGACATTTTGTTGACTTGAAGCTAATTGAATGTGTAACAACTGTACCCCACTTGTTAAAATAAGCAGAAAGGTATTGCTTTTGGCTGAGTTTCTTTCAATTTTCTTTTGAAACCCATTTTAAATGCAATCTGCTATTAAATAAGAAAGTCATTTGCAAGTCAAAGTGGTTAAAAATCAAGAGCAAAAACTATTCGGCAATTTATTCTTTATGAAGAAAATATAATATTTACATACATTTAATATTTCTACAATGCTATGGTATTAAAAAACACCACTAAATCACTTTAAAATAACATTGGGGCACAGTATGGCTGCTTCCACATTGGCTTCAACGCCCATAGAGGAAGCAAGTTTAGAGCCTTCCAGAAGTTACAGTTAGAGTTCAGTGATCCGCTTATCACTTTAAC
This sequence comes from Troglohyphantes excavatus, assembly GCA_963932185.1. Classification (NCBI taxonomy): domain Eukaryota; kingdom Metazoa; phylum Arthropoda; class Arachnida; order Araneae; family Linyphiidae; genus Troglohyphantes; species Troglohyphantes excavatus. The sequence goes on from OZ010668.1 coordinate 8,962,196, forward strand.
TATTAACTATGTATCCCATTCTAAAAGTAATTATCAAGCGTATCGCAATCAATTTAATGCAAGAATGAAATTAGGATACCAGATAACGAAAAAGTCAATCACCCTCCCAAAAAAAGCTACCCACCTCCAGTGAACAATATCGGAGATAGTTAATAAGTAAAACTCGAGTACATGCCCGGGCAACCCTTAGCAATAACCAATAACAGGTTCCCGTTATCTACCCCTTTTCCCAATAAATACAAGGCTCATCGATAAAGGGCAGACTTTCGATCAAGGGGGGCGGCCTTTCAAATGGGACGGGTCTGATTGCATCGAAAAGGAATAACAAGGACCAAGCACTTTACCGAAGTAGCAGTACATCGTCTTTTACTAACTGGAAAACATAATAACTATACTTTCTAAACTTTTGTAACTGAAGTGGGGTGGTTTGGAATCAGGGCGACAGCTAGTATCTCTAACACAGAAATCGATGAATAAAATTCGATGAGGGTACGATGAATTTACCATGCCGCGCGGATGTATATAATTCGGAAGAAATGTTGAGAAAACATTCGTCCTTGGCTATGACGTCTCATGTGACGTCATAGAAATGTTTAAAACTGTTTTTATCGGTTGTTTTTTTTGTCTTTTTTATTTGTAAGAAAGTAATTATGTAAAAACATTTAATGTGTTTTTCAGGGTGGCCACAACATTCTGGAAAAAAAGTTCCCTGATTTCCATGATGGTGTCACAAAAATTTCCCTGATTTTACAATTACATTAAGAAATGTTGCAATGTACGCTTAGTATAGAAACAAAGTATCCACACTACAATAATGCTATAAATATATAGCATTATAATGAAAAATTATAAGCAATACTTATTAACCGTTAAAATAATAATTTATGGATACAATACCAATTCTGCAATTGCGACAGGCATAATAGTAATTAAACATGTTTTCTGGAAGCAGATAATGTAAAAAAAATATTATTTTTCAAATGATTTCTTTTGTAGATAATTTAAAATGTTTTATATGCTTCCTGTTTCCTATTCCAATCAATCACATATTCATTAGTTCAATTGTTAGAATATCTCACATGTTGCTTACAATTCAAGGTCCAACACACTTTGCTTCTCCCTCCAGCAGTGGGTTCACGTTTTTACAATAATAAAACTGAAAATATGAAAATGCGGCTAACCATGCTTCTTTTCTTAAATTCTTTTTCAGAACTAAAAGGAAATATTGACAACAATATTACCCAGAATGGAGGGCATAACAGACGATAATTGCCGTTTTGATTATCCAAATTTGAAAAACTCTGATTTTTTGTGAAATTTTGAAAAATTCCTTGACTTTTCCAGAATTAAAAATTTCCATGATAATTCCCTGATTTTTCAGGTTATGTTACCACCCTGTTTTTGAAAGCCCGAAATGCGTTTTTAAAACTACGCAAACCTATGCGAAAGGACTATTTTTTCTGCCTTCGCTCAAAAAGGAGTAAAGTGGTCGGCCACGCTTAGTCCTCGCTCCAGCGCTTATAGTTATATCAGTGTTCACTCTAGGCGTTTTTTGAAGGGCGGTCCGCCCTGCCCGCCTTTTTTTCATCTCAATAGCGCCCTCATGCCCCTTTTTTAAAAATGCCGCCCTCTTTTGAAAAAAATCCGCCCTTCTTGCCCTTTTCAGTCAAGCAAAAGCGTCCTTGCTTCCCTAGCTGTCTTTAAAAAAAAGGCATCAATTAATTTTTATGTAAATTGGAATTAAGTGAACTATGACAGTAGAAAATCAAAGTACTTTTTAACTACGCGTGTTGTGCAATCGCGATGATTCCGCGGTAATTTCGAGCACGGGGCATTTCAAGAATCCTATTGGTTGCATGTGCCCCGCATATGAAATGCTACGTTTATATTTTTTTGAAGAAAAGATTATTTGGGGCGAGGTTACAAGATTATGCATTTTATTACCAAATTTTGGATTTAAGTAGCCTTTTCATCAGTTTTGTAAGGGGTCTGATTAGGGCTACTTACATATTTGTTTTTTAGGGGAAAACAGTAATTTTTAAATATCAAATTTTGGATTTTAAGTAGTATGCTTCATAAAGAGACATCAATTTTGTACGGGTCTTTCTTTCGAGATACGCCCCGAAACGTCAACAATAGCACAATATGCAGCTCTAGCGCAATGTTAACCAACAAATCGGATTTTTTTTTTTTGTTTGGGCACGGATCCGATGTGTCAATGGATGGCCACGCCTACCCCAAACTTTTTTTGAAAGTGCCCTTTTAAAAATAAGAATGCCTTTTTAAAAACGGGGTGCCCTTTTACTGCCAACAGCGCCCTGCCCCTTTTTATTCCTAGAATGAACACTGGTTATATTATTTTAGCTCAGTGGTACGGGCCTGCAAAGACATATACATCTTAGTAATTTCTTTCAAATTGGTCTTAGATTTTAGTTTACAACCATACTAGACATCGCTTCCCGAAAATGGTAATTTAAACGCGAAATTCCTATGTTTAGAGTTAACAAAGGGGAAAAAGAAAACCGAGGGGCAGAAAAAGGGCGAATCAATGCAAAAAAACTAATAACGAATCAAGGGGAGAAAATTCTGTCAAAAACAATCAACGTAACACCATAATTATGGGCTTAGTGTCCTCAAAAAAAAAAAAAAAAAAAAAAAAAAAAAAAAAAAACTCTTGAGAAAGAATAAACGAAAATAAAACACAACTAAGCATAACATTTAACACGAGTTGTTTTTTTCCAAGGGGAGATTCGAAGTTTTCGTTTACATAAGTGGGGGAATTAACAAGCTCCGTCTTTTACAAAAAATAAAGATGGCGGCGGCCCAGAGCAATATGTTTTAAATATTTTTTTTAAATAAATTTTTTCGATTCAAGTTTTTTAAAAAAATTAAAGGAGGGAGGAAAACTGTGGCGATGGGAAAAGATTAAGTTTAAAAAGAGAAAGGGCATCGCAGCGTATAATGAATTATGCCCGACAAGGTTTGAATGCATGTTTTAATTTCAAAACCCGATTCCGTATGCAGTGTAATTAGTGAGACATTAAAAAAAATGAGATACCTATTTCAAGGCATTAATACTTTAAGAGAGTGGGAACGTTAGAAGAAAATACTCATTAAATTTTGCTCGAAGCAATCGGTATTAATGTAAATTCTAAGATAAATACTATAAGGTTCCCCGTAAAATATATGAAAAGGATTTTTTTAATAATTACAAAATAATTAAACACGGAAAATTTAAATACGAAACCCAGACGTGGCATAATTAAAGCACACACTTATAGCGTAAAAACACTGTGAAAATTTAAAATAATAATTGAGAAAAAAATATTTCCTGCTAGGTGAAAATATTGAATAGCATGTAAATAGAATAGCTGGTTTGAAATAATTTCATTCAAGAAAGTAATTTTTTAAATCCATCTAAATTTTTCTCAAGTTTTAAAATAATTCGTAAAGACAGGAGTAATATCAATGGCAACATACACTTTTCAGGGTGGCAACAACATTCAGGAAAAAAAGTTCCCTGATATTTCCATGATGGTGTCACAAAATTTTCCCTGATTTTACAATTACATTAAGAAACGTTGGAATACATGCTTTGTATAGAAACAAAGTATCCACGCTACAATAATATTATAAATATATTGCATTATAAATGAAAAATAATAAACAATACTTATTGATTGGCAAGTTTTTTCAAATTACTTCTTTTGTAGATAATTTTAATTGTTTTATATGCTTCCTATTTCCTCTTCCAATCTTCAATAAATACCATATTCATTAGCCCCTCACATGTTGCTTACAATTCAAGGTCCAACGCACTTTGGTTTTGCTTCTCCATCCAGCAGTGTTTCACATTTTTACAAAAATAAAACTGAAAATATGAAATTGCTCATTACCATGCTTTTTTTTTAAAATTCTTATTCAGAACAAAAAGAAAATATCGACAATTAAATTACCTAGAATGGATGGCATGAGACGATAATTGCCGCTTTAATGATCAAAATTTAAAAAAAAAATCCATGATTTTTTGTGAAATTTTGAAAATTTCCCTGATTTTTTCAGAATTAAAAATTTCCATGATAATTCCCTGATTTCCAGGTTATGTTGCCACCCTGCTTTTGATTAAATGATATTGAGCAAAAACCACCCAACCGATTGTTATGAATTACGAGTCGGATGAAAAAGTTGGAATCTAGTATGCTAACAATACAGTAATAGTATTTGTTTAATAAATAGTAATCGAGGTTCAAGTGAAGATACGCCTTTATTAGCAAACATACAGGTATATCAAAAAATGTTGGGCGATGATATAACATTTATCTATATTAGCATAACAAAATATTTTTATCCAACTACTTCGCTTATACTTTAAAAACGAGTAGCTTAGTTTTAGTAGCAACAAATAGATTATTTGAAATATAGCACACACACACACACACACACAAAAAATGGTTTATCATGCTAACAGCCAAACAATGATTATCATCCAACAATTTGTGACAACTTTGTATAATTGTATTAGTCAAACGTATAACCTTTTACGCAGCGTTTATTTATTACGTCACACAATTTTTAGACCCCCTCCTTCCCTCATGCCACGCAGGCTCGCCTTAAACCACTCCCTCGTTATATGTCACACCACGATATATTTTTGCATCCATTAGAAAGAGGGGAATTTCTATAAAAAAAGGACTTGCATTAAAGTTTTGTTATGTCACGCAAGCATTGAGATACTTCCGCCCCCTCCCCATGTCGCGCTTGACAGATCCCCTACATCCCTATAGGTGCCGACATTAGGTGAACGTCCCCTTAGTTATTTTCTATAGATTATTAATAAATATGCATCTGAAATATAAATTACCGTGCAATAATAAGAGATCTCGAATAATGATTACGTATATAAAACACAGTATTCTCATAATAAGGACAATAACCTTCAAATTATAAACGTTAGATTATTCTAATGCATGCGCCAAATAAATAGCTAAAAGGAAATTAAAAGTTATTTGAAAATAACACAAAGAAACCATTACCAAAATGCAAAGTAATCAACTGACAAAGGGATACGAAAAAGAACTGAAACTTTATAATAGGAGGGGAAATTAATGGGGAAAACGGGGAAATTTTAAATCAAGGCCCATTTAAAATTTTCCAAAGAACAAAGAAAATGTTGGGAAAAGAAAAGTCCCGTTACAATTCGACTTATCTTTGCAGTCTTAACTTTAATTTTGATAAAGAGCATCGCAAGTTTAATTCTTTTAAATCTCGAAAGAAAGTAAATTGAAGACGAATATTTTTTTTCTTCTTCTGACTCTGTTTTCAGGAGGTGACTCTAAGTAGCTAAATTTCCATCAACAACGAAAATGTTTTAAATTTTACTGAAACGTATTCCAAAAGAAGAAGGGGGGAAAAAATGTAACGTGAAACCCAAATTATTTAAAAGTATTCTTAGGTATGTTAAAAATAAAAATAATAAACAATTACTTTACGAGTTAAATATTTCTTCTACCTATAAAATGAGTAACTTTGAAAATTAACCCTTTGCACTTCGATGTCGCCTCTCAAGCGCCAACATAGCGACTTCTTCTTTTGGTTCCCTGTTCTTTAAAATAAACGAGAACGGCGTGATCTTGTGTTTAAAACAAAAAGTTACAATTCAGGCCCATGGCAACTATTTGTCTGGGCGATAAGCAAATGTTTTCTTCTTTGAGAATATGGTACACCCGCACCGCTTCGGCCGCAATTGGGCTATTGCCGTTTAAAAAACATCGATTTTTTTTTCAAATTGTTCTCTTGCAGATCCGAAACATATTACGATTTTCTCCCCTCTATGAGCATAAAAAAAATTGTGGGTAAAAGAACAGAAAGAGGAATAACTGTTCCGTGGAAAGAATGCAATGTAAAAGATGTTCGCGGAGTGCAAAGAGTACCAGCCGAGATGCGACTCTTAGCCACAAAAATAAGTTCTATTGTTCCCCTTTTCTTCAAATTGAACGAAAACTGCATGTTCTTGAATATAAAAACGCTATTTAAAACTATTTAAAAATATGATATAACTTAGGTATCATCGAGGCATTGATTGAAGTATCGGACAAAATAACAAGAGTCACTAAAATAACGACCTGTTCTTTTGTCCCCTTTACTTCAAATTGAACGAAAACTGCATGTTCTTGAATATAAAAACGCTATTTAAAACTATTTAAAAATATAATATAACTTAGGTATCATCGAGGCATTGATTGAAGTATCGGACAAAATAACAAGAGTCACTAAAATAACGACCTGTTCTTTTGTCCCCTTTTCTTCAAATTGAACGAGAACTGCATGTTCTTGAATATATAAAAAACGCTTTTCTTTCGTTAGCTTGTTTTTAATATAACTCCATTTAACCCTTTGCACTCCGCTGTCGCCTCTCAGACGCCAACAGAACGACCAGTTCTTTAAAGTAAACGAGAACAACATGATCCTTTTTCAACTTGATAGATTAGGCTTTTGCTTTCCTCTATGATCAAAAAAATAAATATGAGGAAAATAACATAAAGAGGAATAACTGTTCCGTAAAAAGAACGCAAAACGCAAAGTGTTCTTGGAGTGCAAAGTGTTAAAAATATGACATCACTTGAGTATCATTCGGGCATTATTGAGCAAAATAACAGGAACAGAATGTAACTGTTCCATTAAAAGAACGCAAATATCGAATATGTTCCTCGACCTCAAAGGTATAATTTGGTAATCACATCATAAATTTTAAATTGTTATCATATATATCCTTTATATTATTTCGGTAATATAGATAACTTTTACGAGTCATACACGCAGCGAATCCTAACAAGTGAGGTCTCAAAAGAAAGAGAATCTTTTTGACCAGTGACGAATCGTATTTCCAGAAACGCTGATATCACAGAAAGTTGTTTTAAACAATCACTTGTTTTCTCCATAACAGGATTTACTTTCCTTAAGTTCTATTAATATCAGACAATCGTTCTTGAGCAATTTACTCATTTTATTTGCAATGACAGAAATACTCGCGCAAACAATCCGACAGAAAATCGTGTGCTAACTACAATGCATATTTGTACTCCAAGAACACTTTGCGATTTGTGTTCTTTCTATGGAACAGTTATTCCTCTTTACGTTCTTTTCCACAGATTTTTTTTTTATTCTCATAAAGGGAAAAAAATCCTAATCTGTTTTGTATTTGCAAGAGAACAAGTTGAAAAAAAGATTGATGTTCTAAACGCAAGATCATGCTGTTCTCGTTTATTTTAAAGAACAGGGAAACAAAAGAACTGGTCGTTAAGTTGGCGCCAGAGAGGCGACATCGGAGTGCAAAGGGTTAAAGTAAACGTAAAGAAAACCCAAACACCTCACCAGGGCCGATAAATCAAGACCTACTTGAAAAGGTGTACTTAATAAAACATTGAAGCCGACAAATCAGATGCTGGCTTGGAATCCGATTTGTCGAGTTCAACGCCAGCTACATTTTCGTTGCTGACAAATTTGCCAGACCGGACTACGTGAAAAAAGTTATAATTGAATAACATTAAAGACGGCGTTGGTCCCTTTACTGGCGAGCGAAAAAGCGGCCAAGTTTTTACTCGTTTATCAACGACTTTTCGTTATAACGACTACAAGGTACTGGTCTCGTGAAGGGATCGTTTATATCGAAGGTCGATTGTATACGGAAAACTATGTCTGAAGAGTTTTGTGCGATTATAAATCAAAAAGCGGCCTAGGTTTTTACACGTTTGGCAACGACCTTTCGTTATAACGACTACAAGGCACTGGTCTCGTGAAGGGATCGTTTATATCGAGGGTCGATTGTATATGGAAAACTATGTCTGAAGTGTTTTGCGCGATTATAAATCAAAGTTCGAAAGACATTTCATAGTAGAATCAAGTAGTAACAACATATCAGAGCAAAATACCGTAAAGTGAATGATCCCAGATAAGACTTATCAATGAACAACGAAGAATCGTAACTGATAGTAAATTTATCACATAAAAATTTACTCTCGCATTTTTTTATTACTTTTATTCACGTTAAAAAAACACTCATCGAAACGTGGTCCTGCTTAAGAAGAACAGCGATAGGGGGGATCGTATCTAAAAAAAAAAATAGTATGGATAAGAGAAATGATTGGATGTAACGAGAGCTAATGCTATAGAAGACAACCTTGGAAGACAGTTTGCGCAATCTTAGAGAATGATATCTAAAAAAGTGGAGTGCGATATCATACAACTTTCAACTGCCTTCCATCAAAATTTAGAAGTCAGAAAGGCAATAGCCCAATTGCGGCCGAAGGGAGCCTGGTTACCAGATTATCAAAGAACATAATTGTTTATCGCAAAGACAAAAGGTTGCCATGGGCCGCAATTGGAACTTTCCGGTCAGAAAGCATTTAGTTTGGTCAAACCCGTTGCACCCCCCGCCCCTAATAATCTGCAAACACTGAAAGTTGGGAATTTCAACTTCTAAAAACCCTCGAGTTGGGAGAATTTATGCATGAAGAAAATTAATATTATTAGGGGGAAGGTTGGAAATTGCCCAAATTGTATGATTACGTTTAAATTAGACTCCAGAACGGATACTGCATTGGAATATGGGTGCAACAAATCAATGCTTGTGAGAGAACTGTTTAATATTACCTATCATAATATATACCTATAAAAAAGATGAAGAATGCCGATAAGTTGTAACTGGTAAATTTCAGCACTGTTAAGTTGAGAATTTCGATTAGTTAAGTTAAAAATTTTCTTACCGTTAAGTTGGGAATTTCGAATCGTTGAGAAATTGCTTGTTTCAACCCCCATATATTTTTTGTGTGACGGCACTGAGACTGGCTCCGATTAATTGGCGGTTAACCATCACTACTGATTTTAGCGAATCAACAAACGAGTTTAAGCGAGTTGACCAATCGGCTTATTCAAACCACGGAAACAAAGTGACGTCACAGCCAAGCTATAACCAGATTTATACCACTGGTGGTCCGTGAGAGGATTGGAAATGGTCCGTGGGTCCACTGTCCAATCATCAAAATATTTATTGATATTTTTTTTAAATGCCATTTTTTAAAGTATATAATTTTTATACACAAATTAAATTAGTGAATCAACATTTGTTTAAAAGAACTCAATTATATGCCTTGAAACCCATTTTTCAATTCCATATGCCTGTCTTTATTAGCACTTTGCACTCCGCGAACACTTTGCGATTTGTGTTCTTTCTATGGAACAGTTATTCCTCTTTACGTTCTTTTCCATAGATTTTTTTTATAATCATAAAGGGAAAAAAATCCTAATCTGTTTAGTATTTGCAAGAGAACAACTTGCAAAAAAGATTGATGTTCTAAACGCAAGATCATGCTGTTCTCGTTTATTTTAAAGAACAGGGAAACAAAAGAACTGGTCGTTAAGTTGGCGCCAGAGAGGCGACATCGGAGTGCAAAGGGTTAAAGTAAACGTAAAGAAAACCCAAACACCTCACCAGGGCCGATAAATCAAGACCTACTTGAAAAGGTGTACTTAATAAAACATTGAAGCCGACAAATCAGATGCTGGCTTGGAATCCGATTTGTCGAGTTCAACGCCAGCTACATTTTCGTTGCTGACAAATTTGCCAGACCGGACTACGTGAAAAAAGTTATAATTGAATAACATTAAAGACGGCGTTGGTCCCTTTACTGGCGAGCGAAAAAGCGGCCAAGTTTTTACTGGTTTATCAACGACTTTTCGTTATAACGACTACAAGGTACTGGTCTCGTGAAGGGATCGTTTATATCGAAGGTCGATTGTATACGGAAAACTATGTCTGAAGAGTTTTGTGCGATTATAAATCAAAAAGCGGCCTAGGTTTTTACACGTTTGGCAACGACCTTTCGTTATAACGACTACAAGGCACTGGTCTCGTGAAGGGATCGTTTATATCGAGGGTCGATTGTATATGGAAAACTATGTCTGAAGTGTTTTGCGCGATTATAAATCAAAGTTCGAAAGACATTTCATAGTAGAATCAAGTAGTAACAACATATCAGAGCAAAATACCGTAAAGTGAATGATCCCAGATAAGACTTATCAATGAACAACGAAGAATCGTAACTGATAGTAAATTTATCACATAAAAATTTACTCTCGCATTTTTTTATTACTTTTATTCACGTTAAAAAAACACTCATCGAAACGTGGTCCTGCTTAAGAAGAACAGCGATAGGGGGGATCGTATCTAAAAAAAAAAATAGTATGGATAAGAGAAATGATTGGATGTAACGAGAGCTAATGCTATAGAAGACAACCTTGGAAGACAGTTTGCGCAATCTTAGAGAATGATATCTAAAAAAGTGGAGTGCGATATCATACAACTTTCAACTGCCTTCCATCAAAATTTAGAAGTCAGAAAGGCAATAGCCCAATTGCGGCCGAAGGGAGCCTGGTTACCAGATTATCAAAGAACATAATTGTTTATCGCCCAGACAAAAGGTTGCCATGGGCCGCAATTGGAACTTTCCGGTCAGAAAGCATTTAGTTTGGTCAAACCCGTTGCACCCCCCGCCCCTAATAATCTGCAAACACTGAAAGTTGGGAATTTCAACTTCTAAAAACCCTCGAGTTGGGAGAATTTATGCATGAAGAAAATTAATATTATTAGGGGGAAGGTTGGAAATTGCCCAAATTGTATGATTACGTTTAAATTAGACTCCAGAACGGATACTGCATTGGAATATGGGTGCAACAAATCAATGCTTGTGAGAGAACTGTTTAATATTACCTATCATAATATATACCTATAAAAAAGATGAAGAATGCCGATAAGTTGTAACTGGTAAATTTCAGCACTGTTAAGTTGAGAATTTCGATTAGTTAAGTTAAAAATTTTCTTACCGTTAAGTTGGGAATTTCGAATCGTTGAGAAATTGCTTGTTTCAACCCCCATATATTTTTTGTGTGACGGCACTGAGACTGGCTCCGATTAATTGGCGGTTAACCATCACTACTGATTTTAGCGAATCAACAAACGAGTTTAAGCGAGTTGACCAATCGGCTTATTCAAACCACGGAAACAAAGTGACGTCACAGCCAAGCTATAACCAGATTTATACCACTGGTGGTCCGTGAGAGGATTGGAAATGGTCCGTGGGTCCACTGTCCAATCATCAAAATATTTATTGATATTTTTTTTAAATGCCATTTTTTAAAGTATATAATTTTTATACACAAATTAAATTAGTGAATCAACATTTGTTTAAAAGAACTCAATTATATGCCTTGAAACCCATTTTTCAATTCCATATGCCTGTCTTTATTAGCACTTTGCACTCCGCGAACACTTTGCGATTTGTGTTCTTTCTATGGAACAGTTATTCCTCTTTACGTTCTTTTCCATAGATTTTTTTTATAATCATAAAGGGAAAAAAATCCTAATCTGTTTAGTATTTGCAAGAGAACAACTTGCAAAAAAGATTGATGTTCTGAACACAATATCCTGCTGTTCTCGTTTATTTTAAAGAACACGGAAACAAAATAACTGGTCGTTATGTTGGTGCCTGAGAGGCACCTTACGAGTGCAAAGGGTTAATATAGAAAGTACTTGATTGGCATTGTGCGAATTAGTCAGTCTGTTGATATATCGTATCTTCAATAATAGGATATTTAACACGTGAATTATATTTAGTGGCAGAATAATATTTTAGGTGTAAAATTTTATTTAGTAAGTTTTAAAATAGAAGTAGTCTGAGAATTATCTAACTTTTTATATTTAGTGGTCAGTAGTAATCTAAATTTAATGCCATTGCAAAGAGGATAACGTAATAACAAGGAGAGCTAAATTAAAGAAAAATATATTCGTTTTAGCACTTATACATTTAAGCGAATTTCACTTAATCAAACGCAATAAGCAACTAAAAACAGGTTGACATGAACTTTTCGAAAATAAATCACTAGCTATTTCCGAACAATTCCTAGAGGACAAAAAAATCGATCAATAGCAGCCCTCTACTGAAATATACTATATTGGAACAAAAATCTTGCTGTCACGGAAAAAACGTATGCCAAATTTGGTTGTCGAACCAAAATACGTCCTTAGGAGATTTTAACCACATATATTCATCAACCAAGAACAATAAAAAAAATTTGGGACGTTAAATCGTATTCGAAATACCAAACAAAAAATTTTGAATGCAAAACGTATCACGAAATCAGTATATTTTATATGAGTAATAAAAATTAAAAATCAAGTCCGTGATATATGCTTATTTGCTACTTCACTGAAAATTAAAAAATAATAATAATAATAGTAATAATTATCGACCAATGAGCATTTCGATACTATAATAGCACTAATAGGCCCAAACTAGTAAAAAAAGCCTCGAAGAATGAAAAAACATCGCATATTAAGTTAATTATCATTTAAAAAACAAGAAATTATAGCGTTTTAGGAAAAATTATTGAAAAGCTACAAAAAATTGCAAGAATAATAACGAATTTGTCAAAGTTAGGCAACTTTTACACAATTTATGTGTAATTAAATTAAAGTTGGGGCCTCTTAAAGACGAGGGGTCCTAGGCCCGTGCCTAACGGTAAATCAGGCCCAGCTAATGAGGCAGGTATCCCTACTCTCAAATTGTGAAAATCAATTCAAGAATCATTAGTCGAATACGAATTGAGGTCGACGCAAAACGCAGACAAATGTCTGGTTGTGAAGGACAAAATGCGACACACTGTCTACCCAAGACAACTGTTGTTGTTGGCAAACCATCACAACATACCAAACGCCTCTTCTCAATAGCTACGTTGGGCACATTACTTTATTCATTAGCTGTCAGTGGCGGCCCGTGGTCGAAAATGTTAGTGCAGCCGAAATCACGTGAATCCCCCCCTTCAATTTTTACAAAATGATAACATGCAAATAAATAGAAAACACTTTTTTTTTTTTTTAAATTAAAGCAATCCTCCTTTCTTTTAAACATGTGAATCGGTCAATTTTAATATTAACTTAAATAACAAGACAACAGCAGAACCGTGTCCTGAAACAACAGCACACAGTAAATTTATCACAAAAACCATTTCCGTTTGGAGATATATTCTCTCTCTCGTAAGTTATCGTTTCACCCACCCATCCCAGCGTTTACGGACGAGCCAATCAGCATATCGAATCTCAAATGCAGCTAAAACAAGAAAATTCATTTCGGCTGTACCTTCTTACAAATGCAGTGCATTAGCATGGGGAGGAATCTCCATACTACGTAGAGGTTGCCATGGCAACGATGCAGCCGATTTTGAATTTCGCTTTCTGGCTGCAGTTTTGATTGAATGGATTTCTTTCCTTCCTGAATTGTACATTACGTTAACAGGCTTGCTATTTATCGGAGATTTTGTTTACTACCGTAGAAATTTCATTTTCAATTCTAATCTTCATTTAAGAAAATTAGTAAAATATTTTATTTTAGTTTTAAAATACTGAATTTAGGTGCAGCCCGGCTGTACTTGCTGTAGTGGACGAGCCGCCACTGTTAGTTGTAGCAGAAACCAAGATCGACATCTTTATTAATTTATTTTGAAGAAAAATTTATATTCGATCAAAGTCAGGTATTCTGATTGGTTCCTAAAAAGTCATTGAATTGATATACAAAATTGACTTTCCCCATTTAGTACCTGTTCAGTGAAATTTACTTATTCCTATTTCGAGGTAAAAATGACTTTCGGCCAAAATGTTCGTGAAAATTAATATATTGGAATAAATTTGGCGCACACAATACAAACTCATTTCTTTGTCTCATTGCTATCAACTATCTGCAACTCATGAGCATATGTTCATCTTAAAAACACCAGATGGCTTCTAAAACAAAAAATAAGAAGAAAATGAAACAGAATATGTGTCATTAATATTACGCATCAAACCCACACTGCATAAAAACCTATAATTTATTTCGCATTTGAATACCAAACCCATCCGATATAAAATATTATAACATTCTTATTTCGGGATTCGAACACAAACGGGTTTCCCGCGGTTTCCCGAACTGATTCATGATTCGAGATTCGCCAACTATGAATAATATACGAGTACCCGCGAAAATAATAATAGATCGAAAACGAACGTTTTTGCAAAAATGTTCCACAGAACTAGTGTTTCATTGTTAATGACAGACCACGTCAAGAAACTCATGTGATGGATATTGCAATAAATCATTCGGAAGAAGAAAATAAGAAACAATAAAAATGGGATGGCATTTCGAATTCTCGCCAAAAGCAAACAAAGAACGCCCAACACAGCAAACTACATACAAGGTATTAATTTCTTGTATGCTGGACGTCTGTTTTCGGGGTCAACTGCTAAGAAACCCGACTCTGTTGGCGAGGTCAGATAAATAATCACATTGGTCAAATGAAATGAGAGAATTAGTTTTTCCTGGAACGTGGTTTTTGGAAGATTATTTTTTTTCCCCTTCTGGTCCTTTTAAGGGGTTATTGTTAAATTGAAATATGAGCCGTGTTTGGATTGGATATGGGTTTTCTTCCGGACGTAGTAACTTATTTCCACCAAATCCGGATTCCTAAAGTTAATACTGCGCGTACAAATATGATGAATTTATACAACACAAAAAAATGCATTTCGTCATTTTGATGCAGAGTTTTACTGTGGTAGCTTTTTTAGATAAATGACATTTTTAGCAAAAAGAAATCCCATTTTTGTTAAAGTATTAAATTTCTAAAATATTAAATTTTTGCTGAATTTAAATTAACGAAATCTAGAAAAAAAATTACTTTGAATTAAAAAAAATCTGTTTTAAGAATGTAGTTTTTTAACTTAAAATTTTCCTTTAAATATGAAAAAAATTCAAAATGTTAGCAATTATAAAAATTCAAAGAGGACAATTTTTTCTTTTTTTTTTTTGTTGCTGGTTTATGTTTATTAAAAACACATGCAGAATAATATCTTTTAACGCAATAAAAATGCATTTGAACTTGAAACTTTAATAATATTTTTTTTTTTTAAATAAAAAAAAAATTGAATGTATGAATTTTTTTGTTAAAATGTTTTTTAATTTGATACAATTTGTTTTGACCATTCAGCAAAATTATTAAAAGACTTATAAATTCAGTTTAAACATTATTTTTGAAAAATAAAAACCCTGATTCAATTTGTTGGCATTCATACCTTAAAATCCAAAGGCGATTATCATTGAGATTTTGTATTAAAACACAAAGAGCTTTTTTTTAAAATAGCAGATAACACTTTCACGTTAAAGAGCAATAGAATATGACAAAAAAAAAAGTTATAGGCAGTTAAATACATTACTGTAAATTTGTAATATATTTTCCTTAAATTACCATATTTGAAATTTTCTTAACTTACCACCTCAAATCATTATAATTTTATTGCAAAGTAATAATCTTTCCTCTTGTCTATTAAGTTCTTTTACTGTCCCACACAAATTATCTAACAGGTTTCTGTTTCTTTCGCGAAATAGAGTTCTCACAACTTTTTCACTGACGACTACAATTCCAATCTTAATTTAGTCCTAACAAACTGCCTATGTGAATATGTTGGAATAACATTCACACAGGAACACTTGAGGGGGTTTTCAGTGCCTCAACATGAAAATTCCCCAGATCAAATTCCTGGCCAATGGCATATGTTGTTGACTCAATCTAATTTGATGATAAACTATGAAAGTCCCTTCGAGAGGATACACTCTCATTTTTAATGTAACCCAGATCCTGTAACAAAACGACTATCGGTCTTAGAGGAATAATATTGATATACTTTTACAACTGACCATGCCTAAAATTCATGACGATTGTCCATTAATTATAGAATCACTACATATATATTATCAGGGTCTATTCTAAGCAAAATTGATAATTGCCTAAATGTAATCACAAAGTTCATAGTCAGCGAGGGTCTGATTAGACCATGGCAAAGCAAAGGATCTAGTTCATAATAGGAGGATTGCAAGTTCCAGTAACTACTACGACATGACAATCTTGTGAGCAGATATGCCAGGTTCGTTTCTAAAAAGTTGTCTATAAATATTCATTCAACCAGTGTGCATAGGGGACTGGTGCATGTTAAAAAATATTGTGGCTTAATGTTTTGCCTGACCCCTATATAGGTTGCATTGGGTGCCAGGTAAGGTTTTGACCACATAATCTGACAAAGATTACAAAATTATGAGGTCTTACTTAGCTGCATTAAGACTTATATGAGGTAGAAATAGGCAGCTGAAAGTGTACAATATCTAAGATTTCCATTATTTTTTCACTAAAACCTAGACACTTCGGGAAAGGACAGATCAAAGGTTTTTAGGGAATCAAAGCATAGTATAAAATTATAATAGCTGCCTACAAATGACACTATTTCATAACACAAGCACAGAGTTTGGCAAAGTGAAAAAAATTATGACTTCAGAACATAATGCAAAGATACCATTTTTATTAATGGTGGGTAAATCTAAATTACATTATTAAAAACTAGAATAAAACAAAGAGGTCCATCTACTTTCTTGTCTCTTTTTTGGTCGAGTTAATTTAATTCATTAAAGTCTTAGTTTATTTCATTGACAGAATGATATTCGCTTTTTCGAATATATGTCAGACTTTACCTATTACAACCAAATTTCTCTCTCGACGCAATCATCGGCGTAAATCCAGACAGTTTGGAGCTCTGGATGTGAGCTTGAAATCAGGACTGTTCGGATGAAAACCGGACCAATGATAATCTAACTATACCCATTTCAAAGTCAGCAATCGAAAAACAATCGGTAAGCATCAGATACCAGAATAGAATACCCATGTTATCCTTTTGGGGTAATACATTCTGATCCTATAACTCCCAAATAAAAAAAAATATTTACATGATCTTTGTCTCATTTGATAGAAAATTAGAAGCGCATAAGTCATGGTAGTTGGCGAATGTTGTGGAAGACGTATCCATCGCTCGCCCGTCCCCGCGGAGAAGGCTCCGGTTCATCTTGCTGTGAGGATATGATATGATAACTCTTTGATACATGAACTGATAACTCTACGATAACAAGCTTGTCGTGCTTTTCTAGTTAAGAATCGGACCTACAACCCTGCAATCACAAGTCGAATAATCTACCACTGGGTCACTCGCTGGTATTAATTATGGTACAAATGTAGTATAGGACATTTGGCGCACAACTTTTTTTTTTGCGTGTTTTATAAGGGCGATAAATTTATAGTGTGGCAACCCCACCTGACATTGTTGGTATTTTCCGATTCTTGTGTCGACTTTCAATCTGGCAACCCTATGTTATGTTTAAAGGCAATTTTTCGTCGCCAAAAAAAAAACCGCACCAAATATCCTATACTACATCTGTTCCAAATTTTTTTAATTACACACTAGATAATTGAGAGGTTAAAATGTACCTCTTAGCGACTTTTCGGAAATTGCAATATTTGCTACACTAACCAGCTCTATGCGACAAAAAGTGGATATATTGCCGAATCAAAATATCCTTTTATTAGGCTTAAAGGTTGACTAGATTTGATGGGAAATCAAGGGGGGAACGGTAAATATATTTCAACCCAAAACTTAAGTAATGGTGCAATAGAAAATAAGATTATTGATAATTATAACTTATATTTTTTATAAAAAATGGCACA
Source organism: Troglohyphantes excavatus (assembly GCA_963932185.1). Lineage (NCBI taxonomy): Eukaryota > Metazoa > Arthropoda > Arachnida > Araneae > Linyphiidae > Troglohyphantes > Troglohyphantes excavatus. The sequence goes on from OZ010668.1 coordinate 8,979,821, forward strand.
AGAAACAATTTTTTTAAAAATTAGTAGACAATAATATTTGATTTGAAGATTTTAATAATAAGATAGTTCAAAACGGTATAAAAATATCAACAGAGGCAGTTTAAAAAAATTAACTTAAAAAAATAATTTAATATTAATATATAGCCAATCTAAAAGTTTTGAAAGTAATATTGGGATATTATGATTTCGCTGTTTTGCACAACTAATGTAGTCTAATAAAGTTACTGATTTACTAATATGGATATATAAACATGAAGGATTGCACCAAAAGGTGCAATATTCAATCGATCACATATATACTGAATCCTTCATCAAGATATGTACCCTGTATGGTTGCACATATATCAAATAAGTTACCTCTGATTTTTTACCGATTACTACACATTTTCCAGTGTTGTGATTAAAAAAGAAACCATGTGTCAGATAAAAATAGACCAGGGTAAAAAAAATCCTTACCTCTTCTCTTGAAGATGCAGCGAAAGCACATGCCGCAAACAGTGTGAAGAATATGAATATATTCAGCTTCATCTCAGCTTTAAGAGTTATTCCTGATTTCTATTTACGTGAAAAATCCGATCCTAAAAAAATTCCAACTTTGGTTCACCACCGCACTCTGTTACCAGTACAACATAACACAACACGGGCCGATCGCAATTATCAGAATCGAAGCCGATTGATGAGCCGATGAGGATGCAGAGAAGGATCTATTCAAGCGATAAGAAACTTCCGAAGCCGGAGAGATCGTTTGCGGACAATAAAAATATGTATTTTGTTAAAGAGGAACGGGAATCCGTACGTCTTCGATCAAGAAAACACCCAGAAATTTTGGGGATTATGCTTCGGTTGCCAGGTTCAGAACCGCTATACTTTGCTCAGAAAGCTGTGACGCATTTCGCTTCTCCACCTCTTCGAATCGATATTGAGAAAAAAGAAAGAATTACTGTTGTAGAATGGCAGCGGTTCTAATTTTGGTTTTTGTGTAATTTTAAAATACATAAAAAAAAACAAGTTATCCGTGGGAGATGGATGAAGTTAATTTACATCAATATGCAGACTTATGGACAAAAAAGGAAATTTTCGAAATACCTTTGCATGTATTGATCGTGATAAATAGGTTAAACAAAGTACGATTTAGCGTGCTTGTTAAAACTTTCTGCTAAAAACTTCTGCTAAAAATTTTTTATCGAGGATATTTAAAATTGAATTTTATAATTGAAAAATTAAAAAGAAACTCATTTTTTGTGCATGTAATTCTTTTTTTATATAGTAATTGTTGATGTTTCGTTCCAAAATAAGTGACTGAAAAATAATTTTTACACTTTTCCAAACATGGTAATAATTATAATTTAAAACTCTTGCAAAAATTATATATGTAGGACATTTGTTTTTGATTTTGCAAAGAAATTTGGTTTAAAATTTCGGAATATTTATAATGTTGTAAAATAATAAAACAAATCTTCTAAATAAAGCACGATGAAAAAATAAGGACACATCTTTTAAATTACATCACACAAATATGGACAAGAATATTTTTCTTTATAAAAAGCAAAAAAATATAGTATTATAATCTTTTTAAAATTGTTTCTATATTTATAATATAAAAAAACCTTTTTTGACAATTATGTTTTGGTTATCTTTTAATACAAAAGATGGCGCCACAACCTAGACTAAAATATTTTCAGTTACAAATAATTTTTTTTTACCCTTTTACTTTCGTTTTCAAAACTCTCCTTTTATTAATTTCAAAAGAAATTAACTTGTGAAATTAGGTAAGTATGCTTTGAGTATTTTATCGTTAGGAGACTTTAAGTTACTTATTATGAGTAATTAACTTTTGTTTGTTTTCTCTTTCTTTGGATGGAAATATAGAAGAAAATCCTCGCAAACCAAATTTCAATTTACTGTAATAAATTTAATTCTTAGCTTTCCTAATTAAATGTACTTTTTAAATATACGGACACAATTAAAAAAAAGTTACACTTTTTTATTTCGCAAACGGATTTGGGGAATTCTCAAAAGCCTTTACTTTTCAAAAGTTCAGAAGCAATAATAAGCATGAACGATAAAAAAAAATTTGCCATTAAAAATTAAAAAAAAAATCCATAATGAAAGTTAAACTTTTTATTTATCAAATGCAGATACTCTCTATTATTTATTTAAAATTATTTACTGATAATTATAATTCTTACTTCAGGTGAAAGTTTTACAAACTTTTACTTGGGTAGTCCAGATAAAAAAGCATATGTGCAAAAACAGCTTTTTGTCATTAAATTGTTTTAAAAAATCAATTATCAAGATAATCTAACCAATTCAGGTACCTTAAGCAATGAGATTCGTCGACTTTATCATGTAACTGATGACTTTGCACCCGATCTAAAAAACGGATAAAAATAAATTCTTTTAAATTGAAATATTTTAAAATATTGTGTTGTATCGGAATTTATCTATAAATATAAATGTTTGTCTAGTTAAATAGGCCTATGAAATAGTCACTCGCTGTTTAAAAATTTTGTTCAAATATAATAATATTATAACTTTGTTTATCGTTTATCACGCACATTTTACAGATACAAAAAAAAATACATTTAAATAATAACACATATACAATCAATATATATTTTAAAAATGCAAAAATTGTATGTAAGGATGTAAAGTTTTCTAAAATTAAAACAAAAAAAAAAAAAAAAGATGTGGCCTCATTATAGAAACCGCGTGTGGCCTGTAAGGTTTGAAACATCCCTGCATATGTGAAAATAATGAATTGACCAGTACAGTACACCATTTAATTAGTTTTAATTACATTAAAATAAATGAATGATGTGAATATTTAAAAAAAAAAATTACTTTTCTTTTGTAGGTTTGTGAAGGCTATTGTTTAGAAATAAGAATACTTCAAGTTTGCTTTAGAATATCAGAGTACAATCACACACATTTATGTTAACTCCATTTAACCTGCCGATAATCATCATTTTACAATTTTTTTCTGTCACAAAGTTAATAATATTATAACATAATTGATGATGATAGTTATATATATGAGTATACATACCATATACCATTTAATTAGTTTTATTTAAATCAAAATAAATAAATGTGAATATTTTTTTTAAAAAATCGTTTTCTTTTGTATTTTTAGAAATAAAAATACTTCAAGCTTTCTTTAGAATGTAAGAGTACAATCCCACACGCAAATAATATTCATGTTAACTCATTTTAAGCTGCAGATAATAATCATTTTACAATTTTCTTCTGTCACAAAGTTAATAATATTATAACATAATTGATGATGGTAGTTATATATATGAGTATACATAACATATACCATTTAATTAGTTTTATTTAAATCAAAATAAATAAATGTGAATATTTTTTAAAAAAATCGTTTTCTTTTGTAGGTTTAGAAATAAAAAGACTTCAAGTTTGCTTTAGAATGTAAGAGTACAATCCCACACGCAAATAATATTCATGTTAACTCATTTTAAGCTGCAGATAATAATCATTTTACAATTTTCTTCTGTCATAAAGTTAATAATATTATAACATAATTGATGATGGTAGTTATATATATGAGTATACATAACATATACCATTTAATTAGTTTTATTTAAATCAAAATAAATAAATGTGAATATTTTTAAAAAAAATCGTTTTCTTTTGTAGGTTTAGAAATAAAAAGACTTCAAGTTTGCTTTAGAATGTAAGAGTACAATCCCACACGCAAATAATATTCATGTTAACTCATTTTAAGCTGCAGATAATAATCATTTTACAATTTTCTTCTGTCATAAAGTTAATAATATTATAACATAATTGATGATGGTAGTTATATATATGAGTATACATAACATATACCATTTAATTAGTTTTATTTAAATCAAAATAAATAAATGTGAATATTTTTTAAAAAAATCGTTTTCTTTTGTAGGTTTAGAAATAAAAAGACTTCAAGTTTGCTTTAGAATGTAAGAGTACAATCCCACACGCAAATAATATTCATGTTAACTCATTTTAAGCTGCAGATAATAATCATTTTACAATTTTCTTCTGTCATAAAGTTAATAATATTATAACATAATTGATGATGGTAGTTATATATATGAGTATACATAACATATACCATTTAATTAGTTTTATTTAAATCAAAATAAATAAATGTGAATATTTAAAAAAAAAAATCGTTTTCTTTTGTAGGTTTAGAAATAAAAAGACTTCAAGTTTGCTTTAGAATGTAAGAGTACAATCCCACACGCAAATAATATTCATGTTAACTCATTTTAAGCTGCAGATAATAATCATTTTACAATTTTCTTCTGTCATAAAGTTAATAATATTATAACATAATTGATGATGGTAGTTATATATATGAGTATACATAACATATACCATTTAATTAGTTTTATTTAAATCAAAATAAATAAATGTGAATATTTAAAAAAAAAAATCGTTTTCTTTTGTAGGTTTAGAAATAAAAAGACTTCAAGTTTGCTTTAGAATGTAAGAGTACAATCCCACACGCAAATAATATTCATGTTAACTCATTTTAAGCTGCAGATAATAATCATTTTACAATTTTTTTCTGTCATAAAGTTAAGAATATTATAATATAATTGATGGTAGTTATATGAGTATATCATTGCTTCGTCATAAAAGTAATACATTTAATTTAAATGAGACATAAATTGCATTGAAAAAAAATATGTATATAATAAGAAGGCTATTACATGTCCTTAGTCTATATTGAATGATATTTTTAAAAATAAGCTCATACTAAAAAAGTACATAGTTTTATTTCCTTTACACACATTTTATTTTCGTACAGTAAAGATAAATCATATCTACAAAATATATTCAAGAAACATTCATAATAATGAAATAATTTTTAGATGGAAATTTAATGTTAGAGATATAAACAAAATACATTTCTTATATTGTGTTGCTTCGATAAAAAGAAATAGGAATTAGCCTTCTAGCATGAATGGATTGTAGTAGAGAGAATATGGCGTCTTAATCGTGAAGCCCACATCTCAGAGCGAAAGGGTCCATATCACGTGCCATCTCTTTAAAATTATGAATGAAAGATAATACTCGCGATTGGCTTGTGAAGTGGAAATGTGTAACTGTTAAAATTTATGAATGAACCACGTGTCTGAGGCCATACATGTTGGCTTCACTTTGATGTTAGCGAGGGTGACATTATGACTCCTCTACTACAAAGGATCCATGCTCGAAGGAGTTAGCACTCTACAGCAGCACTAATTTCAAACTGTAATAGAAAAAGGTACTTAAAAATGAATACATGGACTTACTCGTTTTTCTTTGAGAACAATTTCTTCGTCAATAAGCGAGGACGCACTCAAGTTTAAGTAATCGCACTTTCTCAAAAATGAGAATTCTGATTTAATATTGCTAATCTCAGCTTCTGTTCAAGCCATCTTCACAAAGTGACCTGACAAATTTAAAATAGTTGTTCTGGAGATGGTTTTTCACATTATTTGATGTTGATTGCTTAAATGGAAACTGAGTGAGAGAAACATGTCTTTTTCAAAAATGAAACTTATGTATTCGGAGCTATGATAAGCATCGATTTTAATCAAAAATGAGTAAATTTTATTTTATTTTGAGTACCTATTTTTAACAGTGAAACTTAATAATCAAACATATTCCTCGAGTGATACAGCTATTGCTATATTACAGCTGTAGCTATATTATAGCTATAACTATAATACAGCTATAGCTAATTTATAGCTATAACTATAATACAGCTATAGCTAATTTATAGCTATATTACATTTTGTACTGAATGTAAAATTCTAAATCTATTTAATCTTTGTTTAAGAAAATGTTCAATAGCAATAAATGTATAAAAGAGCATTGAAAATAATTAACTTTCAAAGTTCATAATCAAGCGGCAGTTCAAAGCCCATTAGACCAGTAGTTCCCAACCTTTAGATGGTCAGGAACCACTGGTTTCGAATATTGTGCAAAATGCGGACCACCTAGCCGAAAATTGTACAAAGTGGGGACCATCATCTTTTATTACAAATATAATACTATTCAGATAAAAAATTCGGCTATTGTGCAACATATTTATTTTGAAAAAATATGTATATATTAATTTAAAATGTCATAACATACATTAATGTTATTTTTTTAGGATACTCAGGCACGTAGGTAAGGGGGTGGTTTAAGGGGTTCAAACCCCTCCCATTGAAAGTCAAGGGGAAAAAAAAAATTAAAAATCGAAGAACTGTAAAAATCATAAAAATACTTTAAAAAACTAAAACAATTTCAATTTCTAGTATATCCCGGAAAATAGTTTTCAAAAGGCTTCAAAAACATGTTCTGAGGTTATTTTTAAATCAAACTTAATGTAACATGACGTCATCGTGTTGTATTCTATAGCATTTTAATTTCGGCGACGAAGGCAAAAGATTTTAAAACGGTATTCAAATATTATTTTAAACAAGGAATCTCCAAATTTAAATTTGTTCTCTAAATTTATTTCATAATTAGGGAGTGATATTTACTAATTTTAAAAAGAGTTAATGACTGATATTGGTAACGATTTCATGAAAATAAATGATAAATGTAGCTGTTTCGATATTGACATGTCAACGTATTCCTGTTTATTTAAATAAAAATTAATAATTTTTAAAAAAGTGGGGGGAGGGGATTTTTTTTTTTTGGGGGGGGGGGGGATAAGTAACTCAGTCACTGAACCACCCCCATGAAAAATCTATACCTACGTGCCTGTTTAAAGTTATTTAAATTTTAAGCTATTTGTTTTAATTATATTTGAGTTGCATCAGTCATTATTATCACAAGACTTGGATACTTATGCATATTTAAAAAGAAAAGTGACAGCAACGCTCATTCAAATGTACAAATGTAACAATTCCACTTAATCATAAAAAAAAGTACTTTAAACCATAAAATGTATTAACAGACATTTTTTTTTTAAATAAATTATCAAGAACCTGGTTAAGCACAGCAATAATCAAACAAAGGAATGTGTTAAAATAGTTTCATTTCTTTCAAAATACATTGCTTTTAGAGAAAATAATTTTTGATTTCTTATTTAAATATTTTTAATATGGAATAAAATTTATATCAAGCAACGACTGTTTTTTTTTATAGAAAGCATTTTTTTAAAAAAATAAACTATCAAGAACCTGGTTAAGCACAGTAATAATCAAACAAAGGAATGTGTTAAAATAGCTTCATTTCAATGAAAATTGATTACTTTTAGAGAAAGTAATTTTTGATTTATTATTTAAATATTTTTAATATGGAACGAAATTTATATCAAGCAACGACTGTTTATTTTTATATAAAGCAAAATAGTAATATAATAATGGTTAACTAATAACTCTACGGACGACTTTAGATGCTCTTACGGACCACGGGTTGGGAACCACTACATCAGACGAATTTGTTTTGAAAAGACACAAGTTGATTTATGTTGGAATTTGTTGAATAGTTGTTTTGTCATACCAGGGTGTTCCAAAAATGTGATTTCACGCTCTATCTCTGTAACCATTGTAGGCACATACGAAATATAAATTGCAATAATGGTCAAAATATGACGAGGAATTTAGTGAAACAGAATGGGAAAAGCAACGAAAGCCACCTAGAAAGAAAAACGATGAATTTTTTTTAAATATTTAATTTACGTGTAAAAATGCTCAATCTTTTTTTTTACTGCAAATAAACACCATACTATGTTATAAAACTGAAATATTATAACCAACAAACGTAATGAAAACGAAATCTTAGTAAAATTTCATTAGATTTCGGATGGTTATATCGATTTTGATAAACTAGTATTATATTGTTTAAGGTTTGATTTATCGAAATCGAACCTTAAACAACATACAAAATATACCCTACAGCTTGGTTGAATATGTAAACCGTAATAATTAGAATATGTTATTTCACATTATAGATTATTTTTTTAAACATTGGAATTGGGAATGAATGTTCTTCCTATCAATTAATGTTCTTACTCTGAGCGTCTAAGAAAACACCGACATCATGAAATAGTTTCCAATTTTATAAAGTTATAATTATATGTTTACCATTTATATTTTTATAATTAAAAACTCAATTCTTTTATAGATACAATACTTCAAAACAAGATATTTGCAAAAGGTTGTAACGGAGAAACTTTTACGAATTTAAAAATTGTTTGCATTGTTTGAAAAAATTAACACGCTGACTTCCACGGAATATTCATGCTCCGAGAGGTATTTCATAGCTGCGCAGTCACCATGTTAAGATCCAAATTTCAAAATATTCCGGGTCAGCCGCTTAGAAGGTTAATAAAAGATTTCGTAGCCAAATTTTTTTGTCCAAATATGTTTGTGTTGTTTTCAAGGATCCTCTTCCGGTAATTCCCAGTAGTCTGTGTCGTCGAACAGTTGGTCCTTCTTCGGCGGGTCGAACATGGGCAAGCGGATTATATAGCCTGAAATAACAAGAAAATGCTATGTACTGGATGTGTAAGATACCTGAGCGTTTTCTCAGAAGGTGCGAGTTGTAAATGTAGCGTAGTGTTTTTTTGGTGGCCGAACCGTGGTCGAAAACGTATGTGCAGCCGAAATCACGTGACTCCCCCCCACGTATTGATATTGTGTATTGAAATCACGTATTGATATTGTGATCGGAGGGTAAAATATTATAATATCTGATCCAAGTTTTAGTGGTGGTAGCTATTTTGGTGCAACGTTTCACCACTAAGTGGTATCCGTGGTAGCCATTGTGCTTAGTTTCCCCATAAAATGGAGAAACTAAGCACAAATAACGTTTGCAGCTAAATGGGTACCACATTTTGGTGCAAGGTCGTAATAATTTTTAACATTGTAGACGAACACATTTCAGCGAAATTGTGCTCGTAGGCCTCGCTGTACGTGTCAGATCAATTGAGCCCGATGGAAGGTTAAACAGATTCACTACAGCTGCTTTTGAACATTTCACAAATGATTAGTTTTACTGATGACTCCATGACGGCGAACATCCACAATCCCATCACTTTCAAGGTCCATTAAATCTCGTTTTTTTTATCCATATCTGTTCGAACAAAACACTTCTACTAACGTTGTAAGCAAGCACATTCCCTTTTTTTTTAGAGTGTATACTGTTTTGCGATTCTACCAGAACATCGAACAGACTATGAATAGAGTTAACCAATTCAGGGAAAAACTAAGAAGATGACAATAATAAGATATATACCGATGAAACATACCACATATTCTTTTCTCTGAATGACTACCAGAAAATAGAGTTAGTGTCTTTCTGCTAGTACATTTAATTCCATTTTTTTTCCGTTTTTCTTTTCTCTGTTGGCTAGCACATCTTCGGTCTTGTTCATCCACTTGCGTCCCCATACAACCTCTAGGAATCGCACAAAATCGATTTCTCTTGCAAAGCTCATAATACCCTATTACATAAAACGGGATAATAAGGGTACAGAGCCGAAAGTACCGAATAAATCCAGAATTATTGCCCTTTCGTATTGAGGCCCGAGAAATTGGCTTATGAATAGATTGTGAGGATTGGTTGGTTACATGGTTCGAAATAAGGAGATAAAAAGTTATGTCTCAGTGACGTACGCGACAGGGGTTAATGCGGGTTAACCCCCCCCCCCCCCCCCATAGTCTGTTAAAAAAATATTTACATAAATACCTAATACTTTTGTATTGATTTAACTGAAATTCGATATTTAAATGGTTTCTAATATTTTATTTAGATAATTCCTACACAAATTTTACTACAACTTATATATAAAACATACAAATATACATATTTTAATTTGTATAAGATTGTTAGTCGTTTTCTCTTCGGCTTTTCCTATCCATTAACTTCTATAAAACGTTCAAAATGTCTTCACATGTCTACAAAAATAACATTTAGGAGAAAAGAGACGGTCCCTCATCGCCCACACCCCAAGTGGGGTGTAATCTGATACGAAAGTGTCAAGATAGTCGACCGGACCATTTGGTAAGTGGCGAATGCCACAACACCGTGTAGAACATACAATAACTTCATAATCGTAATCACACCCCCTAGCCCCCATTTTGTCCCATGTCTAAAAAGATTGCATCCACAATAGAACCCTAAACTATGAACCAATATTGTCTATCTCTGTTTATCTCTGAGAAACTGTATATCAGTTATTGTTCCTCAGGGAAAAGCTGACACTCATTGAAATAATCAATGGGTTTATTTACAATCAACAGTCTGATCACCATGTGGTAGGTATTGTTTCCGTTATAAAGGATACCTAATTTGTTACAGTGATGTGGCAGAGATCGAAGGCTGAAGGTACATTTATAATTAGAATCAAACATTTCTGTTCAAAAATATCAATTTTCTTTTAGCAAACAGAAGCGATCTGAAAAACAAACTTAAAAGTGGAGTCGCGAAAAGATAAAGGAGTGTTTATGGACTGTGTGCCAAAAGCAGCGAACTCGTTGAACTAGCAATTATCTACGCTGCCAAGATTCTGTTCCTTGGCGTGGACACTTTGGCATTTGGCATATTTCTGTGGATTAGTTCAGTACACGTGTCCTCTTCCAATGAAACGAATGCAATAAGGATACTTTGGATTGACATTCCCTTAGAAAGTAAGTGATTGATTTTTGAAATTTTGTAAATATTTCAGTTTTTTTTTATGTTTAACTGTTTGAGGAGTTTTTGATTTCGTGCCAGAAAAAGAAGCGGTTAGACGCCCGGGATTGAAAAAAAATATTTGCTCGTTTTTTTATGTATATTTCACTGTAAATAATTTGGAAAGGGTGACGTGCATTGGCTGTTTAAATTTATCTGGTTTTAATCCTTCAATGTGTCTATGATAACTTTAATATTAACCCAGGGCCGCCTACAGGGCGTGCGACACGTGCCACCGCACAGGGCCCAGGGTTTTGGTGGGGCCTTGTCAGGGCCTGATTACCGAATAGGCCCGTGAAGCCCGCAGCCTTACACTTTATATTTTTGTGGGGCCCCCAAATCACACATATTACATTCCTAGCATAGTTTGCTATTAAATTTACCATTAAAAAATTACAAACTTTAGTAAACAAAATTGTCTATTGTTTTGTTAAATTTGTTCGAATTTTGGAGGAAAATCAACACATACAGAATATAAGAAAAACTCATTACTTATTAATATATTTTAATGCCGATAATGTGTTAATATATTTGTGCATGTAAAAATTCGATTTGATGTTCCAGGATCTATTTGTATACAATGGGGTCCCCATTTAAAGGCGGGCTTCCCTTGCTGCAATGTCTTAATCAGGCCCTGGACCCCGTTGCTAACAACAACAACAAACGATAAAATTAAGGCCTGTGCTGGACGAAAGCTTAGGGACTCAAACAAGCATCTGAGCTTGTGTGTAGCGATTTTGTAATGGTGGGGTTGTCAAATCTATTCTTTTCGCGACCAAAAAATATCCACCGCGTATAAAGGACTGGTGCATGCTAAATCTGACCGTAGTCCAATATTCTTTGACTCCTATTGAAGCGGCGTCGAATGTTAGCTCAGCTGTTGACCTCGAAATCTGACCATGGTTCCAAAATTACTTGGCTGTGATGTCTCTTAAATGAGGATAGAAATAGGCAATCGGAAAAGATCCAAACGAACCAAACTAAATATTGTACAAACCGGATAAATGTTGGATGTAGGGATCTTGCGATTGGAGGGTTGCCATCTTCGTTACTAAAATACTATAAAGTCGTCTAAAACTATCCAAAAAAATTATACTGGAGTGTATACGGGACTGATGCACGATACATCTAATTGGGGTCCAATGTCCTGACGCCTATTCAGGTTGCGTTGGGTGCCAATTCAGGCGTTACCTCGTCATCTGACTAGGGTTCTAAAATACGTGGTATAGTGTGTAAATGTTTGCATATGTTGTCTGTCTGTCCTGATGATGAAGCATAAGACCACAACAGAGATAAAGCAGACTAAATCAGGTGAGCAAAGATCTATCCATTCAAATCAAATGTTTGATATAAGAGATTCCTTGACTTTTATAGTGTGCCATTCATTTTTTTTAAGTAAATATTTTAATTACGGGGAGGGGGTTGTTACTGCTCGCGAGTCACCGAGGTCTAGGGTGTTTCTATCAATGTTAAGTAATAACTGTGAAGACCTCACCTGTCGCTAACCCTCCCGAAATGGCGACTGCCAGTGTCGTGAAGAGGGCTTCCAGCTGCGCGTATGCTTGAGACGATCCGCTCCATCCGTCTCCTGGTTCCAGGCTACTCAGGAACCCGTGGATCCTGTGGAAATCTGTGGTGTTTTCCAATGGTGCGCGAGAGGGATACAATTGATACAGACTGGAAAAAAAATCATAACATTAAAGGAGCCATCATTTATTATGTCACGCAAATTTTAAAACTTTTTCATTAAAGTTATACTTATTTGTTCATTTCGTTAATTTAATCTTTCCTTCTTATATTTTTTTTGTATTTTAATATAATCAAACATTGTAGTATGGTATGTCTTATATAGGCCCGTCGCACCGGGGGAGAGGGGGGGGGGGTTCAAAAGACCTCCCCCAATAATCTGGAAACCCTAAAACTTGGGAATTTCAAGTTTTAAACCCCGAGTTGGGAAAATTTATGCTTGAAGAAAATTAATATAAACAAATGAAAGGTAGGGAAGATTATAAATTGCCGGACTAGTAATATTACATTTAAATTAAACCTCAGAACGAACACTGTATTGCAACATATGTGGAGTAAATCCATGTTTGTGAGAGAACTGTTTAATATTATCTAATATATAAAAAACGATGATAAATGTCGATAAGTTGGAACTGCGAATTTTCAACCTTGTTGAGTTGGGAATTTCGAATCGTTAATTTGGGAATTTCGAATCGTTAATTTGGGAAATTTCTTGTTTAAAACTCTTCAATTTTTTTTTGTGTAACGGCACTGATCTTATAATATATAAACTTATCCTGTAAAGTTAAAACACTGAACGATGTAAATATAGAACATTTGCACATATATTTATGTATCTAACAAAATATGACTATCTACTTTTTTTCCCCCTCATTGTACTAAATCAGCAAATAAAACCCTAATGAAATATTAAACTAAATTTAAAACCGAAACAAGTTCTTTTAAATGAAAGTTTCAGAAGAATAAGTCAACACGATCCAATTTAGAAACATATGAATTTTTCGAAATGTAAATAATACTTTCCTCAAATTTAATCTTTAAATCTAGATAATCATTGTTTTTTTCTCCAGCTGTTTTCAAGGTTCGTCATGGATTGTTCTGATAGCTTTTAAGTGATTCTATGATGAACGCGATATATATTGGGGCATGCTACTTATTTTATTAGTATTTCGGTTCACAACAATAATTTTATTATTTTCAATTGTACCTGATATCTGTAATCAGTGGCGGCGATTGGGGGCTAAAAATGCGGGGGCAAGATCCAGAGGAAACAAGAAGTGCGTGGAGGGAGGACGCGGGCCACCTTCCTCTACATGATGGTATGGTATTTAACCCCATAAAATGATTCTATAAAGATTTATGGGGGTGGGATCGTATGCTGCAATTGGGGACGACTTCCCTTGCCCACACGTGGTAGAAAAATGTCGACAGGTGTGGAATAGGGTTTGTAGAAGTGTGTGTTGGGGGGGGGGGGGGGGGGGGGGGGAAGGGGTTGTGGTTAAGTTTTATTTTTAAACAGTGCAATATTAAAAAAAGTGAGAGGCAACATCCGAAAAATTGCGGGGACAATCGGAGCATATAGCTTGGTTTGGTTTTGTTAATTAACGTCGCACTAGAGCTGCACAGTGGGCTATTGGCGACGGTTCGGGGTCAATCTCGAAGGAAAGACCCGGGAACACATACACATTCACACACACATTCATACATGCACCTCGTTATTTTAGAACCATGGTCAGATGACGAGGAAACACCTGAACTGGCATCCAACGCCTTCAATAGACTTTGGACCCCGATCAGATTTATCGTGCACCAGTCCCGTATGCACGCCAGTATAATTTGTTGGATATTCTGGACGACTTTCTAGTATTTTTGTAGCGAAGCTGGCAACCCTCCGATCGCAAGATCACTCCTTTTTTAATTTTTCTATGTCAAGTCCATTTCACGGATTCGAACCGCCAATCCTCTGATTAGTAGCTGAACGCCTTACAAACTGAGCAACTGGGGCTCCCGGAGCATATAGCAGGCGTCTGTTTCGCCAAAATGACAAAAGTGTCGCCAAATATGAGAATGCATTTTTAACAGTGATGATTTTAAAAATGTAATTGTTCATATACACTCATGATGTTTAACTTTGAGCATCCGGATTTTATTATACTCTTCACCTGGAATAATCGGAATTATTGATGACGTAATATGTAATGCAGTCATTCATGTTTCTTTGTGTTAGAGCTGATTCTGATGTTGAAAATCAAAAGTAAATTCTAAATTATAAATAATCATTTCATTAATACTTCTGACATATCATACTCAGGCCCGTCGCACCTGAGGGGGGGAGGGGGGGGGAGAGAGTCCGACCCCTCCAATAACCTGGAAACCCTGATTTCGCATCCACGGAAATTAAGTGTTCTTTTGAATCCGAATCGCATGTGTGTACAATGTAGGATGGGTAAATCGAATACTAGTAGACGCCAGGCCCGTTGCACCGGATGGGGGGGGGGGGGGGAGGGGGGAGGCGCCCTCCCCCAATCATCTGAAAATCCTGAAAGTTGGGAATTTTAACTTCTAAAAACCCCGAGCTGGGAAAATTTATGCCTGAAGAAAATTAATATTATTTACAAATGAAAGCTAGGGCAGATTAGAAATCGCCCAACTTGTAAGATTACATTTAAATTAGACCTCCGAACGGACACTGCATAGCAACATCTGTGAAGCAAATCAGTGTTTGTGAAAGAACTGTTTAATATTATATAATATATAAAAAACGATGAAAAAAGCCGATAAGTTGGAACTTTGAATTTTCAGCCCTTTTGAGTTGAAAATTTCAAATAGTTAAGTTGAGAAATTCGAATCGTTAAGTTGGGAAATTTCTTGTTTCAACCCCCCCAAATATTTTTTGTGTAACGGCTCTGATCTTACTATATTTCTTTTTCATGAGAATATAAGACTATTAAAGCAAACACTTTATGAAGAAAATTTATGGGCACATGACCATAAAATTCGGATTACTCTTTCAACAAATATCGTTTTTCGTATTGGTTGCTTTATTTGGAGAAAAAGAACATGTTTATATAAAAAAACACACGTGTATTTAACCCCATTTGTCTGTAAGTCATTGTATTTAAAAAAAAATCGGACACTGATTTCTTTTTTTTAATTATCTTCGTGTTCTATTTTTTGTATTTCATGGCTTTAACATCTAATTGGTCAAATTTTTTAAAAGAAGGATTGTTGAAAAATTTGACCTATGTGGACCACATGTGTACTTATTCCATTTGTCTTCAAGACATTTAATTTTTTTTTCAATTCGGACACTGATTTCTCTTTAAATTATCTTCGTGTTACTTGAAATTTTTTCTGATAGCTTTAATACCTAATTGGTAAAATTTTTTCAAAAGAAGGATTGTTGTGGTTTTTGTATTTTCTTAATGAGATATACCATAGGAAACTAAGTATAAAATTAAATTTGAATTTTTGACGTATAAACTTTTAACATATACACTTTTGACATATAAACGCTCCATTGTACAGAGGTTTAGTAAGGCCACATCTTGAGTATGCTGTACAGTTCTGGTCACCGTATCTTAAAAAAGACATTGAATTGTTGGAGAAAATTCAGCACAGGGCTACTAAAATGGTTCAAGGGTTTTCAGGCATGAATTATGAAGATAGATTAAGAAATTTGAATATGTATACTCTGGAAGAGAGAAGGGTCAGGGGAGATTTGATTCAACTATTCAAATTTATCAAACAAGGAGATGTGGAGGGTTTAGATTTTAATATGAGTGATAGAACGAGAGGTCATGGGTTTAAGTTAAACAAATCCCATTTTAATCAGGAAGGGAGAAAACACTATTTCTATAATAGGGTAATAGGCAAATGGAACAACCTGCCAGTGAATATTGTTAATTGTAAAGGAGTAACAGATTTTAAGAAAGAAGAAGTTAGATATGCATTGGGGGATAGTTAAGAGGTACTAGATGGACCAACCTTGTTGGGCCTTGAGCCTGTTGTTGGTCGTCAATATTTGTATTTGTATTTGTAAAAGTCTTTCCAAGTTTCATTTCAATTTAATAAATTAACCGATCTCCAGCAAGTAAAAAATGCGACAAATATCGCCCTATTTCACTTTCATAAACATTCAAAAATTCCTTCAAGTTGAATTTTTTTTAAGAAATTAACAAGGAACAGTTTTTACTAGTAAATTAACACAAAAATAAACGAATGGGCCTCTTAAGACTAAATTATTGTAAGGCTAATTATTGTAAATTATTGTGACAAAGCATTGTCACTTGCAGTGCTTGAAAAAATATAAAATTTTCCCAATTTAGCCAATCCCTTGTAGGGATTAGCGAAACATGAAGTTTAGGAAAAATAATTCCGAAAAACCAGATTAGGAAAAAAAGATCAGGGTTTCTTAAATTTGAAAAACGTGTGGTTCCTGTTATTTTTAAATAACAGGTGACAAATATATTATTTTAAATAACAGGTGACAAATATATTATTTTAAATAACAGTAACAATATACTTCATCAAAATTGTAAAAATGAAGGTTTTATGTAGGAAAACTAAAGGTTTTATTTAAAGTTATATTAAATAAAAGGTTTTTTATTCAAATTCACTCATAAAACCTGTAAAAAAACCTGAAAAAAAACTTCAATTTTGAAGCATTGAAATCATTGAAAGGAAAATGCTGATTATTAATTAAATAGTTTTGGCAGAAAAATTAAAACTTAAAAAAAAGTGTAGATTTTTTGTTCCAAAATCCTTTATAAAACTTTCAAAAACCTTCTATTTCATAATTTCGTAAAAGGTTTTATGCTTACTTTTTTTGCTGAGTAATGTGATAGGGAATGTCTTTCAACTAATTTTTGGGCAACCTATTGAACTAAGACCCACACTATTTGGTCAAATGATATATCTAGCCGCCTTATAATGCAAGATGGTGTTAGTCTATTTTCGGATATTTTTAATATACGCCAATTGGCAGAGTATCTTATCGCAAACACCCACTTAGTGTCTAAATTTTATTCTGTTCATAAATTTTATTTAGTGGTCCACATCTTCTCGAGTTTTTAACACAGTGGTGCATATCCATCTAAATATGGGAATATTACTCTAGACTGAAGTCTTCCACTTGCTTCCACCATATTACAAATTTTCCATCTTGTGTCTAAATTATCCATCTTGTAGAGTCTTGTGCTTAAATTACCAATCTTGTAAAATCTTGTGCATAAATTATCCATCTTGTAGAGTCTTGTGCTTAAATTACCAATCTTGTAAAATCTTGTGCATAAATTATCCATCTTGTAAATTCTTGTGCCACCGTATTATAAACTCTTTCCATCTTTTGTGTAAATTATCCCTCTTGTAGAATCTTGTGCTTAAATTATCCATCTTGTAGAATCTTGTTCTTAAATTACCAATCTTGTAAATAAATTATCCATCTTGTAAAACCTTGATTCTAAATTATCCTTTAAAATCTTGTGCTTTCTACCTTGTGCCTAAATTATCCATTGACGCCTAAATTATCCATCTTGTTTCCAATTATTTATTTTGTATACTTAAATTATCCTTGTTGTAAAATCTTGTGCCATCATCTTAAAATTTCTACCTTGTGCCTAAATTATCCATTGGCGCCTAAATTATCCATCTTGTTTCCAATTATTTATTTTGTATACTTAAATTATCCTTGTTGTAAAATCTTGTGCCATCATCTTAAAATTTCTTCCTTGTGCCTTTACAGTTTTAAAAATCTTTACGTGTATACGTTATCGATCTTGTAAAGCAGCGGTTCCCAACTTGGGGTACTCGTACCGCTAGGCGTACGTGACTATTATATTGGTACGTGAAAATAATATTAGTAGTGGAGAACATCTAAAATAAAAATAATGAATATAATACGCAAAGCTAACTCCATAATTTGCATGTGTCATCAATATGAGTTGTTTGATTAATTTACCAGCTAACTTAAGAACATTACTGCCTAACAAAAACAAGCTTCTTTTTTTTGCATAGAGGTATGAGTGAGAAAGGTTATTAGAAGAAGGGGCTACTTCATAAATAAAAAGGGCTACTTCATAAAAAAAGAGGCTAGGGGTACGTTATAGAAAAAAGGTTGAGTATCACTGTTGTAAAGTATTGTGCCATCATCTTAAAATTTCCTCCTTATATTATCCATCTTGTAAAATCTTGTGTATAAATTATCCTTCTTATAACTTTTGTGCCATTATTTTAATGTTTCCACCCTCCATCTTGTAAGAACTTGTGGCTAAATTATCCATCTTGTAAAATCTTGGGTCATAATTTAAAATTTTCCATCTTGTAAGCCTTAATAATTCTTACAAATTTCCAATTATGGAATAATAGCAATTAAATTATTCCTTTGTAAAGTTAACGATTTATTTAAATTGTTAATATTCTACATTGGTTGTCTACATAATCGCCCATGTACCTTTTCCATTAAAAAGATTGGGTTTTGTTTATTGATAACTATTTTGTCAAAAAATAAGACCATTAAAAATTAAAAACTATTTCAATTTTTTTTTAAATTATATAATAAGCTCTACATATTTAAAGTTTCATAATCGAATGAAACGATTCATGGCAAGCAGAATTTAATAAAGATTAACAGAATTTTGTGTTACACGCATTGCTCATCGGGTTTTGATTCTAAGTAATCAGTACATTATCAAAAAACAACAAACATCAGAAAAACCAAATGCAATTAAATGTATGTACTTCTTTTTTCCTTACCTGTAACCGTAGTTTGTTTCATTTGCCATTGATGCTACAATGGCACTCACTATTCCCGCCAAAATTCCCGGCATTCCATGCAGGTTATTGACTCCACAAGTGTCGTGTATGTGGAATCTTTTCACTAAATATGGCTAATAATATAAAATTTTATATAATTAATCATCTGAGTTAGCACAATTCCTAGGTACATTACTACTGGAAGCAGCAGAATTTAAAAAACATCATTTATTTAAAATATCTTTAAGTATAGTCAACTAAAGAAAGTTTTCTGATAAAGGTACTGTCAACTAGAACAACTTTGCCAAGTTTCTGAACCAGCCAATGGAGGTTTGATGTTTTGATGATGATTGAGCCTTGTTGATGATTGAGGTTTGTAAAATATTGAGGTTTGATCATGATTGAACCTTGTTGATGATTGAGATTTGAAGAAGACTAAGGTTTGATGATGATTGAGGCTTGATATGGTTGAGGTTTGATGATGATTGAGTTGGAAGCAGATTGAGGCTTGAGGATAATTGCGGTTTGATAATGATTGAGGCCTGATGATTTGTTGGTACGGGAACCTGTCATGGCGGTTGGTAAAGTTGCCTCATTTGGCAAATTCGTCCCAGTTGACGGTATTAAAAAGTAATAATACATTTAGTTAATTAATTTGAAAATACCTTTTGTTCATTTAAAGGATAGTTTTGATATTAAAATGTAATTGGTAAGGAATACAATGTTTACTCTTAGCTGATGATATATAGATTTTTTTTTACAAAGGAGGAGCAGAGAATGGATACCCATAATTGGACAAGACTAATTATGTTTTTAATAATTATTAATTTGATTAGCAATAATTTGATAAAGATTAAAATATTTTTTTAATAACAACTTTACATTTACTACAGAAATTTGTAAATAAAATCCCAACATGAGTTGAGCATAACTTTAATTTATTTTCGGGATAAATTTAATACATGATATTGGCATCGTTTTGTTAGCTAATAACTGCTTTAATAAGTGAAATAGTTTTTTAGTAACTGATCCTATTTCATTCTGATGGAAAAAACATTTTTTTTGTGTGAAAATCCGCACAAAAGTGGGCTGATTTTTACTTTTGATTACACAATAATAAATATAAAGCAATGAAAGTATTGTTTATTTACGAATTTTTTTTACGTAGAACCCACATGAGATTCCTACCGTTAAAGCTATGTATCCTATAGTGGACATCACTCCAGCTATTGCCCCAACAATCATGGCCCCAAATGGGTGGACCAGCATATTCGCCGTGGAACCGATCGCCACGCCGCCAGCAAGAGTGGCATTCTGCACGTGGACCTGCAAAATACAAATGTTCGTCAAATGTTTAAAAATAAATAAAAAATTGACGCCGTTACATGTAAACGCTCTCAGAAAAAAAGACTATCATTTTTGAGAATTCTGTAATCGTCAGAGCTACTTTCGTCATATTTGACAAATGTTTCGTCATTGAATCACGTGACTTTTGAACGAAACTCATTTAGTTAGATTCCTTTTTGGCCCTTTTCTGGGTCATCAACACATGTTTGGTTTTTAAATTTATATTCTCAGAATTCAAACGAGCCTTCGTGGCCGAGTGGATAGAGCATTGGACTCTGGCACGGGAAGTCCGCGGTTCGAGTCAGCTTGTCGATATTGAACATTATTTAAAGTCGTCCACGTTTTTGACGAAACAAATTTCGCTAAAAACACGACAAATTGAATTTCTTCACTCTGACGAAACATTTAATCAAAGTATATTGCAGGCGTCTGTTTCGTCTAAAATGAAAGAAAAAAAATTCGTCAAATATCTCTCATCATACTTCATAACCCCGACTGCCATGAACGTGTTATCATATCTAGAGGGATCTACAGTTTTTCAAGCATTGCAACCTAATTTTAAATTCATAAAAATACTTCATTTTACAATATTTGCTTTTAATATGAAGATTTAAGGCATAACTTACAAGCTATGTCTTTACAATTCTTTAATTAAATAATATAAAATAGAATGCGTAGGAAAAATTATTTAAATATCAAAGAAATGGAAATAATTCTACAATTGCAAATATTGCGTTGAGCTACAGTGGGCTAGTTCCATAACTGCGCGATTTAATTTTAATCTACTGTTCTATCACCACTTGAAAACCATTGACTGAAATTCCGGACGATTTTACTCAATTCCTGGGTTCGGACGTAGAAGCTAATATATGTATACAAGTCACGAATGAAAGAAGAAAATGGATGTAAACTCAATGTCCAAGATCGGTTTTTAATGTGAAGTAAGCAATCGCTTAAAAATTAGGCCCAAACAAACTCTTGGCGAAGTATTTGGCGTTGCGAAATGCTATTACTTGGCGATTATTTATATTATAATTTAATTTAACTATGAAGGGAAGTAATGTAATCTTTTGTACTGCATCTCACAACCGCACAAACTGTTATTATTTAAGTTTTAACCATCCCATTGGTCTGTAAAGAATTTTTTTCCCATGTAATATTTTTTTATAAGAAAATTATGCTAAAGACTTCTGGAATAAATTTGTTTCTGTATTATTCTGATTCTGTTGGGGATACTGGTTAAAAAACGGAGGACGTAGAGACACGCCCTACATCATTGGTTAGGTTAGGAATTCTACGAAATCGTACGATTACCAAAGAGAGGTTGCCACCGTAGGAGAAAGTTTCAATTCCACGGATTCTAGTGACCATATATGGATATGAAACCAGGGTTTTGAAGCCATAACTTAGAAGAATGGATTGTGCAATGTGGGGTTTATGAGATGTTGAAAACTAAGCTATATGTATAAGATCATTGTATATTGAAATAAAAAGAGAACAGATTTAAGAAAGGACAAGGTAATAAGATTCGAAAGGAACGTGAGTACATTACATGTAACATGTGTTTGATAAATTTTTGCAATTTATACTAACAATGGTGAGTGTGGTTGTAATGACCTACGCCCTACGACCATAACCCCTCCCATACACATTTTCTGATTACGCTACTGAATGAAGCCCTCATTGAAACGGTTTGGTTGAGAGTAATACTTCAGAATGTAGGGTTGCCATATTATGTCACATGAAATCTCTCTAAATCACCTCCATCTTCTTCTTTTTTCAAGTTAGCTGATAATAGAAAACCATTTTTAAGCTAAACCCTCCACCCCACTTTGCTTAGACATTTTGCGACCCTGTTCGAGGACTTTCTCTCGACGGTCGCTCAGTACCATGTTCAGGCGTCCTTCTTTCTCCGCCAATGCAGATATCCCAAACGTGATCACGGAGCAGGCCAGCAGGGCGACAAAAGTGTTGATGACGCTCCGGTGCTGTTCGTCGCCCACCGCCAGTGCTGAGTTGAAGCTGGGCCAGAACATCCACAGGAATACGGTACCTGGACAAGGGCATATTTTTAAGATTCACGTAGTGAAACCATATAGTTCGGATCAGTGGCGGCGATTGGGTGGTAAAAGTGGGGGGGGGCAAGATCAAGACGAAACAAGCGGGGGGGGTATAAAAATGTTGACCGCCAAAACAATAAATATTGCATATTTATATATTTACTCTCTATTTTGAGTTATTTGAAGGAAAGGATACTAACTTAAAATAAGTGCGAGACGCCCATGTCGATTCCCCCTCGCCTAGAGGGGGAATCCTTAACCCCCACAAAAATCAACAAACATCTCTCCCAACCCACCACCACTTTTTTTTCTTAAAAAAATATTAATTTTCGTTCAAGTAAACAGGAATACGTTGGCAGATAAACAACATCATCAGTTATCATTGTCAATAACTATTTTTAAAATTAATAAATCACTCCCTAATTATGAAATAAATTTAAAGAACAAATTTAAAGTTTGAGATTCCTTGTAATATCTGTTTGGTAACGATTAAGAAATTTCCCAACTTAACGATTCAAAATTTCCGGCTTAACGCCGCCGGATGCCCAGCTCAGGTGTTGTTCTCGTTATCTGACTATTGTTCAAAAATATGAAGCATTGTTCCTGGGTTTTTCCTTCGAGATGGGCCCCGAACCCGAATCGTCGGCAAAGCCCAATATGCAGCTCTAGTGCGACGTTATTTAACCAAATCAAACTTAACGATAGAAATTCCCAACTCAACAGCGCTAAAAATTCCCAGTTCCAGCTTATCGACATTTTCAACTTTTTTATAAATTAGGTAATATTAAACAGTTCTCTCAAAAGTATTGGTTTATTGCACGCATGTTACAATGCAGTGTCCGTTCAGAGGTCTGATATAAATTTAATCTTACAAGTTGGACAATTTATAATCTTCCCTATCATTTGCTAATAATATAAATTATCTTTGGGCATAAATTTTTCCAACTCGGGTTTGTAAAAATCTAAACCAAAATCATAATAGCAAAATCATATAACAAGATCTCATTGTCGAATTATTATTACTATTATTTTTAAATGGATATTTTGGGAAAAGCAAAAACATATCATCTGTGTATGAATAATCAATCTTTAAACAAAAGTTTTTTAAATATATCTATTCACGGTTAAATTAAACTGTACCCTCGTTACGCATTTGATGAAGTGCAATAATAGTCGAAATTTACGAATATCAATGATTACTGAAATTTGAATTAATTTTCCAATAATAATTTGAAATTAAATTATAAATTGAACAATTATGCTAAATTAAATTAAAGTACAATCGCATAATATGAATTATGTAAAAGATTTCGAAATATGATATATAAATGTTACAAATCAAGATAATGGTATCTTTAAACGTATACTTGCGCGATTTTGAAAATTCCGTGGCGTAGATTGCAAACAGACAAGCTTTCTTGAATGGAAACGATAGTGCTTGTGTTACTGCTGCTGTCATGTTCAACTTCACATTTGTTCTTTTTATTAAAGTAATTTAAAACTGAATTTTGCACAATTCGCTTCATTTCGCTATAAAGCAGAGCAGACGAAGATCAAAACAAAGACATTAATGGCAAACTCAAGACAACCCCTACCCACCTATCTACAGGCATATAGATTATGCAATTGTTCGGCGCCAATATTACACAATAAACATCTCATTTAACGCATTTTATTAAGACCGAATACTATTTTAGTGTATCAGATAGACATAAATAAAAGCTGGATTTGATCTATTTTTTTAATTGAAGGTCAAACAGTTGCATTTTCTATGTAAAGATATGCTATTTCTTTTTCCGAAAAAAAACCAGAATGAGTAAATGTGAGGCGCCAATCAATGAATTATTGGAATACTGTCTGGAAATCTGAAAACGACGCTGCTCAATTTAGATAAAGAATTTATTAGAGTTTTAAAATGAGGAATTATTTTTAAAGAATAACGATACCACATTCGTTCAAATTTTTTTTTTCTCTTGACTTTCAATGAAATGGGTTTGAAACACCTGACCCCCCCCCCCCCCCCCCCTTCTTAATGCCTGTGGTGGTGGTGGGAGGATTGGCTTCAAAAATTTTCCTTGGTTAGGCAATGCCGTAAAACAATTGACTTGTTATTTAGTTTTAAAATGTGCAATATTAAAAAAGTGCGGGGGCAACATCCGAAAAAAGTGCGGGGGCAACCGCCCCCCCTTGCCCCCCCGAATCGCCGCCACTGGTTCGGATAAACTGCGAAATTTTCATCGTTTCTGAATGTAAATGGAGTATATGTTGAAGCACTTTCAAAAAGGTCACTTTCAAAAGGCGTGAAATGTCATTTCAACGAATTATGTAGAAATAGGGATTAATCGCCAACAAAATAGATCTCGCCATCAAAAGGATGATACGCAAGCTGTTATGTCTGATAAAAGAATTTTGTTTTTCATTAGAACGGAAGTCCTGCCAAAAGGACTTCATGATGCACTTTTATATGTAAAATACAACTGGAATTTTTAAACTTTTTTATTTGCGCCAACTCAACTTTTTAGTTCAGAGCTTTTCGCCATAGAACAAAAACGTGAAGACATGTTTCTTACCTTTAAGGTAGGGCATGATCTACTTTTAAGGTAGGGTACATGCCCTCTCGGTTTTCTTCCCTAGTTTGCGCTTCCCCTACGAAACACAGGACTGGCCGGTTGATTTATTGAATTGACCAACCAACCAATCCATCATCTCAGAGGGAAAACGCAAGAGCCACAGAAGAAAAACTTGTGGATATGTTTCCCACCTTTAAGGTAGAGAACTTGTCTTTCGAGACGCTGAAGGAATTCTGATACGCTGAATAAATGGGAAGTGACTTTTCTGATTCAGAAGAAAAACTCGAGAAAATGTTCCATGCCTTAGAGTTAAAAAACATGCAATCGCATTTTTTTTCTGTAGCGGTTGAGTTTTTCTGACCATGTAAAATAAAAGTATATCAATTCAAAACAATGCCCGTATAGCGGTACAAGCGTCATTTGCCACCGTATAGTTAGTTATCTAAAAGGATTAAATAGTGCAGTTGTCTTAGATGACTAAACTGTGTAGTTAGTTATCTTAAAACAATGAAAGATAACTATAGGGACATTATCTGTAAAGACATTGACTCACCGATCATTGCAAATATATCCGAATGATAATTTGAGCCTTCTTTGGTGTTGTCCACAGCCTCCTTTGAGTACAGCATGTACGCAACACTAAGTCCAAAGTACGCGCCAAATGTATGTAGAAATATGGATCCACCAATATCCGCTGCCTACAAGATAGCACAAACATGTATATATTAATGTAAAATGTATATGTTAATGTAAAACACGTATATATTAATGTAAAACATGTTTATATTAATGTAAACCATGTTTATATTAATGTAAAACATGTTTATATTAATGTAAAACATGTTTATATTAATGTAAAACATGTATATATTAATGTAAAACATGTTTATATTAATGTAAAACATGTTTATATTAATGTAAAACATGTATATATTAATGTAAAACACGTATATATTAATGAACCTGTGCGACACATTTTGATGACAGCATCCCGAGACAAAATAAAGGAGTATGCCTTTAGTATGCCTCGAATATGCCGCATACATGTGGGATGTGAATGCCAGGATTATGCAACTAATATGCCAAGAAATATGCCTTCATATGCCCTGTGGAAATATCCCATATTACTATGGCATACGGAGGTGGTATGTGACATATATGCTCCTCGCATATGATTTAGTATATGCCGCATGTATGCGGCTCGCATACTTGCGAGCCGCATACATGCGGCATATGTATGCGACAGGCATGCAGATTGCATATCCTCCATTGTGAAGGTTACATGACGTTTTTTTTCCACGATGTTTCGGTTGACTTTTGAAAAAATGCCATTATTATTTTTTATTTTACATTTGATGGACAGTATAATAATGCAATTACAGTAATTACTTTAAATATAATTGTTCTTAAAAAAAGTGTTGTGGCATGAAATGAAATAAGAAAAAATACTGCCTAAATAAAAGTTACTCACAAGATTTAAAAAAAAATCTCAATGTATGACTTTATAATTTCATATGAATATAAGTAGGAAATGTAGGGTTAGGATCGGTGCGCAGTAGCGTATGCGCATCTTGATCTTTCTGTTTTTGAAATTGATTTCTTTACTTATCTGGTTTAGCAACACACCGCTGCTTTCACACTCAAAATGAATAGCATATATATTCGGGGACAACCTAAGTTGAACCTGAAGCGGAAGCTATGATATTTATAAATATTCAATTGATTTAAGCTCAACTTCGGTAACCCCTTGTATAGTTCCTTTCCAATGCTATGACTTCGTCTATTGATAGATCTATAGAATAACTGAAAATAAATTACATAATCTGCAAATCGAATTAATTGGGTTGAAAATAGACGACTCATATTTTTTATAACAATTTCTGCTTCTACTGAAATTGACTAACATAGCACGCGTGTGTACACAGTTGTGCAAACATTCAATGGACGAGAATAAACTCTAACATATTTTCTGTCTTCATTTGTTCAAAAGACCTTGACCTTCTAAAACTATGCCTCGTACAATCTTAATGATACTGTATATTTCAATTGAATTTTTTAAAAATAATCTTTAATGTATTAGCATAGTTGAAAGGGATATATATTTTAACTTTTGAAACTGCTAAATGTATATGGTATTGATTATTTATGAGGTTACGAGTGTGCAAGTCAATTTCCTTCGAATTAAACTTTACAAGTGAGTACAAATATAATATTTATATAATTTTATTATTTATTTAACGGCAGATTTTGAGGATTAACAATTAAATAACGTTAACTATGTAATACCGTTTAAATACCGTTACAGCTATTGAAGTAACCGTGAAAGATTTATTGGTAACTAAATTCTGTCTCTAGTCTTATAGCGCCTATCAGCTTCCGAGATAAGGTAGAGAAAATATGAAATTGAATTTCATAATTTCGCCTCTATGGAAATCAAGTGTTCTTTTGAATCCGAATGTGCATGTGTGTACAATGTAGAATGGGCGAATCGAATATGAGTACACGCCAGGCCCGTTGCACCGTGGGGGGGGGGGGGGGGGGGGCTTGGAACAACCCCAATAATCTGAAAACCCTAAAAGTTGGTAATTTTAACTTCTAAAAATACCGAGTTGGGAAAAATTATGCCTGAAGAAAATGAATTTTATTAGCAAATGAAAGCTAAGGAAGATTAGAAATTGGACAACTTGTTTGATTACATTTAAATTGGATCTCAGAACGGACACTGCGTTGGAACATGGGTGTAACAAATCAATGCTTGTGAGAGAGCTGTTGAATATTACATAAGAATATTATATAAGAAAAAGATGAAAAATTTCAATAAGTTGGAACTGGGAATTTTTAGCACATTTGAGTTTAGAATTTTGGATAGTTAAGTTGGGAAATTTCTTGTTTCAAACCCCCCAATTTTTTTTTGTGTGACGGCACTGCGTGGAAACCTAACATAAATTTATTTTTATGATACGAGTCTTTCTAAACCGACTGGTAGAAAGAGGCTTAAAGGCCCCAAACGACGGCTGCACAAGTCCAGCTGTTAATTAAGAGCGTGGCAGGTAACATTGTGAAGTTACCCGGTGCCAAAATTGACTGCTTGAAGGAAAGAAAATGTCTGGTTTCAGTGCGATTACCTTGTAGATGTGCACCCCAAGATGCTCGTTACAACCGAATATTGTTATCTCCAGCACGCACATCACCACCAACTGCAAGGGGCTCGCTTTACCCAGCAGAGCTCCGAACGATATGAGAACTGTTGCGGATGCGAAGTTCCCGCCAGTTAGGCTAGGAAAAAGAGAAGAAAAAAAATCATTAGATCGAGTATACCGCTTTTCGCGTGAATGGTAGATTATAATCGAAACTTATAATTGAATCTTTTATTTCATAAACCAGGTAAGTGCACTTCAAAAATTTTCGGGAAATAAAGAAAAACATTCTATCTATCTTTGATATTAATATAGATTTTGGCTTAAAAATGTTTAGAGTATTAGTTTATATCTTCTCGAAGTATATGTTGCTAATAATTAAATTATTATATTTATTCATTACTTTAAAAAAAATTAATGTTGCAATTAGATGATATCTGCAACAAAATATGTTTTTAATGTAAAAACGCACAACCTTCTGACCGTTAAGAAAATTAACCAAATTGTAAAGTAGTTTTCTCGGTTAGAGTGTAAATGATATTTTAATAAATGTATGAGATTCCAATTCCGTAAAAAAATAAAATTCCAAAAAAAAGTATGTTGACTGGTTTCTGAAATAAATGATCCAATTATTATCGACTCAAGCGCATTGTTACATTTAGTGCGACGTCAATTCAACCAATCACATTTTGCATTATTGAAAGTGCACGTTTAAAACATGTATAATTTCCGCAATTATTATTACTGAAGCTGGTTACATTAAAAAGCAACGTTTGGAATCATTAAAACAGTCAAAGATATTGGAAAAAAAACCATTGATCTATGTACAAACTGCACAACGTTTCGGAAACAAGTAACTGCAAAAAAAATTAAATATGTCTTAAGTAACCACAAGAACAGTGATTTTAATGTTATGATGTTTTAGTGAATTGGCATTATAAATTTAAAATTTGAACATATTTATTTTTGAATTTTATAAATAATAAGTATATTTGATAATAAGTATATATAAACCTCTACTATCGAGGAACACGATTTGATATTTATGTTCATTTTGTGGAACAGTTACACTCTGTTCCTGTTGTTTTTAGAGATGTATTATTTAGCGTGTTCTGTTTGTTTTTAGGTTGGATAATTAAAATAATATATAATGGTTTATGTGTTAATAGTGGTTTATGACATTTCTAAAATGTAAAGACGATGTTTTCTAGTATTTTGTAGCGAAGATGGCAACCCTCCGATCACAAGATCACTACTTTTTTTTACTTTTCTTTGTCAATTCCATCGCCTAGGATCGAACCAGGAATCTTCGGATTTCCAGCTGACGCATTTAACCGCTCGGCCACGGTGGCCCTATAGTTTGTGAGAGAATAACTTTTAAAATTCAGGAATATGTTGTTCTCGTTTATTTTGAAGAACAGATAAATAAATTTCGCGTCGTTATTTTGGTGACTTAACCCATTGCACTCCAAGAACATTTTGCGATTTGTGTTCTTTCTATGGAACAAATATTCCTCTTTACGTTCTTTTCCACATATTTATTTTTATACTCATAAAGGGTAAAAAATCCTAATATGTTTCATACTGTTTTGTATTTGCAAGAGGACAAGTTTAAAAAAAGATTGATGTTCTAAACACAAGTTCATGCTGTTCTTGTTTATTTTAAAGAACAGGGAAACAAAAGAACGGGTCGTTATGTTGGCGCCTGAGTGGAGCCTTCGGAGTGCAAAAGGTTAAAATTCAGGAATATGTTGTTCTCGTTCATTTTGAAGAACAGATAAATAAATTACGCGTCGTTTTTTTGGTGACTTAACCCTTTACACGTCCAGAACACTTTGTGTTTTGCGTTCTTTTTACGGAACAGTTATTCCTCTTTATGTTCTTTTCCCCATAATTTATTTTTTCCTCATAGAGGAAAACAAAAGCCTAATCTGTTTTGGTTCTGCAATACAATAAGTTGAAAAAAGATCACGTTTTTTTTAAACGCAAGATCATGTTTTCGTTTATTTTAAAGAACAGGGAACCAAAGAACGGGTCGTTCTGTTGGCGCCTGAGAGGCGACAGCGGAGTGCAAAGGGTAAAAGACAACATTCGAGTGCCAATGGATAATAAAATATGTGGGGTTAATAAAATGTGTTTTATGTTCAAGAACATGCAGTTCTTGTTCAATTTAAAGAACAGGAAACAAAAGAACAGGTCGTTATTTTAGTCTCTGAAGAGTTATCATTCGAGTCCAAATGCATAAAAATGGTTCTTGATTCACAATTCCCAGTGTGAAGTCTGTCACGTGATACGAGCTTTTTCAATAGCATGCGTCCAATTAGGGTGTCTGACCTTTTATTTGAAACGGAAGTAACAACTTAGGGACTTTCTTAGACATTAAGAAGGAATTATACAAGAATCGTATAGATTGAGACGTCTGTCCGGCCTGTGACACTGCTAGAGGGTAAGTGATCTATTAGACGTTCATATCTATAATACTACTACTATAAAAAAATATATATAATAATAATAATTTGTTTATGTGGTGGCTTAAGATACAATTCCGATGTGGATTCAAAATTTTTTTTAACAAAATAATTTTTTTTATTTTATAAAAAAATATTGTATAATTAACTAATAATTAAATAACATTGTATTTATAAAGTTTTTTTTTTTAAATAAAATCATAATTTATCAAAAGTATTAATTTATAATTTAGCTGGGTTTTGGTTTGATTAATTAACGTTGCACTATAGCTGAATTGTTCGCTATTGGCGACGGTTCGGGGCCTATCTTGAAGGAAAGACCCGGTGCCTCGTATTTTTGAACCATGGACAGATAACGAGGACAACACCTGAGCTGGCACCCACACCTTCAATGGGCCTCAGTACATTGGACACCGATCAGATTTATCATGCACCAGTCCCGTATGCACGCCAGTATAATTTGTTGGGTATTTTTAGACGACTTCCTAGTATTTTAGTTGCGGAGCTGGCAACCTTCCGATCGCAAAATCACTACTTTTGACTTTTCTTTGTCAAGTCCATCTCGCAATTCTCTGATTACTGCCAAACGCTTTAGCCAATGGGCAACCACTGTTCAAATTGCAAAAAACATATAATGTTTACACATGACAATTTTCTTAATTTAGTAAAACCTCCAGCGGATAGCTTATTCGAATCCGTGCGATGAACTTAATAAGAAAAGTAAAAAAATTATGATCTTGCGATCGGAAGGTTGCTAGCTTCGCTACTAAAATACTAAGTCGTTTAGAAATATCCGACAAATTATACTGGGGGTGTATACGTGCCTGGTGCACGGTAAATCTGATCGGGAGCCAATGTTCTGACGCTATTGAGGTTGCGTCGGGTGCCAGCTCAGGTGTTGTCCTCGTCATTTGAACGTGGTTGAAAAATACGAGGTACTGTTCCTGGGTCTTTTCTTCGAGATAGGCTCGAGGCCTCCGTAGCCGAGTTTATTAGGCGTCAGCTGGGAATCCAAGGGTCCCCGGTTCAAAACTTTGCGATGGACTAGACTAAAGAATAGTAAAAAGTAGTGATATTGCGATCGGAGGGTTGCCAACTTCGCTACCAAAGTGCTAGAATGTCGTCCAGAACATCCACAAAAAATAACGGCGTGTATACGGGACTGGTGCACGATCAATCTGATCGGGGTCCAAAGTCCCAACGTCTATTGAAGGCGTTGTGTGCCAGCTCAGGTGTTGTCCTCGTCATCTGACCATGGTTAAAAAAATACGAGGCATCGTTCCCGGGCCTTTCCTTCGAGATAGTCTCCGAACCGTCGCCAATAGCCCACTGTGCAGCTCTAGTGCGACGTTAATTAACCAAACCAAACCAATCGAGATAGGCTCCGAACCGTCGCCAATAGCCCAATGTACAGGTCTAGTGTGACGTTAATTAACCAACCCCCCCCCCCAGCCCCCCCCCCCCCCAAAAAAAAAATAGGTTAATGGAAAATTAAAAAAAAACGCATATTTCAGCATTAACAATATACGAAATATGGAGGTAGAAATGGGAGTGGAGTACTGTTTTTTTTAATATATTCTTCGCATGAATTATTTTTTATAATCTAATC
Organism: Troglohyphantes excavatus; assembly: GCA_963932185.1. Taxonomy (NCBI): domain Eukaryota; kingdom Metazoa; phylum Arthropoda; class Arachnida; order Araneae; family Linyphiidae; genus Troglohyphantes; species Troglohyphantes excavatus. The sequence goes on from OZ010668.1 coordinate 9,011,960, forward strand.
AAAATCGCCCAATCCAGATATTACAGTTAAAGATCAGTGGTTACCGCGTCTTGATGCTTTATCAGAAAATGTTTAGAAATCGAAAATTATGATAAAGAATGTATTCCATTAACCGACATCTTTACTTTACTAATTTTTATTTCTCAGGTATACTAAAAAAAAACTTTTATAATAAATATTTTTAGTTGTCTTCGATTAAATGACATACATAGGGAAGAACATCCTAAATTTATTATTATTATTTTATTAAGTTAAAAAAAAAATTCTTTCTCAAAAACAAGTTAATGCGATAAAAACTTTGTATTTCCTTTTCAAATCACTTTATTTTGATGAAAGACTTGGATAATTTTGTTAGAAAACTTTTATCGGGAACTTAACTGTCTTGAAAACTGATATTCTACTTAAAATGTCCATACAAAAGAAGTAAGAAAATAAGTTTAAACTTCTTTTAAAAGATATTTCGTAACTTCTTATCTTACTTCTCAAACAATTACCAGATTAATGAAAAAATAAACTTAAACTTTTAAAAATGTTGCAAATGTTCGAAGAAATGATAAAAAGTTCTAGGTTTGTTTTTCTGTAAATTTTTTTAAAAGAAGTGTAAACTCAATGTCGCTATTTTAACTATTTTAATCGATAATTAATAAAATCTTTTTAATGACTTCTTATTCCCTACGGCTGGAAAGCAGTTCTTAATTGTCTTTAGATATTGAGAGAAGATATAACCGACGTAATGGTAATTTTGAATTTCTGCAAAAGCATAGTAAAGTTCCCCCTTTTTCTTGTAAGTAACATAAGTTATAGAATTTTCGTATTTACATGTATAAAATATAGGTTTTTGAGTTGGAGAAATAATGTTAACTAATGGTATGCTGATAGTTTAACCCTATGTGGTCAAGGCCTTTTTCAATCGGACGAACCAGCAATTCGATACCATTTTCCACATATTTGGTTGAATTTATTACAGTGGTGCTGACGCATCAAACCAAAATGTTTAAGAAATGTCTTATTCTTGTGTAATTTTTGGTTGATAAAAATGTTTAGCAAAAGTCAATTTCCTGGAACATATATAGAGTTAGTCCATCTTTTATTTTAATTGTGACATAAAAAACGGGCATATTATAAAATAAAAAGTATACAAAAGTATAACGCTATTACATAATGCAATAGATTAAACTGTAACATTATTTACCTTATTATTTTCATTATTTACATTGTATAGATTATTACTTATTTTTTTAAAAATTACATTACATTATCATTATTATTTTTTAAAGTTTCATTACATTATTTTTTTAATTACATTGTTAAATTTTTTTTACGTTATTATATATTTTTTTACATTATTATATTATATTTTTTTAATTACGTTATTATATTATATATTTTTAATTACATTATTATATTATTATTTTTTTATTACTTTATTATATTATTATTTTTTTATTACTTTATTATATATTTTTTAATATTATTAAATTATATTTTTTTAATTATATTATATTTTTTTTATTACATTATAATATTATTTGGTTTTTATTACATTATAATATTTTTTTATTAAATTATAATATTTTTTTATTAAATTATAATATTTTTTTATTAAATTATAATATTTTTTTATTAAATTATAATATATTTTTATTAAATTATAATATTTTTTTTTACATTATTATATTATTATTTTTTTATATACATACTTAAAGTATACAACTTTTTATTTGTACAGAAATTTTTATTACAATATAAATACAACATAAAAATACGCAATTAACATACATAAAATCCAGATATGTTTCTGGAGATACATCTCCCTTATGCAGTAGAAATGAAAAAGTAGACTGTGTGAACAGCAAAATGACAATAAACACAGATTTGAAAGCGCTGCCAAAGAACAAAAACTACCTCATTTGGTTGGAATTATCTATTGTTTGCAACAAGCAGAAAAAAATTGGAACTGTAAACGTCTCATTAACAAACAAATGAATATTGCTAAAAATGTTAAACGCCTCTAGGAAGTCAACAGCGACTGAAGATTTGGGTTCGCAAATTAAATGTGGGTTTAAAAAAAATTAAATATGTGATTATATTCCCAAGAGTGCATGACAATGGATTGCTTTTTAATTTCTTCTTTGACCGTATGTGCATGGTGTTCCGAGCACATGCTGTCAAACAAGAAATTAAAACTCAATCACATATTTAATTTTTCTAACCCACATTTAATTTGCAAACCCAAATCTCCACCCGTACTTCTCTTCCTGGAGGCGTTTCACATTTTTAGCAATGTTGATTCGATAGTTAATGAGACCTTTTTCAATTCCAATTTTTTCTCGCTTGTTGGCACACAATAGTTTACTCCAACCAATTGAGATAGTTTTTGTTCTTTGGGAACACTTTCAATTCTGTATTTATTTTCATTTTGTTGTGCACACAGGTTTTGCATTTCTGCTGATGAAGAGAGATGTATCTCCCGAAGAATGTCTGGATTTTTAACCGACTGAACAGCGCGCCAACCAAAACTCCAAAATAAAGCCGTCAGAATAAATTTAAATTAAAACCGTCAAATTGCGCGTCAAGTCGAGGGGTTATCAATTCGACCGTTATGTATTTTTTTTATGTATGTTCGCGCAGGATTTCGGTTCTAATTCAGGTATTTGCGCAATTTTTTTGTTGTTGGATAGGGGATGTTTTACTTGGGAGCAATTTGAAAAAAATATATATGGTTATCCGGCATTTAACTATCCGGTATTCTCCGATTTGGAAAATTCTTTTTTTTTGTTGGATGGAAAAAAAATCAACCTAGGCAAAATTTGCAAAAAATAATCGGTTACCCGGCTGTTATATATCCGGAAATGTCAATTAACCGGAATTTTTTTTAAACAATTTATCCGATTTCAAAATATTTTCATTGTTTAACAGAAATTGTACAACAATGACATTTCGTTTAACCAGCATTTATTGACATTGATAGGGATTGTTTTACAATATACATTGTGGAGCACAAGTTGCTACTTGAATTTCTTGGTGAATTATAATAGGGGGCCAAGCCCCTTCTACATTAAAAATTAAAAAGGGAAAAATAAAATAACCTTTAAAAAAAAACGACTTTAAGAAAAATGCGCTAAAAAGTAATTTTTTTTTTAATTTTACGACCAAGTTGAAAAAATTTAATTATTTAATATCAAATTTATAAAAATCATACCTAAATTTTGGCGCCGATTTCGGAAAGTTTTAATAAGTATAAAATTGATACTAAATAATTCAATTTTTCAACTTGGTCGCAAAATTAAAAATTATATTTTATTTTTTAGCTCATTTTCTTTAAGTCGGTTTTCCTTTTTTTTTTTAAAAAGATAATTTTATATGCATTTTAATTGCGGATATTTACGTTGTATTTGCATTTAAATATTATTTAACGCAATGTTTTATACGACGAGTCGACGATCTTACAGTCATTTTTAGTTTTCCAAACAACGTTCTGTGGAGAGATCCTTTTAGTTTAAACAACGTTATCGATATCGTAATCGGTATCGTTTCAAAAGTGATTAGAAGTGACGACTGGATTTTATTATGATTTGATTTAAGAGAAAATATCGATGAAAGGTGTTGATATACACGATAAAAGGCAAAGCGGTAGTGCTTAATAAATAAACAAATGTATTTTCGTTTTGTTATTTTAAAACTATGATGGTATAGAAGAGATATAACAATTTTTCAATCGGTATTTCCTCTGTATTAAAATGTATTTTTAATTTATTTATTTCTACAATAGTAAAAAATAGTAAAAGTAAACTTTTATAATAATTTCGTGTGCATCATAACTTATTCGTTTTCTAAGGAAATATAATCGCAATTATTGAATTATGAAAACAAAAGAAAAAATCTGATGTTCAACATCCCCTAAAAATCTCTGTATTAATCTTTTCAAAAACATTGATCTTTAAACTAAGCGTTGGATAAATATAGTGTTTTATAATTAGTGCGGGTGCATGTGGATATTTTCGTAATATGAGTGATGTAAGTGTGCGTGTGTGATTTTCGTGATATGAGTGATGTAAGTGTGCGTGTGATTTTTGTGGTGTGAGTGATGTACGTGTGCGATTTTTGTGATATGAGTGATGAAAGTGTGCATTTGGAGATTTTGTGATATGAATTATGTAAGTGTGCGATTTTTGATATGAGTGATGAAAGTGAGCATTTGGATATTTTTGTGATATGAGTGATGTAAGTGTGTGTGTGTGATTTTTGTGATATGGGTAATGTAAGTGTGCGTGTACGATTTTTGTGATATGAGTGATGAAAGTGTGCATTTTGAATTTTTTTTTATATGAGTGATGTAAGTGTGCGTGTGTGATTTTTGTGGTGTGAGTGATGTAAGTATGCGATTTTTGTAGTGTGAGTGATGTAAGAGTGTACATGTGTGATTTTTGTGGTGTGATTAGATGTAAGCATACGTGTGCGAGTTTTGTGGTGCAAGTGATGCAACTGTGTGCGTGTGTGATTTTTCTAGTGTGAGTGATGTAAGTGTGCTTGTGTGATTTTTCTAGTGTGAGTGATGTAAGTGCGCGCGTGTGTATGTGGGGGGGGGGGGGGGGGGGGGAGGGCAATATGTTTACAATAAAATTTGTTGGTTTCATTTGAACATATGAGTAGCAGTTATAGCAGTTAAAAACAATTATATACCAAAATTGGAAGAAAAAAAATTTGGTATTAATAGGTATTTTATAATTTTGGCTTTAATTTTAAAACACAATAAAAGATTAAAATCTGTTTTTTACTACTAAAATCTCAATAAAGAAGTCCTCGGAAGTAAAAGTAGCCAATTTGAACATAAGCGCCAGGGATAGTTTGATTGGCTGGAATGTGGATATAGCTGATTTTGCTATTTCAATAAATACAAGATGGCGACACGTGCATTTGCAAAATTAGTTAAAAGCGTTTTTCCAGTTGCAAAGTAAGTTATGTGAAAATTAAAATTTAGATTATAACTCATTCAATAATCGGAGAACATCCCCTTTTTAGTGAAATTTTTTTCTTCATTTATAACAAAAATAATATTGTATTAACAACAGTTGAGTTTTAAAAAAACGTTTAGTGCATATAACTGCTTTTGCATCAGGACTTTTGCTTGCAGTTCGAACGCGACTGAGTAGACTTGACAAAATGTAGTGAACTTGTGATTGAAGGGTTGTTAGATTCGCTACTAACATACTAAAACTCGTCTATAATATATACCGTCGTGTGTACTGGACTGTTGAACATTAAATCTGATCGGGATCCAATGTCCTGACGCTTATTGAGGTTGCGTCGAGTACCAGCTCATGCGTTGTCCTCGTCATCTAAATATGGTTAAAAAATACGAGGCATTGTTCCCGGGTCTTTTCTTCGAGATAGACCATGAACCGTCGCCAACCTTGTGCAGCTCTAGTGTGACGTTGATTCAACTAACTAACCAACGACTAAAAAGTATCCACTGTGTATACGGTACTGGTACACGTCAAATCTCATCGTGGTCTAATGTCCTGAAGCCTATTGAGGGCCTCCGTGGCCAAGCGGTTAAGGGCATCAGCTAGGAATACGAAGGTTCCCGGTTCGATGCCAGGTGATGGACTTGACAAAGAAAAAGAAAAATGTAGTGATTTTTTGATCGGAGGGTTGCCAGCCTCGCTACAAAATACTAGTCGTCCAGAACATTCGCAAAAATTAACGGCGTGTATACGGGACTGGTGCACGATAAACGTGATCGGGGTCCAAAGTCCCGACGTCTATTGAAGGCGTTGGGTGCCAGATCAGGTGTTTCCTCGTCATCTGACCATGGTTCTAAAATAACGAGGTGCAGGTATGAATGAATGTGTGTGTGAATGTGTATGTGTTCCCGGTTCTTTCCTTCGAGATAGAGAGCCCCAGTTGCTCAGTTGGTAAGGCGTTCAACTACTAATCAGAGGATTGGTGGTTCGAATCCGGGAAATGGACTCGACATAGAAAAGTAAAAAAGTAGTGATCTTGCGATCGGAGGGTTGCCAGCTTCGCTACAAAAATACTAGAAAGTCGTCCAGAATATCCAACAAATTATACTGGCGTGTATACGGGACTGGTGCACGATAAATCTGATCGGGGTCCAAAGTCCCGACGTCTATTGAAGGCGTTGGGTGCCAGTTCAGGTGTTTCCTCGTCATCTGACCATGGTTCTAAAATAACGAGGTGCATGTATGAATGTGTGTATGAATGTGTGTGTGAATGTGTATATGTTCCCGGGTCTTTCCTTCGAGATTGACCCTGAACCGTCGCCAATAGCCCACTGTGCAGCTCTAGTGCGACGTTAATTAACAAAACCAAACCTTCGAGATAGACCCCGAACCGTCGCCAATATCCCACTGTGCAGCTCTAGTGCGACGTTAATTAACAAAACCAACCAAACCAAACCAACCTGAATCCTATTGAGGTTGCTTCGGGTGCTAGTTTTTATTTTGTCATCTGATTATGGTTAAAAATACGAGGCACAGTTTCCCGTGTTTTCCTTAGAGATAGACCGCGAACCGTCGCCAATAGTCCACAGTGCTGCTTAGTTTGCGATGTTAATTCAACCAGATTTCCAAACTTCACCAGGGCCTCCAGTGGCCAGGTGGATAAAAGTTGGTTTGATTTGGTTTGGTTAATTAACGTCGCACTAGAGCTGCACAGTAGGCTATTGGCGACGGTTCAGGGCCTATCTCGAAGGAAAGAACCGGGAACCTAGTAGATAAAGGCGTTCAGCTAGTAATCGGAAGATTGCTGGTTCGAATCCGTACGATGGACTTGACAAAGAAAAGTAAAAAAGTAGTAACCTTGCGATCGGAGGGTTGACAGCTTCGATACAAAAATACTAGAAAATCGTCCAGAATATCCAACAAATTATACGGGCGTATGTACGGGACTGGTACTCGATAAATCTGATCGGGGTCCAATGTCCCGACGCCTACTGAGGTTGCGTCGGGTGCCAGATCAGGTGTTGTCCTTGTCATATGACCATGGTTCAAAAATACAAGACATCGTTCCCGAGTCTTTCCTTCGAGGTAGGCCCCGAACCGTCGCCAATAGCCCACTGTACAGCTCTATTGCCACGTTAATTAACCACGTAAATCTCGGGAATGATTCTTTAATTAAGAATACCAAAACCAAACCAAACGTCACCAATGTCTCGTTGTGTAGTCCTATAACGACGTGAATTCAATCAAATGATGGCAGACCTACCTGATTATATTGATTGGTATTTTCCCGTCCTGCGCGTTCCACACACCCTGCATTATGATGGCCCATTGTATAGCGATGGCAGCCAGGAGAAGATTGAGACCGACAGCACTGTAACCGTATTTCTTCATGAACGTCATCAGGAACCCGAAACCAATGAATATCATCACGTTCACGTCCTGAAACACTGAACATTTCATATTTTTTCAATTTTGAAATAAATTTATATTGGGATTTTTTTTTTGTAACAAAACGTTAATGCCTTAGGCACAGATGTATGAAAGTAGTCAATAACCGATTTGTGCAGCCCTATTACGACATTAATTTAATCAATTTCGTCATTGTATGATGTGCAATTTTCGTCAGAGAATTTGCAAGAATCTCTCCAAACGTAAATAGTTTTCCTGATAAATTTACACGTGTTGGAGTTTCGTTACTTAAATTAATATAAAAATGGACCGATTCGCAAGTTTAAAAGAAAGGAGGTTTGATTTAATTTTCAAAAAATAAGTAAGTGTTTTCTATTTTTTTCGCATGTTATCATTTAGTAAAAATTGAAAGGAAACTTTGATTTTAGTAATACATATTAAAGAATTTTCGTTCATTTATGGTCGTGGAAAATAGGGGGGTTTCACATGATTTCGGCTGCACTAACATTTTGTACCACGGTCCGCCACTGGAAGGAATGTATTATTCTAATCCTAGTTTAAACTCTATTTTAATTGGCATATACCCCTGACGATTGATTTTTTCCTTTCCCTTTAATAACCCTACAAACTTCCAAACGGCTGTTCTGGAAAAATTATTGAATTATAACTTACCACATACGTGCCCTTAGGCATCGACGTAATCAAAATGTTCATTTATTTAGTACAACACTGGAAAATAGTTAATTTCTCTTGCCCCGAAAAACCGTGTGCCAATTCTATAATTTACTGTTGTAGTTCTGTAATTATGGTCGATTTTCTTGGTAAGGAATTTACTAAAGTGAAATTAAAATTTATAAATTGTTTTATTTATGTGTGCGATTTTTTAAACAGTTTTAAGCGACTCCTTGAGAAGCCTCTCCAGCCCTCCCCCCAAATAAAAAAATGGGTTAATGTAAAGAATAATGGAGCACTTCGCCAAAGTGTCAAAATTAATGTCGCCAAATTTGATTTCTTTTCAAATCGGCAACCCGTTTTGCGTAATATGTTTTACACGCATGCGCAAATAGTTGGGTAATATTTTTTTATGGTATGCTGAAATTTGAAACCAAAATGTGATTTTGTTAGATTCCCAATCGCATTTATTGGCATTAATTATTATGCTAATTTCACCAATCGTTATTTCGTAACTACTTGTACATTGTGCAATAGTTTCGTTTAAGTTATACACCATCCCCAATATGAAATCAAATAAGTTTTCCATTTTACTTTTAAAAAAAATACAGTTAGCGTGTTTCTGCATAAAAAAACGATTACTGTAAACATTTACATTTTTAAAGTGACTTTCGAAATTTTGTTGTAATATGAAGATTTTTAACAATAAAATAATCTTTCTAAAAAAAAGGAAAACCGACTTTAAGAAAAATGCGCTAAAAAGTAAAAAATAATTTTTAATTTTACGAATGAGTTGAAAAAATTGAATTATTGAATATCAATTTTATACTTAGTACAACTTTTTGAAATCGGCGCCAAAATTTAGATATGATTTTTGTAAATTGGCACCAACTTCCAAAAGTTGTACTAAGTATAAAATTTTTTTAGAAAGATTATTTTATTTTTCCCTTTTTAGTTTTTAATTTCTAAGAAATTCTAGTAGCAACTTGTGTTCAACAATGTATATTTTAAAACAATCGATAACAAAGCCAATAAATGCATGTTAAACGAAATGTCATTGTTGTACAACTTCCGTTAAACAATGCAAATATATTGAAATCGGATAAATTGTTTAAAAAAAATCCGGTTAATCGACATTTCCGGATATATAACAGCCGGATAACCTATTATTATTTTGCAGATTTTGCCTAAGTGAATTTTTCTCTATCCAACCAAAAAAGAAGTTTCGAAATCGGACGAAATTTTTTTTAAAACGGTCCGGTTAATTGAGAAATCCGGATAGTTAATGCCGGATAACCGGATATTTTTTTCAAATTGCTACGCTTTGAAACATCCCCTATCCAACAAAAAAAAAATTCCAAACATCTGAAGTAGAACCGAAATCCCGCGCGAACATACATAAAAAAAATATACATAACGGTCGAATTGATAACCTCTCGACTTGGCGGTTTTAATTTAAAATTTCTGGCGGTTTTACTTTGGAGTTTTGGCTGGCGCGCTGTTCAGTCATTTAAAAAGGAATTTAATTTAGAGAGAATGTGGACCAAAAATATGTGGTGTTTATTATATGAAAAAAATGTATATAATGTTATATATGTTATAAAAAAAATGTGCTAAAAATGAGTACATGGACGTACTCGTTTTTCTTTGAGTACAATTGCATCGTAAATGAGCGATGACGTACTCAAATTTAAGTAATCGTATTTTCTCAAAAATGAGCAGTATGATTTAATATTGCTAATATCAGTTAATGTTCAAGCCATGTTAACAAAGCGATATGACAAATTTTAAATGTCTGTTCTGAAGATGGTTTTCCACTTTATTTGAGGACGATTGCTTAAATGGAAACTGATTTATTACAAGTCAATTATATTATTTCCCATTCTTTTGTCAAGCCTTTTTAACATTACTCTTATTTGTAACTTCTTCACATCTCTGTGGGGGTACAGTGGATAAGGTCCTGAACTTCGGTGAACACGACATAAGGTAGACCGATTGGGTTCCACTCCCGGTAAGTCCTAGTTGTAATTGCCCCAGTTGGTAAGGCGTTCAGCTACTAATCAGAGGATTGGTGGTTCGAATCCGTGAAATGGACTTGACATAGAAAAGTAAAAAAGTAGTGATCTTGCGATCGGAGGGTTGCCAGCTTCGCTACAAAAATACTAGAAAGTCGTCCAGAATATCCAACAAATTATACTGGCGTGTATACGGGACTGGTGCACGATGAATCTGATCGGGGTCCAAAGTCCCGACGTCTATTGAAGGCGTTGGGTGCCAGTTCAGGTGTTTCCTTGTCATCTGACCATGGTTCTAAAATTACGAGGTGCAGGTATGAATGAATGTCTGTGTGAATGTGTATGTGTTCCCGGGTCTTTCCTTCGAGATAGACACCGAACCGTCGCCAATAGCCCACTGTGCAGCTCTAGTGTGACGTTAATTAACCAAAACAACCTAGTTGTAATTATTGAAAGTGATTTATGAAGGCAGCCTATGTAGGCAAGTAACTGCTCTTTTTATTCATTTTGCTCATTTTTGTGTGCATGACGTCTTTTTTCAAAAATGAAACTTATGTATTCGGAGCTATGATAAGCATCGAAAGTAATCAAAAACGAATACTTTTGACTTATTTTTAACAGTGGGATCACCCCAAAAGAGAAATAGATAAACAATTGGTAAAAGGGAATGGAAATAAATGAATTGGATTAACAATTAACCTAAATAAAATAATCTTTCTAAAAAAAATTAAAACCGACTTTAAGAGAAATGCGCTAAAAAGTAAAAAAACAATTTTTAATTTTACGCACGCATTGAAAAAATTGAATTATTTATAATGTAAATTTTATACTTATTACAACTTTTTGAAATCGGCCCCAAAATTTACGTATAAATTTTTATAAATTGGCACCAACTTCAAAAAGTTGTAATAAGTATAAAATTGACATTAAATAATTCAATTTTTTTAATGCGTTCGTAAAATTAAAAATTATTTTTTACTTTTTAGCGCATTTTCTTAAATTCGGTTTTCCTTATTTTTAGAAAGATTATTTTATTTTTCCCTTTTTAGTTTTTAATTTTGCAAGGGGCTTCGCCCCCTATTATTATTCACCAAGAAATTCAAGTAGCAACTTCTGCTCAACAATATATATTGTAAAACAACCTATATCAATGCCAGTAAATGCTGGTTAAACGAAATGTCATTGTTGTACAACTTCTGTAATACAATGAAAATACTTCTGTAATACAATGAAAATCCTTCTGTAATACAATGAAAATACTTCTGTAATACAATGAAAATACTTCTGTAATACAATAAAAATACTTCTGTAATACAATGAAAAAACTTCTGTAATACAATGAAAATACTTCTGTACAACAATGAAAACATTTTTAAATCGCATAAAATGTTTAAAAAAAACTCTGGTTAATTGACATTTCCAGATATATAACAGCCGGATAACCGATTATTTTTTTGCAGATTTTGTCTAAGTGGATTTTTTTTTCTATGCAACAAAAAAAGAATTTTCGAAATCGGGCAATATTTTTTTTCAAACGGTCCAGTTAATTGAGAATTCCAGATAGTTAAATACTGGATAACCGGATATTTTTTTTAAATTGCTCCCAAGTGAAACATCCCCTATCCAACAAAATAAAATTGTGCAAATATCTGAATTAGAACCGAAATCCTGCGCGAACGTACATAAAAAAAATACATACCATCTATAACCTCTCGACTTGGCGGTTTTAATTTAAAATTTCTGGCGGTTTTATTTTGGAGTTTTTGTTGGCGCGCTGTTCAGTCGGTTAAAAAGGAATGGAATTAGGAGAGAATGTGGACCAAAAATATGTGGTGTTTATTATATGAGATTCTAATTCAGTAATTTTTTTTTAAATGTGTGTTGACGCGTTTCTGAAATAAACAATTCACTTATCAACAATGCTAAAAATACTTAGATACTACTTAGAAGGAAGGATAGCGGAAGGACTACTTAGAAGGATGTGGCGACATAGTATTTGTTCAGTTGTTGTTTTTTTGTTTATCCGATATATGTCCTACACTGTTTGATAGTGTAGGACATATCTCGGATAGTATAAAATGAATTAAATGGTGGAAAATTTCAACATAAAAGGAAATTTTTGGCATTTCTTTAAGTTTCAATAATGTTACACGACAACTTCACGACATACCCAAAATATGCAATAACATATAATTATATGGCAAAAATTTGTTTGATAATGAAAATACATATTTTGCAATGTTTTTCTCTTTTTAAACAAAAAAAAAATTCTTCCAAATCTATGTTCGAACGACAAAGTGTTCCATTAATTAAAACAAAATGGCTTGGTTAACAACAATGTTTTTCTTGTTGCCACACCGTAAAGATAAATGTCAACACTACATGTACTTAAAATTTTATTAATCTTGATTTCAGTAAGGAAATAAAAACAGCCTCAAAAAAAAAAACCTGGGAAAAACCAAGATTTTTTTTTTTCAAATCTATGTTCGAATGACAAAGTGTTCCCTTAATTAAAACAAAATGGCTTGGTTAACAACAATGTCTTCCTTGTTGCCACACCGTCCAGATAAATGTCAACACTACATGTACTTAAAACTTTTATTAATCTTGATTTCAGTAGTGAAATAAAAGCAGCCGCGAAAATAAACAAAGCACTCGGTTTATCTCCAATCCCGTTTTCGTACATAAAAGTCCTTTCTTAACAAAAGAGTTCTTTTGATGACGGACGCTAAAGGACGCAAACGAAGCGTAGTTAGGGAATTCTGTTGAATGGGAAGGTTTTTTTTCGCAATTTTTTTATGTAACACATAATGGCTTCTTTTAGAACGATATTTGCAATTTTGATTCGTTCTCTTTTTTTAAAAAAGTAAAGTTGCTTTCATTCAATGGAATATTTTTAAAAGTAAATGTAGTTATTAAGAATAAGTGCGGTGAGGATTTTGATAGTTGAGGTAAATTTTTGAAAGTATAACAGTTTCTGCTCGTGCACTACAGCAAGTACAGCCCAGAGAGTTGTAATATTAAATAGAGAGCGCCTTCAATGCCAGACTCTCGTAAGGCCGCGGTGTCAACATTGAAAAGAAAAACCAATCACGTGGTTATAGCGCAGCCACATTTGGCGGTCAGACATCTGCAGGAATTTCAAATTTGGCGCACTTTCTTCTTTTTTGATGATAAGGAGTTCTGCCCGTATTCAACTTTTTAACATATATGTACGTATTTACTTATTTTCAAACAATATGCGCTAAATATTTCCTCTTCATTAACGAAACGAAAAGATTTTATTTGTGTTCAATACTCGAAGAAGCGAAACTCTTTATATTTCTCAGGTTTTATTGTTTATATTTTCTTATTGAAGTATACAAAATAACTATTGAAAGAACTTCGCTTATGGTAAATTGTTTACATAAAAACGTAACGCAATTATTTCAAAACTACAAAATAAGAAAAATATCCTTAATATATCTGTTAAACTCCCTTAAATTGTGACACTCGTTCAAAAAAACGTTATTTAAGGGAGACCCGAGCCCCAAATCCTAATTTGTTTATTAATGAATTCAGAAATACCAATTTTTTTATATTATTAGAACATCTTTTTCTGAACAATAATCAAAAACAAAAATATGTTTTAAAAAATTCTTTTTGATATTTTTGGAATTTTTTAAGCTTAAAAAGACGTTTTTTAAAAACACTACTCCTTTTTCAATTTTTAATGTTTTAAATTTTTTTTAATTGATTAAATAACATCAAAGTACACACTACAATCGTATGTATAGACTTTTGCAGATTTGTGTTTTAATTGTTTTTAAAAACTTATTTTAAGTTCAAAACCCAAAATATATTCAAACTTTTAAGTTTAATAATTTGTAAAAAAATAATTTATAACTTAATTTAAAAAAAGCTATACATACGTTTATAAAACAAATATTAGAGCTTCAAAAACTATTAACAGTTTAGTTTTAAGTTAATTATTTACAAAGCCTTAGCATTTTAAACGTGACCAGAATTTAAAAAAAAATATTTTGAGTAAATGACGATTGTTGCAGACGAACAATATGTAGAAAGATTATAAATGACATATAAACATCTAAAAAAACATATGTTCTGTTTCTTTTACTGTTTTGAAATTTTGTATACACCTTCTCAAGTTTGTTTAGCATCGTTTTGTGGAGAAAAAAATTAGCAATTTTTTCGGATTTTGGGGCTCGGGTCCCCCTTAAATACAAAATTAAACACAAAAACATATTACAATACTTCGATCTCGTTTAGTTCTTAAAGTCGCCAAGGCCTGCCAAGTAATATTGGCGCATGAATGAATTGGCATTTCCACCTGTCACGTGGTTTCAATGTTGGACACACGGAAATCAGCATTTTTATTCCTCTATTTATATCATTACTTTATGGTACAGCCGAGCTGCACCTAAATTTATTAGTGTATTTTAAAACTAAAATCAGATATTTTACTTATTTTCTTAAATGAAGATTATAATTGAAAATGAAATTTCTACGGTAGTGAACAGAAAAGAAGTTTTAGATGCAAAATATGCCATTTTTAAAATTATAAAAGTACTTTACTTGAAATCTATCTGTTTGAGGTAAAACTTAAATTAAATCTATTAAAATAAACAAGTTTTTTTTTAATATTAATCCTTTCCTTATATAAATAAAAGATAAGTGGAGAGAAAACAACTTTCCAATTTAATAAATCCGCTAACCGCTCAGAAAGGTGCAATTTTAATATTGAATTCTGTAAAATTCGTGTAAAAATCGTAAAAATGAGAAGGGTGATTAATCTTTAAAAATATTCCTTATTGTTGTTGTTTCCATTTTATGTTTTATTTTCGAATTCTCCACCCCCATTACTACTAAATATCTTATCGAGGCCGATCGATTTATCGATACTGCGTTTTATCGATTCAATTGTATGTAAAGTGAGAAAGTCTTTGGAAGAATTGATTTTAATGGTGGATAATTCAAAATTAAATCTTTATTCGTTGGTTGCAGGATACTTGAATTAGACAGTGGCGGCTCGTGGACTACAGCAAGTACAGCAGGGCTGCACCTAAATTTATTAGTGTATTTTAAAAGTAAAATCAGATATTTTACTAATTTTCTTAATTGAAGATTATAATTGAAAATGAAATTTCTACGGTAGTAAACAAAATCTCCGATAAATAGCAAGCCTGTCGCCGTAATGCACATTTAAGGAGGGGAGAAAACACCATTCCATCAAAACTGCAGTCAAAACGCGAAGTTCGAAATCGGCTGCATCGTTGCCATGGGAACCTTTACGTAGTATGAAGACCCCCCTCCCCCTGCTAATGCACTGCATTTGTGAGAAGGTACAGCCGAAATTAATTTTTTGGTTTGGGCTGCACTTGGTATTCGATAAACTGATTGGCTCGTGAGTGAATCGCGGGGATGGGTGGGAGAACCGAGAACTGATGAGAATATCTCCAAACGGAAATTGTTTTCGTTATAAATTTACTGTCTTGTTCTTTCAGGATCATTAGAGTCCTGATGTTGTTTCGTTATTTCAGTTCATATTAAAATTGACCGATTCGCATGTTTCAAAGAAAGGAGGATTGCTTTAATTTTGCAAAAAAATAAGTAAGTGTTTTCTATTTTTTTTTTTTCGCATGATAACATTTCGTAAAAATTGAAAGGAAACTTTGATTTGAGTAGTAAATAATAAAGAATTTCCGTTCATGTATGGTTGTGGAAAATGTGTGTGGGGGGAGGGGGGGTAACATGATTTCCGCTTCCGGTGCACTATCATTTTCGACCACGTGCCGCCACTGGAGATAGCGTTGTAAATGCAAATCAAAACATACCAGGTTTGATACACTTCCTATTGTTCTTATGACTCTAGGACTTTAAAACCTAATTTAATTTCAGTACGTACTTTGGTTGTAATACTAAGAATTCCACTACACTGTTAAAAATTATTACTACCTTGCACCAAACTTTGGTACCCATTTAGCTGCAACCAACATTTGGTGCTTAGTTTCAACAATTTACGGTGCTACCACGGATGGTTTAGTGGTGAAACGTTGCACCAAAACTCATAAAGTTGCGTTAAACTCAAAATTATAGTTTTCTTGGTATTTTAGGACCATGGTTCAAAAAACGAGACATCGTTCCCGGGTCTTTCCTTCGATATAGGCCCCGAACCGTCGCCAATAGCCCACTGTGCAACTCTAGTGTGACGTTAATTAATCAAATCAAACCAACTTAGTATTTTAGTTGTAGTATTTTTATAACCTGGTAACCTTCCGATCACAAGATGACAACTTGTTATCGATTGGGCTCGAACTAAGAATCATCATAGCTGGACGCCTTTATTCACTGGGCCACGGAGGCCCATGTTCGTCGTTGTCGTTCTTAGTTCGGCTTGAAGATATAGCGACAGCGAAAATTTCGGTTGCAGTTAAAGAGGTTGAAACAATTATCGGTGAAACCTCCGTTTTTTTTCCGATGAAGGACTTTTGGTTCAACCTAGGTTCTGCCATAATATGGTGTAGACCTCTGTTTTGCACCAAGATATGGTACATCGTTGAACTGGAGTTTTTAACAGTGTAGGGGAACGGTACAGTTCAGTGCGAAAATAATAATAAAAATAGCAGATAGTAACTAAAATAATAAATTAATAAACGTTATAAGTAAAATCTAAAATAAAAGTCTATAAGTCATTAATTCTGGGTCATGTGATTAATTTGCCGTTAACCCAAGAAAATTACTGCCTAATAAAGCTAAACTATTTTTATTTGTTTAGGTTTGGTTTGGTTAATTAACGACGCACTAGAGCTGCACAACGGGCTATTGGCGACGGTTCGGGGCCTATCTCGAAGGAAAGACCCGGAAACGATGCCTCGTATTTTTGAACCATGGTCAGATGACGAGGACAACACCTGAACTGGCACCCAACGACTTCAATAGACGTCGGGAGTTTGGACCCCGATCAGATTTATCATGCACCAGTCCCGTATACACGCCGTTAATTTTTTGTGGATGTTCTGGACGACATTCTAGTATTTTGGTAGCGAAGTTGGCAACCCTCCGATCGTAATATCACTACTTTTTACTATTCTTTAGTCTAGTCCAGTGGTTTCCAAAGTGGGTTCCACGAAAAAATTTAGGGGTTCCGCGTGGCAAATTTTATTTGATTAAAAAAAAAATGGTGTTTAATATATTCACATTTTCCTCGGAAAGTTTACCATTCCATGGATTATGAAAATTTGATTGAATTGAGTTCGGATACACAATTAGAAGCCAAATTTAGAACAGTTTCATTAACAATATTCTGGTCAGATGTATTCGATGAATATCCAAATTTAGCAAAACAGGCTATTCGAATTCTACTGCCGTTTGCAACCACTTATTTGTGTGATGCTGGGTTTTCAAAATATGTTGCAACAAAAACCAAATATCGTAACAAACTTGATGCTGCACCAGATATGCGAGTTCAGTTATCAGACCTAACGCCCAATTTTAAGAGAATTATGGACTCAAAGAAGCAGGTGCATTCTTCACATTAAAGATTTTCCATATATTTTAGTTTATGTTTTGTATTTTTATTAATTATTTCTATGATGAATTTTTTTTTTGAGTTTTGCTTAATTCAATAAAATCTGAAATACCAAAATAATACTTGTTTCATATAATATCAGATATTAAATTTTGAAAAGTCGTTGATTAAAAAATATTCAGGGTTCCGCGATCATTGGCAAAAAATTTTGGGGTTCCACGACCAAAATAGTTTGGGAGGGAACCACTGGTCTAGTCCATCGCAAGGTTTTGTACCGGGGACCCTTGGATTCTCAGCTGACGCCTAATCCACTCGGCCACGGAGGCCTTTTATTTGTTTAGAGGGATGGGTGAAAAAGGCTATGAGAGAAGGGAGTGCTCATAAATGAAAAGTTTTATCAAAGGGTACGCGAGGGAAAAAAAAATTGAGAACTACTCATATATTGAAAAAGGTTTCGTGATCTATCCCGAAGCAAGACCCGGGAACATTACCTGGTAAATTTGAACCACGTTCAAATGACGGTGGCGACACTTCTTCAAACTTTTACATCGCGACCGACTTGAGGACATTTGAACCGCTTGATTTTAAAAGGAGATTTATACTTGGGAAAACTACGTCAGAAATCCTCATTTGATATCAAGTGATTCATTTGTACATTGTCTGATTTAACGTACATCTGCCTCTATATAACGGCGAATGCTTTTGTCGGACGACCACGAGGATCAAACTCACAACCTTCCGATTACGATGTCGGAATTTTGTCGAACATGTCATCGTGGATCTCATTGAGTTCTCGAATCATAATGGGAGGATTATGAATTCGAATCTTAACTATGCAAGTGCAACGAGTTCGTGATAGGAGGGTTTCTACCTTCGTTCCACGTCGTCTTTATAAAAACATACACCGTGTATTGGGGACAGGTGCACATTAAATCTGTCGTAATTGAAACGTTCACACGATTACGGGGTGCCTGCTCAAGTGCTGACCTCGTCATTTGACCGTGGTTCAAAATTGCGGTGCAGTTTAACCCGAGTTTTTCTTTCGAGATAGATATATAACCGTCACCAATAGCCCATTGTGCAGCTCTAGTGCGACATAAATTGACCAACTAAACCAACGAAACAAAAGTGTGGTGCAAGGAAATAAAAAAACATCGGTCTATTTATCAATAAATATGAAGTCTTGCTGAAAGCAGATCCAATGTCAAACGATTGACAAATGTACAATCTGACAGGAGTATCTCTTTAGAGTAATATTTACGAAAACGCGTTTCATATCGCTTTCGCCATCGGCAGCGATATACCCACCATTTTTTATCTATTGAAGTTCCTGCCCGTCTGTTAAGTCAGTAAAAAATTTTCATTTTTCATAATTTATCTTTATTAGATTATTTATCTTTATTTTGAGGTTTATGAATATTTGGCGAAGGGTTATAATAAAACGTGAATTTACCTGTAACTGAAAGGGATTACATAAGCTTAGCTTACAAAATAATTTAGGTGTGAGTGCAGATTGCTATTTTGTATATGTTAAACATAACAGTCTGATATTTAAAAGGGTGGGTCGAAAAAAATTAAGATATTTTTTTCGAACCGCTATACTGCTGTCAAAAGTTAAAACACCTTTTTATTACATTAAAAATCCATAAATCAAATATAATTCTGGCCTTCTGAAATTTATATTGGCCTTATCTGCAGTTTGAGGCAGTTTTTGATAAAATATTAGATCCTATATAACAAGTAAATACTAAAATGGCCCTAAATCCATGATCAGTTGTACATAGGAAAATATGGTAAACCTACATGGTAAAAGAAAATATAACTATTACCATCATAAAATTTGTAAATGCAAAGAGCTACTTTTAGACAACAAAAGTATCAAAATTTAGATGCAGGTGATAAACTTGGCTGTTCTTGTTTCCTGTAAAGTTTTGCTTTTTGGAAGTTAGAACATATTTTATTTATTTTAGAAATGGGTGTAGACTACGCTCCTCGTCGGAAGGCGAGGTGTTTTTGCGCAGCAAGGCCTTCGGGGATAAGATAAACTGACGTAAATATATTATGACTTTCAAAAGGTTAAAAATGGAGAGAAAAAAATATTAACTGAAAGATTTTTTTTATTTACATCACAAACAATATGGCGCAAGTCGGAGCCACAACTGTTTGCCTCAGAACATAAAGGACGATTGTTTACTAAATGAGTTGCGTCATGTAGCCTTGTCAAAATAACGTCTTTTTGTATGTAAAATAGGCGGGTATGAAATGTTTATTATTTGGCTTGAATTTATTATTAAATTGATTTTTAAATTTCGCTCGCTCTTAAATTATCTTACATTCTTTTTATTGCAACTAAAACGTCATTCGATGGAATAAAGTTATCTTTAAAAATTCGAATGTTCTCTCAAAGACATTTTCCAACAGAATCAGTTTCGTCATTTCTGAGTATTTCCGATGCTGCTACTGAGCTTTAGAGGAATATTTTGGCTTCATAGTAAAATCTTCGACAAATCGTTATTTACCACTTCACACAATTTTCCCACAATATTTTAAACTGACAACAAAGTCAAAAGAAATTGTAGAACTGTTTTCTTAATTTTAAGCACTCACTCTCTCCGACCCGCCAACTAGAATTGAAGTTACAGCGTTCAACAGATCCGAAATTCGACTCATTTTCTCACCCACGCGGTATAAAGGTGAGATGAGGGAGTGTATTAATAGCCGACTATGTCGATGCGGCCCGCTATCCTCTACACAAGTGGTTCCCCAAACCCGAGGACCACTTGTGGTAATTAAAAGGGTCCAAAGTGGTCCGTAAAGCTATTGTTTAATTCCATATAGTTCGGAGGGAGTTGGTTCGAATAGCAGCATGCGTACAGTGATATCGGTTTGGTTTGGTTGGTTTGGTTAATTACGTCGCACTAGAGCTGCACAGTGGGCTATTGGCGACGGTTCGGGATCTATCTCGAAATAAAAACCCGGAACACATACACATTAACACACACATTCATACATGTACCTCGGTATTTTAGAACCATGGTCAGATGACGAGGAAACACCTGAACTGGCACCCAACGCCTTCAATAGACGTCGGGACTTTGGACCCCGAACAGATTTATTGTGCACCAGTCCCGTATACACGCCGTTAATTTTTGCGGATGTTATGGACGACTTTTCTAGTATTTAGTAGCGAAGCTGGCAACCCTACGATCACAAAATCACTACTTTTTTTACTTTTCTTTGTCAAGTCCATCGCCTGGCATCGAACCAGGAACCTTCGTATTCCCAGCTGACGCCTTTAACCACTCGGCCAGGGAGGCCTCAGTGATATCGGAATTGGAGGTTTGCTAGATTAGTTCCCGTCTCCCTCCAAAAATAATCCGCCGTGTATAGGGAACTGGTGCCAGTTAAATATGTCGTGGCCTAACGTTTCCACGCCTATATAGGTACGTGGGGTGCCATCTCGGAGGTTGTGCTCGTCATCTGACCATATTTTAATATAATAAAACAGTGTTCTGGGTCTTTCCTTTGGGATTGATCCCCGAACTGTTGTCAATAGCTCTTTGTGCAGCTCTTGGGCGAATTACGTTAATTCAACACTGTTAAAAATAGGTACTTGAAAATAAGTAAAGTACTTGAAAATAAGTAAGTAAGTACTTGTAAATAAGTAAGTACTTGAAAATAAGTAAAATGTACACATTTTTGATTACAATTGATGCTTATCATGGCTCCGAATACATGAGTTTCAATTTTGAAAAAGACATATACTCAAAAATGAGTACATGCTTTTCTACATAGGCTGCAGTCATAAATCACTATCTATAAGTGAAGCGTTCAGAGCTAAAGTGAATCAAGTCAAAAAGTATAACAAAAAATGGGTTTGTTGTGGATTAATACTCGTAAATGATGTATATTTTCAAATTATGACCCATATTTAAATTAGTCTTCATACTACAACAATAAAAAGAAAATTATCCTGTAAATCCCTTTAGTATTCAAGTAGTCTTATAAACTTTAACTTTGATTATCTAAAAACTATAATTTATGGACTTATCTACTTTAGCTCTGAACTCTTCAAATATCGACAACTACAACCAGGTCTTACGGGGAACCATTATCACTTTCTAAAACTTCTAAAATAATCTAATTAAATGTTCTTGGAATTCTCCCATGATGTATTGGCAGATTATATGTATTTTCAAAAAATACCGTAAAAAAATTTTTAATTACAAAAAATTAAATCTGATGCAAAAGTCAATGAAATTACCCTAAATTCCTAACTCTGAGCTTCCCCCAACCCAATTAGCTAATTGCAGGAGTTAATTTTTAAAATAACTACCAATCCCGAAACCAAAACAAACTTTCTAACCCATAAACATTGCATCTTAGACAAACAACAAACAACAAACAGGGAACAATTCACACCGCAATTACTTCACTCAAAAAAATATACTTTCCCTTCTATATATCATCACAGAAACGCCATCTTTTAATTGGGGATATTTCATTACTTGTCAAGGGATTTATCTTGCATTTTTTCCCCTAAAAGCACGAATAAGTTAATTAGCCGATCCAGCGAAACAAACATCTTTTTTAAACTGCCGATCGGAATGCAAACTGATGATTGCTTCTATCGGTAGAAGAATTTTCGCTGATAACTTCTAATTAGCCGTTAATAGAGAAATCGCGCCAAGTGGGAAACTTATTTAGATTAGCTCAATTATCCAACAAATAGGGACTCTAATTATGTTTTTTTTTTTAGTACTAGGGGGCTCCGCCCCCTGCTCCGCTAACGCTCCACCAACCCCCGGAGGATTGCTACGCAATCCTCTTTAGTTTGCTTCGCAAACCAATACCGGCTTCATACAATGTAGGCAATGACAATGTGTCCTAACAACAATACTTTTTTTAGTTATATAAATTATTACTGGCAGTGCCGTCACACTTTTTTTTTTTTAGTATGTTGAGACAAGAAATTTCCCAACTTAACGATCCGAAATTCCGAACTTGAACGATTCAAAATTCCCAACCTAAGGACATCGGGTACCAGCTGAAGTGTTATCCTCGTTATCTGACCACTGTTAACAATATGAGGCATCGTTCCCGGGTCTTTTCTTTGAGAAAGGCCTCGAACCAAAGCGTCCTTGATGTAGTAAGTAAATACGTACCAATAACAAATCAAGGGCACTTTGCTCGAACCAACGCCAATAGTTCAATGTGCAGCTCTAGTGTGACGTTATTTAACCAGACCACACCTACCTATTCGAAATTGCACAACACAACAGTGCTAAAAAAATTCCCAGTTCCAACTTATAAGACATTTTCAGCTTTTTTATAGGTAATATTAAACAGTTCTTTCGAAAGTATTGATTTGTCGCACGCATGTTCCAATGCAGTGGTCCGTTTTGAGGTCTAATTTAAGTTTCATCTTAATAAAAGTTGGGCAATTTCTAGTAGTCCGTCGCTTTCCTTTGCTAATAATATTAATTTGCCTGAGGCATAAATTTTCCCAACTCAGAGATTTTTAAAACTCGAAATTCCCAACTTTTAAGGTTTCAAGTTTACAGAGGGGGGGGGGGGGCATGCTTCCCCCCAATCCCCCCCCTTCCCCATAACTGGAAAAACTCAACTGTAGAACTGCTTCAACGCAATTGTGCTCATTGAAAAGCGAAACATGTGTAAACAAACAACAGCATAAACGCGCCAAAAATAAATAGGCTTAATCGCCAACTTATATATAAAGTAAGATAATTGAGAATTGACGCTAATAATAATTCGCCGTTGGCAGCCAAATACACGTTGGCATTTTGCCAATGTTGGCATTTCCTTCCGGAGTATCTTTTAATAATATTTATAGTACTTCACATAAATAGTTACATCTAATTTATTTTTTAAGATAGAATTTCAGTATTGATACCATTCAAGAAAGAAAGATTTTACGAACATAACTATATTTTTTTAACGGGAAAAAAGTATACTTCTGAACTATTTAGAGCAGTTTTAATTTATCACTTAAAATTTTACCCGTATAATTGACGATTATTTCAGACATTTCGTCAATTATTTAAACATTTATAACTACAAAACTAAATCGAAATTTCACAAACGCTCTGGATCATTTGTAGCCAATAGTTTAATCTATATCCCTAATTTTTTTTTTTTTTTTTTTGAAAATTGAAAGACAAGTATCCAAAAATGTATGAATTGTTTTCAAAATTTTCTAATATCATGACTTTAACATAAAATAACGTCTAATATACTGATCGTATTGAAAAAAGAAAATATTCATCTTATTACCCAAACATTTCTTAATAAACTGGCATAATTTCATAATTTTAGGACATTTACTTTTTGAGATGCAAGCGGAACAATGAGACAAAAAGTCGCAAATTAAAATTTTCTCGAAATATCCGACATTTTTATCCTTCTTCGCTATTTTTTATACCTATCTTAATTGACCATATCTAATTTAATTGTAAAGATAGAAATATAATCTTTATAACATCAGAAAGAAGAAGTTTTAACGAACATTAATATATTTTTTTGAATAAGAGAATATGTAATTTTAAATGACTTATAGCAATTTAGAAATCACGTTTCAAAAATGAGGGTGAAAAAACTTCAAAAAGTGGAGCGTGTTTAAATGTTTCAAAAATTTATAAATCCAAAACTAATTCGAATTTAAAAAAATGCTTACTTGGATTTCCAGTTCAAACCTATTTCTACACTCCCTAAAAAAATTGGATCTCTCCTTTTAATAGTGTTTCAGAAACTCGACGGACAAAATTAGTTGTAAGCGAAATTTTATCAACGACGACTTTAATATTAAATAACTTATAAACTAATAACAGTATTGAAACAAAAATATATTCTTCTTATTTATCAAACATTTCTTAACAAATTCACTTAATTTCGTAATTTTAGGACTTTTACATTTTGAGATACGATCTGAATAACATTGAAAGAACGGAAAATTCCCCCTAGTACTTACTTTTTCCCCCTAGGGCTTACTTTTTTTTAAAATAGAGAGAAAATGCCGAAATTGGCGACAATTTGTGGCCCCTGTATGGCAATTGTCTCTGGAAGACTATATAGTGAGAATCGTTATTATCATATAAAATTGCGATATAAATTTGGTTGCTTAATTAGGCTTTTAAGAAATCGTTGCGTTCTCAATTTACACCAAGTGTAACTAATGTCAAGTTTCTGCTAAGCACATGTACTTACCTGCATAGATTGCTAAAATGACCGTATTTTAATGGTTATTAAATTAACGCCACACTAGAACTGCACAATGGACTATTGGCGATGTTTCGGAATCTATCTTGAAGGAAAGATCCAGGAACATTAATACGAAACCACGGTCAGGCGAGGTGCTTTTGATTTTGAAGTATAAAATTATTTGGTTTGGTTTATAAACGTCGCACTAGAGCTGCACAGTGGTTTATGGACGACGTTTGGCGCCTATTTTGAAAGAAACACCCGCGAATGATGCCTTGTATTTTTGAACCTTGGTCAGATGATGGGGACAACATCTGAGCTGGCACCGGACGCAACCTCAACCTCAATAGGCGTCAGGACATTGAACGCTGATCAGATTTATCGTGAACCAGTCCTGTATACATGCCAGTATAATTTGTTGGACATTTTTAGACGACTTCCTAGTACTTTAGTAACGAAGCTGGCAACCCTCTGAATGCAATATCATTTCATTCTAACTTTAATATGTGAAGTCGGGCTCGAACTCGCAATCCTCTGATTACTAGCCGAACGCCTTTATAAACTTAGCAACTGGGTGCCCAAAGTATAACTGAGTATATATAGGTATGCAAGTATAACTGAATGTAGAAAACAGACATTTTCAAGAAATATAAAAAATACTTGAGATAAAATAGCAAAAAATAGTAGAACCTGTTATAGTGAAAGAGTAATTTACGATGTTGTAATGAATAATAATAGAGTTTAGTAATTAAATGAAAACTTGTGATAAAGAACATTGCGTTAAGAATATTAAAATACAAATGCAACGTTAAAACTGCGCATGGATTTTATGTATTTTTACTACGTAGTTTTAATGTAGTATGTAATTAAATATAGTTTAGTAATATACGATATAAATATTAATTTCTTTTCTAAATTAAATTTGCACACTTTGCAAATTATAATAATATTTCGGCTCGTGCTAATTATTATTTAACGGCCCTAGAATAAAATGAAATATTGCGAAAATAAGAGAACGAATGTTAGTGTACATCATTATAAGCAAGGTTAATGATAATTCTAATGCATTATGAGGATGATGTGTGCAAAATCTGAATGACTAACTTCCGTTCGAAATAGAATGAATACCGGACATTTATAATCAGTACGGATCAGCGGTTACGTATGGTTTTATTAACGTTGAGTGCAAAAATAATGTTGCAGCAATTTGTATTCATTCATATTTTGGATATTTCGAATGTAGTTGAATTATCTGCTAAAATAAAATTTAAATTAATCATAAATAAATCGTTCGTTGGAGATAAGTATTCAGTTATGGGTAATCTTTATATATTGGAGATAGGTAATTGGTATTGCATAATCCTTATGCGAAGGAAATAGGTAACCAAAGATGGATAATATTTATATGTTGATGGATAGGTAATTAGATATCAAGTATTTTTATACATTAAAAATAGGTAATCAAAGATGAGTTATCCATTTAAGCTAGTGATTGGTAATCTCGCGCGGAGGTGGATGAATGTTTGGAATTTACGTTGGTGATAGGTAATCGGAAATGGATTATTCTTTTTCTTTGGTGTTAGGTAATCGGAGATGGAATATCCTTTACGTTGGTGATAAGTAATCGGAGATGGAATATTCTTTTTCATTGGTGTTATGTAATCAGAGATGGATTATCCTTTTGCTTTGGTGATAAGTAATCGGAGATGGATTATTCTTTTTCATTGGTGATAGGTAATCGTAGATGGATTATGATTTTACTTTGGTGATAGGTAATTGGAGATGGATTATTATTTTTCGTTGGTATTAGGTAATCGGAGATGAATTATCCTTTTACCTTGGTGATAGGTAATCGGAGATGCATTATCCTTTTACTTTGGTGATAAGTAATCGGAGATGAATTATTCTTTTTAATTGGTGTTAGGTAATCTGTGATGGATTATTCCTTTACCTTGGTGATAGGTAATCGGAGATGGATTATTCTTTTTCATCGGTATTAGGTAATCTGAGATGGATTATTCTTTTACGTTGGTGATAAGTAATCGGATATGGGGAATTTTTATTCATTGGTAATAAATATTCGGAGACTGATATTGCTTACTTGGATAATAATCCTGTATGGAGTTTCTGTTTTGCGACATTTTGTCTGTTGTGTTGATCTTCATTGGCTGAGCTTCGGAGTCGTATGTCACGAAGAAAGTGTAGATGATGATCAGAGTTATCTCTATCATCAAGACGAGGCCGGCGAATTTCTTGCTGCCCCAGTTCATAGTGCCTACGCGCGAAAAACAAAATAACAGTTATTATCTGTAAAATATTACTTTTTGTCACATAATTCTTTACCAATAAAGTGACAGGGGGGAAGATCTATGTTTGTTTGCTCATATCTCTGACATTAATAATGCGATTTTGATGAGACTTGATGATATGAGTTGTCCAAATGCAAAAGCAGTCACTAGCCAACGTTTGATTGTGAGAGGAAATATGTCCATTGGATTGTGAAAATGAGAGTTCAATTCTGTGCTATGTTTGAAGTTGAGAGGTTTAGAACAAAATGTGAAAGAGAATTTAGGAATAAATGTTTATAGTCAGACAACAAAAATAAGAATTTGAGTCCCTCCTTAACCATTTTTTTTCGTGGTCGGACTGTAAACATTAAGTCTAAAATTATTATAAATTAGCTTCCATAATTTTCTTAAACTGGACATTTTTAAAATGTGTTACATTTAGAAAGATTAAAAACATGTTCCATAATCTGACACAGAGGTGACAGGATAAGGTGCAAAGGTTATATTGCTGAGGTTGGTTTTTAAAGATTGTATGTGAAACTTGACACCCTTTCTAGAGTCTAGTTTTGAGGCTATATAGTATAGTTTATATTATATATATATATATATATATATATATATATACACACCATAAAACTTCCCCTCCAAAATGATAAAATTTATGACATAAATAGTCTATTTAGCCTAACTCCCTATTAGTTTTAACTTTTAAAAGTATTTCGAAATTATCTACTGCAAAATAATAAAAATAAACCAGTAATAGTTCATATACAATAAGTTCTTGATGTCTAGTGTTTCAAACGTCCTAAATTTCCGATTACATTTATTTTAAACACATATTTTTACAAATTATAATATTGATGCTTCATTTATATTTCCTATACAAACAGTTTTTAAAAATAAATATATTTTGAGTAAGTTTTAAAAAAATATTGTATGGGTGTCATGTTTAGATACATAGCGTCATCTTTAGGTCATTACAAAATGTGGGTGTCAGCTGTAGGAACACTTCAAGGATTATAAAAAAATAATTTATTAAAAATAATGTTTTCTTGGAAATACCTATTATGACAGTTTCTCGCATTATAACAACTGTTTATAAAACTTATAAACCACTGGCTAGAACCCAATTGAGATTTTTAAGTTAAAAAAATATTTTTTATTGAAAATTATTCTGTAAAATGTCAAGTTTAGGTGCACTTACTTTATTTAATATTGTATTAACAATATTTGAATGGGAGATATTAAAAAGGAAAATATTCCAACTGGATTCCAATGGAATCTTTTCCTTTTCAACCTCAGCAATTCAATTCAATTTTGACAGTTTTTCCAGATTTGCTCAGAAAAGCTTTTAGTGAATATAGTTTTATGCTTTTGCGTCTGAGCTACTCATATGATAGTTTCCATCGCGAAAGAGATTTTTAAAATCAATTTTTTTTCTCGATATTTTAATTAAAAGATAATTCATGTCAATTTCTAGAATATGTTGATATGAATACTCGCGAAATCAAAAGTGATGTCAGAAACTGATCATTTTAAAAAAGAATATGAAATTTTAAAATTTTACATTTAATCTGGTCACCAGTGTACAGTGTCCATTGTTCTTTTTCTAATGTGACATTTTAAGCAAGAAATTGAAGAATATTTAAAGAATTTTACACTAACCGAATTTCAGGTATTCTTTTGCATCAGTAAATATTCCAAGGTAATTGGAACTTCAATAAAAATAATATCTCAATTTCAGTAAATATTTTCAGTTCATCACTGTAGGAAAAGTCGAGCAAATAAAATTCTAAAATTAACAAAACCAGTTCCAACCAACTACAAACTACGTAAATATTCAGCACATAAATGTCACAGTAAATTTTAACTGGACTCGACATTAACTGCACATTATGCTCTCACAAATGCTACAAAAGTTCGTTCCAACTTCCATTTATGTAACGACACATACATTAATGACGTCATCACGCCTTATTTGATGCCATCAAAGGTTGGTAATTACGAATAAATAAATGGGAACAAATCGTTTGCTCGAATATTAGACTCCAGTGGAAAATTCTGAAGTTTATTGCAAAAGTAAATGGCTTGAGATTGCAATTTTTAACTAGATAAAGTTATTTTAGTAAGAGAAGCATGTGAAACTGGTAAAATGAAGAAATCGCGACATTTTATGACAACTTTGTTATTCGATTTTAATTTGTCAGCGTTTTTATTTATAATACCTGATAAGAAATAACCAAAGACAGTTTCACGAGTTAAAATTTCTAATTCGGGTTTACGTTGTTTCTGGACGTTTTCAGTTCTCGAGTCAAATTTTTTTAAAAATTTAAAATAAAATGATTCGCGTTTGTTTCAAGAACTAATATTAAAGACAACTACACTTAGTTTGCAAAATTTACAAGTGCCTATGGAACGCGACAGGCCAAAAATCGAACATTCAAAAGATATACTGTTATGGATCGATTATATTTTTTATTTATTACTCAAAAATGGCTTTTGTTTAAAATTATTATGCCAACGTGTTTTTCAGTAAGACCATAGAAACATGAATATTAATTATCCAATGAGTCAAAAGTTAGTAAACAAAAATTTTACGATGTAATCGTCTTATTGGAATTTCTTAAAAATTATCTTCCTGTACCACCTTAGAGGCCTCAGTCATTTATTATTTATTTGAAAAGAGTATGTTTATAATCAAATGTTCTTTAAAGCAAACAATAATGTTCTCTAAATATTCTTTCTTTATTAAAAACTTGCTTAATATGCAGAACAGACTTATTAACAGAAATTAAATTATACATTTCAGTAGTAAGAATCTGTGGAATTTTTGTTTACTTTAATGTACAAATATTTACATTTGAAACATATTTAAAATTACTGTAAATATTTTGCGCAAAATATGTAAATTTCATGGAACTTCTTATTTATATTGCATTTTTATCATGGCGCCGGAATTTAATTTAAATAGGTATGGCAGACGAAAAAATTAAGATTTTTCTATTAAAAAAAAAAACTTTTTCAAAACACACTTTTTGAATGAAAGTAAGTATGGCAGCAGCTACACCTAGCATACCGGTTCCTTTACCACTATTAAATCAAAACAATAAATTTGCAATTGCTAAATTAGCTCTGCTAAATTAACTCTTTAAAATAAAATAACCCTCAACTGTCGTACATTTGGTAATTTTTCAGAAGTTATAAAAACAGTATATATATATTAAAAGAATATTTTTTTTTAATCTTACCGTTTGAATTCTCAGTTCCAGATCTTTCGGAAATCGTAAAAACTTCTACTCTTTTAGGTGGACGACTATTATTACTCATTAGAATCGTTTGCTGTGATACACTAACTTCAACTCTTTCTCCTTCCTTCCTCTCTCTTCACTTCCCGGTCTTTCTTGTCCGCTGCATCAAATGACAGACGATTGAGCGATGATTGTTTTGCTGTCATCCCATTCGCTGAAATCTTTTGCTGCTGGTGGTTGAATTTTGAACCGCCTTTATCAGATGACAGCGAGTGAATTCATATCACTCGGATTGTAAAATTTTCTGACAGCTCAAAGAATGGAATATGATTGTTACATACTTCTTCTTCAAACAGTAGTTCAAAATGAGATTTTCTCGATATTTAATCCATATAAAATTAAGATAACGTTGTTTAGTTTTATTACTTATAGTAAGATGTTTTTCAGATAATATAACAATGAAAAGATACAATTTATTAAGGCTGAAATATCTTTCAAATCAGGGGCCAGGATAGAAACACTTTTTTACACTTTTAGGAGTATCCATTACGATTCTATTACCCAGCAAAAATTGTCAGCATAAAACCTTCATCAAAATTTTGAAATTGAAGGTTTTATGTAGGAAAACTGCATTTTTTTGAAGATCTATAAATTTAAAGGTTTTTGTTTCAATATCCTTCATAAAAACTGTAAAAAAACCTTCATAAAAACCTACAAAAAAGCTTCAATTTTTAATCATGAAGGGAAAATGCAGATATTTTAAATGTTTTATGCAGGAAAATTAAAAACTTCAAACAAACTGCAGTTTTTTGTTTCAATATCCTTTTTAAAAACCTTCAAGAAACCTTCAATTTGACAATTTTGATGAAGGTTTTATGCTGACTTTTTTTGCTGGGTACTCCGTTATAAATAGCTCAATTGATTCATATTTGAATTCGTCTGATAGGAAATTAGTCACCAATGCGTTTAATATCTTCAAATAATGCAAGAACATACGGGGGCGCGGACAGAGCCTGATTTAAAAAGTTTCGTACTAGATGCACAACTTCATTGATGGGGGTCTTTCTCGTAATAATTGTTTCTACGAATTAAAAACATGGCATATTAAGTGTATTATTCATCTAAAAACCCTGAAATTATATAAAGGTTTTGGAATAATAGCCTAAAAGTTTTTTTTAAAAAAAATAGCGCTAATAAGAATAATAACCAATTTGTCAAAGTATTGACAAATTTGTGACAATTAACAAACAGTAGGGGCACCCTAAAGCCTGGGGCCCCCGGCATAACTTGCATAATGGTAAATCAGGCCATGGGCATGGAAGTCAAACGTAAGAGCTTGCGTATCTTCCTTTTGTAAGCGAGGGTATCGATGTGGGTATAATTATGTTACGCTTTTAGGATGGTCCATTCCGACATTATAACTCCATGACAAACGGACGCTTGACATAAATTTGGTATCGTTCGACAAGAAATTAGAGGCCTATGCGAGTAAAATCTTGAAATAAAGCTGGGCATGGATGGAGGCGCTCGGCGACAGACGTAGCAGCTTGTTTATTTTCCTTCTTTTGGTGACCAATTCATATTTCTATAATCTACTGAAGTAAAATTTATGAAAAGTAAAATTCATGGCTGTGTTCCAACACAGCCATATCCTATTTGTTATATTAGTTTGAAGAATTAAAAAAAAATTGTTCGGATTGGAAAGTTTCTTAAAAAAATGTAAATATCAATGTCATTTGAAATACATTTTTAAATTGTTGTTGTTTTTTCAATTAGAAACACAACACATACACAATGTTTAATTTAGTTCAATTAAATGCTGGATTTTTAATTTGTTCGATTTTAAATAACAGATGTAAACGTAAAAAACTGAATGCTTAATCCACCAATTCTCATACGATATAATTTTGTTACAAATATTTTTCACTGATGGGGACTTAAATAGTTTTTGGAGTACATGCTTTTTTTAATTTCTTTTTTATAAATCTTAATTTTAAAGCGATGGTTTTATAAAATATCAGACAAATAATATTGAAAAACATATTGAATTTCTAAGAGTTCGGGAGACTCATGAAAGCTGTCAAACTTAAAATAGTAATTCAGAAGATGGTTTTCCACATTTTTTGACGTCAATTGCTTAAATAAAAACTGAATAATTGCAACTCAATTATCTTACTTCCCATTCTATTGGCAATCCTTTTTTAAACATTTATTCTGTTAATCATTTTTTAATGTCTCCCTTGTATTTGAAAAGATAAGGCACTGGACTGCGGTGCTGAAGATCTGGATTGTATTCCCGGTAAGAATTAGATGTAATTGTCGATATTTATCGAAAGTTATTTATGAAGGCAGCCTATATAAGTAAGCCTACTCTATTAAAAATAGGCACTCAAAAATAAGTATTATGTACTCATTTTTCAGTACTCAAAAATGAATCTAATGTACTCAAAAATGAGTACATTCGATGTTTATCATGGCTCGAATACATAAGTTTCAATTTAAAAAAAGACATGTACTCAAAAATGAGTGCAATGGGTAATATTGAATCGAAAGAGTCGACGCTAGTTTACATGGGTTGCCTTCATAAATCTCTTTCAATAAATATCGACAATTACAACCAAGACTTACCGGGAATCGAACCCAGATCCTCAGACACCGCAGTCCAGGGCTTTATCCGTTAAACTATCAGGGCGACTTGAATAAGTTATAAACAAAATAAAAACGTGTGCCAAAAGAATGGGAAGTAATGTAATTGAGATGTAATAACTCAGTTTCCAGTTAAGCAATCGATATCAAATAATGTAGAAAACCACCTTCTAAACAACTACTTTAAGTTTGTCGGGTCGCTTTGTTAAGACGGCTTGAAGAGAAACTGATATTAGCAATATTACATCACACTGCTCATTTTTTGAGAAAGCACGGTTGCTTAAATTTGAGTACGTCATCGCTCATTTACGATGTAATTGTACTAAAAAAACCGAGAAGGTTCATGTACTCATGTTTAAAATGCAGTTTTTTTGAAGATCTATAAAATTAACCCTCCCAGTGGCCGATCTAAAATTTTCCTTTACCTAGCAAACGGCACCCATCTTAAAAAGCTGTGGCCTTCTTAGCGGCAGGTAGTTTTAAGAGGCAAGTTCCTTCCCCCCTTTGCGGTTTTTCCAAGTGACAGTGATGTATTGCTCAATTAGCGGACTGAGGGACCGAACCCAGAAGGGAGGGGTTCGTCTTCTTTCGCGACAACGCGTTCCCTTGCGCCCGTGGCAAAAGATCATTAGTATACAAAGGCCGGTGTTGAAATGACCCTCGGTTTAGTTCGCAGATGTGGTTGTGCTCAGTAAAGGGAGATTTAGTTTAAAGTGTGCATTATCGCACTGCACAGTGTTTTGTACAGATAGCATTTTTTTCTTTTCAAGGAAGTAGTTTTTCTTTACAACTTTTGCCTCTGCGCAACAAATGAAGATTTAACATTTAGAAGATGTGTTTGATAACTGAGAGCATACACGTTACTATTTTCCTAATAAAAAAAAATATTAATAACTAAATATATGTTTTATTATTGATTGTTATGTGGATTATATAATTTTTTGATTACCCGCTTCGTAAATCTAAGTATTTCAAAATAAAGTTGCAGATTTATAGTATAGACAATATTTTACCAAAGCCGCGAAATGTAAAAATATCAAACAATATTAATTATATTTAAAAGTCTTACTCTTATTAAAAATAATTAATAGTGTTCCGTCCTAAAATGTTTAAATGTATAGCCGGAACGCTCCGGAACGGCGTTCCGGTACCTCTCTTTAGTAAAAAATTATTATGATTCCAGATTTGGGTTTGATGGATGCTGCATTGCACTCCCACACTCCACGGAAGGTTACTGTTCTGGTACCTCTATTTTTAGAAATCGAGCACTGACTATAAGTATATGCGAAGAAATAGCAAAATGTTAGGGGGTGGGTGCATTTTTTTTTTGTTTTACAGACAATGATACAAGTCTATTGTAATAAAATTCCCAGCCTTTCTAAAGGGATGTTGAATAAAGTAAATAGAGTGTAAGTTTAAGGCTGTTTTTTCACACACCGGGAAAACCAGTACCGGTGATGGCGCCGGATGCAATGCTACGGTATAATAGTTTATAATAGCTTCGAATCTTATGTTGCAATTTTGAAAAATACGCATATTTTTTAAGTATATATGAGCACGCGTAAGTTGAATAAATTTTAGTTAGTTAAATAAAAGTTGTGGCCTCTAGGCACGGGCCTAATGCGTCTATTGGTAACTCCTACCTTGATTTCACCAGCACCTGAAGATATATCTTCCGTAATAAGTTCATTCACGTCCTGAGACTCTACTGAGGAACCATCCGAATTTATTATTCATGTTAAGCTTGCACCTTTCTCCACTGTGGGAGGTATTCCTCTGTGTATTTGGCTGAACCGTTCACAGTATTCCATCGTACAGCACAGTTTTTATTTCACAGTCCCTCAACTAGCCTCTAATGAGATTGGCAGAAACAACAATTTTTTCCTTTGTCTTCGACCGTATAACTAACGCAAACAGTGTAATTGGAATACTATTCGAAAAACCGTTGGCTACATCGTCTCACAAAAACACTCCAACAAGTCAAGTCTATAGAGTAAAATAAGATCGTAGGAATAAAAAAGCCGAGT
This sequence comes from Troglohyphantes excavatus, assembly GCA_963932185.1. Classification (NCBI taxonomy): domain Eukaryota; kingdom Metazoa; phylum Arthropoda; class Arachnida; order Araneae; family Linyphiidae; genus Troglohyphantes; species Troglohyphantes excavatus. The sequence continues at coordinate 9,046,978 of OZ010668.1, forward strand.
CAGTGTGCTTTTGTAATTCTCCTCAAACAACCCATAAATAATGAAGTGGAACTGAAGAAGTTGTAAACATCCAATTAATGTTGCTATAAATTGGATCGAAATCGGAAGCATATGCCGTTCGCATACTCTTGGCATACAGCCTCCGCGATCATCAGTTCGATAGCATGTTTGGCATATTTCTCGCATACTATAAATCAGTCGGGCATACGAAGGGCATACACGTGTCATATTAATATTTTGCCTCGGGATATATTCAGTTTAAATATATTTCGTAATCAGCTATTGGAAGTTGTATTGATTAAAAAGGACCTGAAAAATTGCTTTTCGGGACATCGTGCTTCGTTTATACAAGATGTTTTATTTCTCTTTGTATCTCAACTGTGTTTTGTTTTTTTGGTAACGTTTAAATAACAGATTTAAAAAACTTTCGAATTTTCTATATAGCAGAGCTCGTAACACTTTTTACATGTGTCCTAGGGGAAAAGGGACTAAAAATCTTTAAAAAAAGGACCTATAAAACTTAAATACTCATTAAATTTTAGGTCATCAATGTTAGATACAAAATTATAGGAAAAACTCAATAGAGCAAAAAGAGTTTTAAATAAAAAAAAAGCTATATTTTCTATGTAACAATACATGCTAGTCGCGCACTGGCAACTATTGGACATCTAAATGAAAAATTAGTTGCTTGTAACAGAAAAATTCAAATTGTATCTGCTCATTTAGAAATTATTGGGCATGTAACTATTGTGCGAAAATACTTTTTTAATATGTTTTCAATAATCTCACGTTTGTTTGTTTTTAATTTTAAAATTATGGTCCGAATTGAAATTTAGCAGTTATACTTATGCCACTTATGTCTATTTTACAAATAAAATGTAAATCGAACAGTATTTTTCTAATTACAATATGAGGTACTGGGAATATATATAACTACAATTTACACTTGAACCTGCTATTTATCATTCTTCTCCTAAACAAGGTCTTCATTTACATTTTGTTTTTGATACAATGATACACGAGATCCGGTGGTTCTGGAAGGACAGAAATTTTTTACACATGGCCCTATATTCTACACCAATGTGATTAATTACATTTGTAAAGACAAAAACAGTAAGCCTGCTCCTGATTTAACGATATTTCGAGAGTTGCAACACCCTATTAGCAGACCCAACATAAATACTAACATGAATGGTGATTTTTGTAATGGCGATTTCAAAATAAATATAATTAATATTTGGTTAAATAGGAGAGGGGAAAGGGCCAGAAATGTGTTATCATAGGCATAAAGGGGAAAAAATATTTTTGCTAAAATAAGGGACCGTATTTTAAAAAAAAAAGGACTTTTATGTAAAAAAAAAGCGACCTGCTGCGAAGCCTGATACAGTTCTCGAACGTCTTTTGTTTCATTGTTCCAGAATTGGATTTCCTTACATTTTAACCTGTATAGTCAGACCTAATTAATGGCTATTCCCCAAATTCCACTAATTTGATTTTTAAAATTAAACGACACACATATACCTTCTTAATAAAAATGAATATATAATCAGATTATTTTTTCTTCAAAAAAATAGCTTACAATGAAAAACTAGCGTAACTTAGGGGTTACTTGAACAACACAAACCACAGCTCTCAAAAGAAATCCTTTATTCCTAACAAGCTTACCCCCCCCCCCCTTCCTGAACACATAGCAGGATAAGATGTGATCCACCAGCTGCTATTCGCACCTTTCTAAGAAAACCTAACTTTGGATTGCACGTGGCTTCCGTATGGAGGAACTAGTTTTCGCAAACAATGCGCCTCTTTGGTCAACAGGCAGCAGCAGGGCGGGTCCGCAATTGTCATGTCGTAGTATTTTCACACAGAATGCTCTCTATACATCATAATGAATAGGGGTTGGGTGACATAGCACGGGCTTTGGTTCAGGATCTCTCCATAAAGGAAAACCCGGGAGTCGTAATTTTGACAATGATCAGCTGACTAGAACAAGACCAGAGCAAACACCCTATGCACCTGACACAGTCGTGGGGACTTCGAGCCACGACAGATTAAACGTGCACAAATCCGCTATTTATTTAGGATGGACATTTTTTTTGCGTATGAAAATGTTCGAAGCTGCAACCCCCTGATCACGACCTCGCTGCGCAGTTGAAGTCGATATTTGAACTCACAGCTCGCCAATTACGAAATTTATAACTTTACTATGGAGACCCAGTGTCTTATAAAGCTATAACATCTTCCCGATGTGGATGTAGCGTATAATTCAATTATAATATTTATTCCTTACTTTAAAAATAAAAATCAAATTTTGCAGTTAGTTAGTTACTGCAATAAATTACGTTTTTACTATAAAGCACGCATTTTTATAGTTAATTTGGCAGTTGATGGAATGACATGGACAATGTTGATGGAATTGTGTACAAAAATATGCTTTTTTTACATAAGTTTCTGATTCCGTAAAAAAAATTGTACAAATAAGAAACTTTAATTATTCCACACGGCGCAAACAAAAAGAGTTTATCTGAATTCCGTACCGTACAATCTGATAAGATTAATTATTCAATTACAGAAATCACATATTCACCTAATGTTTACCTTATAACAACCTCTTTCTTTTCCCGCTCGTATTAAACCTATCAACCATGGATTTCTATTTTCCACCATTATGTTTTCTCGTCCCCCCCCCCCCCCCCATACCATTTTGCAGATTTTGTCCGGGGCCATCGTTGAACCGCTTTGTTCATTCCACTCGCAAGCGGTTTTCAATTGCCCCTGAAAACACACCTGGTGAAAGGCCGCAGTCGTACAAAAGAATGGTGCTTGTTTGTGCTTTTCTTTTCGACTGGAAACCGGGTCTGTTAGCCATTGGTATTTACTAACAAAATAAAAAACACAACCACTTCACCGACACATTTTATTTCCCCGGAATCCAGTCTAAAATTTAAATTGTCATTAGAGCCTTCTCAGAAACACTCACATTGCCTAACACGTGGGCTCACTGTACAATCCTACACAACTGCAAATAGTTTCCACCAACAATAAGAGTTATAGGATTTTGGAATCAACCGACCCGATTTGACTTTAGGGCACACTCTACAGCTTAGCGAATAGCAAAGGAAAGAATGTATAACATATGGAGAATTTGTATATGTGAAAGTTAATACTAACAGGATTACGAAAGACTCCCAATCTTATTTTATAATAAATTAAAACATTTAAAAAATATTTCCACAATTTTTTTTGTAAGTTAATAATCTTAATAATATAATTAATCTTACGATTTAACCCACATTTTGTATTTATAATCTGGGGCCTCCAGTTGTTCAATGCAAAAAGGCCTTTAGCTGGAAATCAGAGGATTACTAGTTCGAGCCCAGGCGTTGGACTTGACAAAGACAATTAAAAAAAAGTAGGGACTTGCGATTGGAGGGTTGCCAGTTTCGCTACAAAAATGCTAGAAAGTCGTCCTGAATATCCAACAAATTATACTGGCGTGTATATGGGACTGGTGCAAGATAAATCTGATCTCGAAACAATGTCATGACGCCTATTGAGGTCGCATGGGGTGCCATCTGAGGTTGTGTTCTCGTCATCTGACCATTCAAAAATACGAGGCATCGTTCCTGGGTCTTTCCTTCGAGATAGACCCCGAACCGTAGCCAATAGCCCAATGTGCAGCTCTAATGCGACGTGGTCACCAATAGCCCACTGTGCAGCTCTAGTGCGACGTTATTTAACCAAACCAAAACCAAAATCTAATGCGACGTAAATTAATCGAACCAAACCGTATATATAATCTCCCGGTTGTAAACTGACAAATTGGAAGCATACAAAAAAAGTTTTTTATATTTTACTCTCTCACATTTGATGCACATATTCGCTGACGAATCGATTTAGGGGATACAGCCTCTTTCCTAGAGGTATTGATCCATGAAAGATATAACGTGCAATATCCCCTCATCACATGATAAGTTTCTAATAGTATTTGTCTGGGATAGAACAAGATTAACTTGGGCATTTCAGCATGCCCAATATAAATATTACAGTTGTAAATAAAAAATCGTAGAATAATTGCTGTACGTTTAAGTAATTTCTGTAATAACTCAATGAATTTGAAAAAACTTATACAAATCAAATCTTTCTTATAATCAAATGATAGATTAAAATTAAAATTTTGTAATCGAGGATTTTTAAAACTTTAAAAAAAAACTGCTCCTGTAAATAACGCTTTGATATATTAAAAAATATTTCGAAAAATTAATGAATTAATTTCAAAATATAAGTTTATTCTATAAGATTTGTCATAATTTAATTTTAATAAATTTATAAATTGTTTGTAACCAATTATTAATCAATCAATAACATTTATTATTTCCAGCAAAAAAAATCAGTAAAAACTTTTCTAAATTAATAAATTTAATAAGTAATGAAATAATTTAAGTAAAATAATATAATATTTTAATTGGATGTAATACTTTTAATTAGTACATATATAATTTTAATTTAATGTAAAAATTAAAACAGATGAAATTATTTAAATTACTTGACATATTTTAATTAGATCAAATAATTTGAATTAGTTGAAATAATTTTAATTAGATGAAATAGTTTGAATTAGATCAAATAATTTTATTTAAATGAAATAACTTGTTATTTGAAATGTATTTTTTAATACATATTAATAAACTGAAAAACTATTAGAATTTTGTATTAAAACTTTCAATGGTCACCATCCCAATTTAAATCCGAATAAAAGGATATAATTAAACCTTAATATTTTAATTCCTTAATTTTTCCGATAAATCAGAACCAAAAATATTTTCTTTCATAACTTTTCTCTTAAGTTTTTTAAAATAGCAATTATTATATTCAGTACATTAACAGTTTCGTTCCTATTAATAATATCAACATTCCAGCTAAATATAAATTCGAATACTTAATGGAAGACAACATCTAAAATTAATTTAAAAAATCAATATTAAGTTTTTAAATCATCACTTTACGCTTCTCAAGTAGACAACTAAAAGATTGCCGTCTTCTACAAAAGTGAATAGTGTCCTTCCCCCAACAGGGGAAAGAACTTCCATATGTCTTTCAGCCCAGCCCCCAATTAGTAAGCTATGGGAGGTCTGGGGGGAAGGAAAAAAGATAAGAGACGAGAATACTCGTCGGTGCCGCTCAGGGTGTAGAAAAGCTAGACGAGTATACTCGTCCTGTGCCGCTTTCCGTACAGAAAAGTTTCCGAGATATCTCGTCGTTGCCGCCAGGAGGGTTAAAGGTTTTTGTTTATTTATTTTCTTCATAAAAACTGCAAAAAAACTCATAAAAACCTGCAAAAAAACCTTCAATTCTTTTTTATCATGAAGGGAAAGTGCAGATATTTTAAAGGTTTTATGCAGGAAAATTAAAAACTTCAAAAAAACTGCAGTTTTTTGTTTCAATATCCTTTATAAAACCTTCAAAAAACCTTCAATTTGATAAAATTTGATGAAGGTTTCATGCTGATTTTTCTTGCCGGGATATACTTATTGTACTCATTTGTCAGTACATATCTTTTTCAAACTCATGTATTCGAAGTCATTATAAATATAGAATATAATCATAAATGAGCACATATTACTAATGTTTAAATACCTATTTTTAACAGTACACTCTATCGCAACTTCTGACCTTATTTCTATTTTGGCAGCATATTTGTCCCATAGAGTAATGATACAAATAGAGGAATAAAAATGCTGATTTCCGTGTGTCCATCATTGAAACCACGTGATATGTGGAAATGCCCATTCATTCATGCGCCAATATTACTTGGCAGGCTTTGGCGACTTTAAGAACTAAACGAGATCGAAGTATTGTAATATGATTTTGTGTTTAATTTTGTATTTAAATATAGTTTTTTTTTGAACGAGTGGCATAATTTAAGGGAGTTTAACAGATATACTTAGGAGATTTTTCTTACTTTGTAGTTTTGAAATAATTGCAATACGTTTTTATGTAAAAAAATTACCATAAGCGAAATTCTTTCAATTGTTATTTTGTATACTTCAATAAGAAAATATCAACAATAAAACCTGAGAAATATAAAGAGTTTCGCTTCTTCGAGTATTGAACACAAATAAAATACTTTCTTTTCGTTAATGAAGAGGAAATATTTAGCGCATATTGTTTGAAAATAAGTAAATACGTACATATATGTTAAAAAGTTGAATACGGACAGAACTGCTTATCACCAAAAGAGAAGAAAGTGCGCCAAATTTGAAACTCCTGAAGATGTCTGAACGCCAAATGTGGCAGCGCTATAACCACGTGATGTGAGTTTTTCTTTTCAATGTTGACACAGCGGCCTTACGAAAGCCTGGTATTGAAGGCGCTCTCTATTTAATATTACAACTCTCTGATTTGTCCCTGCAGCATATTTGTATACCCCCCAAAAAAATCATTGCAACATGTAAATATTTTTTTTATCTTGTATAACGCTATTTAATCATAATAATTAAACGAAAACACGCATCTTCTACTCTAATATGAATTCAAGGCCTTCTTATAGAGAAAAAAAAAATTCCCTTCTCCGAATGTGACCCCATTATTATGTTCTTCTGGCGGCCGCAAACGGGTTAAACACACGACTAATGGACACTGTCTTCCTCCCCGGGCATACTGCGTTTGTTTCGATGCCATCGATTACTGCCTAATAGAAACAAATGAATCCTTGTTGTTGGGCTAATGGATATAAATCCGGAGACAGATGTTATCCAGTGTTCAACAAGGAGAAATCAATAGCGTCTTCGTGGATGTGTGACTGGATAAAGGAGAAACGTTACAGAGAAATGGGAAATTTACTTTGATAATTTTTGTTTGGAGAAATATATGGATTGTGCATTCAGGGCCGTCCTAGGGGCTCGGTGCGATCTTAGTAGTGTAATGCCCTTTTAACATCCACGCAAATTTATGAATAAATGGTCGTTGGAATAAATGGAATATTGTATATAGTGTAGTGCCCTTTTAACGTCCACGCAAATTTATGAATAAATGGTCGTTGGAATAAATGGAATATTGTATTTAGTGTAGTGCCCTTTTAACATCCACGCAAATTTATGACTAAACGTTCAGATTTTTGAAAAGTCGAACGAATTTTTTTATGAACTACAAATATTTTATGCGGCTACATATCATTTGAATGGAATATTTATTAGAGTTATATAAAAAGTCTATTATTATTATTATTTTTAATTATTTTTATCTATCTAAGCCGAATTCTTTATCGAACGAGACCAAATTTATGTCAGTCGCGATATTTGTCACGGAATGGAGCCCTCTTTGAGTTTAATGTACAGGCTGAAGTTCTTCCAGAAGCACTTTTGTACATACACAATTTTACAGTTGGAATTTTTAAACTGTTTTGTTCCCACCAACTCAGAGCTTTCTGAATTTTCTTGTGGTAGTACCGGCCGTCCTGCCAGAAGGAAGAAAAAAAAATCCTTTATATGTTTGTAAAGATAAATTCTACTCGCAGTACTTACCGAACTTGCTAGGGACATTATATGTTATATCGTTAACATGATATTTCATGTACTTGATCGTTTCATTTCATAGCAATAAAAAATCCTTTTATCTCTAAAATTCTTATTTTGTGCGTTCTTCTTTGATTAGCACGGGACCCAATGCAGTGGCACGTGTCGCACATCCCTAAAGGCGGCACTGTGTGCATTTTACTGGAAAACTACAGGGGTTAATTGATTATAATAGTATATATCGATAATTTATTGTACAGGTGTGTTAAATTTGTTTTTGGAAAATTTGTGGTTTAACCCCTGATGTTCATGGTTGTATTATCACGCCCAGGAATCACTAGTTTTTCCAATAATACTTCCAAATATTAAATTCATAAAAATACTCCATTTTACATTTTTTTTTTAATTAAAGGTTTGAGGTACACCTTACGAGCAATATTTTTATAATATCTCTTCTCTGTATTAAAAAAAGTAAGCCCTAGGGAGCACTTTCAATTATTTCGCTGTATTTAGATCGTATCGAATATCTCGAATCAAAATCCTAACGGCAGTGTAGAATTACCCGAAAAGTGCCAAATTCGATGATATAAGTTAACAACCGGCACATGGTGCTAAGGGTAAAAGATTTGACCTGAAAAGATGCAAATGAAAAAATCTTCATTTAAATATAGTAAAAGAATATTTAACTAAATTATAAGTTATACATAAAACTGATTTTGGTTGAAAATAACTGGTTAAAAGCTGCACAGAATACGATTGCAATCTTTAATTACTACTATTTTTAAGACTAATACTTCAGTAAAACGATTAAAAATATGAGATATTCAAGTTATTAAACTTTTAAAACACAATAAAAAAATTTCAACCGATTTCCTAATATTTACATTGTTGTTGTATTTTTTAACATGCATCTATACTCGGGGACAACCTAAGTTGAACCAGAAGCAAAAGCTGTGATACGTAAAAATATTCAATTGCTATATAGGCTCAACTTAGGTTGTCCCCGAGTATAATCAACTTCACATGATTGTTACTAAATTCATAACGAGGGACGCTATCTGGTGTGTAGAAAAGCATGTATGTGATAGTGATTATCACAATCCTATTTTTTTTTTAAATATGAAACTAAACTGCTCATTCTGATTCTTTGCAGGGCTTTAAAGATAGCTCAACCTCATTAATGCACTCATTGCTGCCATGGCAACCACATCGCTACAGTCACTTGTGCCAAGGATGGCGGCCAATACTCGAAAGTTCTCCATCGCCATATTATGCATTCAAATCATCTTTATCGTCTGCTTCGCCATCTTTGTGGAATATGGTGCAGAACTGGACGCCACTAGTCCACAGAATTACTATTTGGACTCGTCAAAGGCGAAAGGGAACAATCTCCCACAATATTACCCAAGTGAGTGGTACAATTACACCTATTCAACACTGACGTCATCAACACGCATAGCTGCGGATTGGCGTATACAAACCACGTGATTTGTTTTGTATTTCCTAATCATCACACAGCCATCTGCAATTATATTATCAGCTATAGTATAACAGATATGTGTGTGTGTGTGTGTGTGTGTGCGTGTGCGTGTGCGCGTGTGCGTGTGTGTGTGACGATGCTTTATGCTGACTGAGATTTAAGAAGCTAGTCGAGCGTTTGCATCTAGGCAATATATGAGGAGCTAAGGTGGATCAAGTCCATGAGTTATAGTTTTCAGTTAATCAAGGTAAAAGTTTTTAACACTAGTTGAATCCTACTTTGATTTAGAGGATAATAAGGCCATCTATGTGTTAAGAAAATAGAAATATCAGGGACTTGGTTCACTATGGCTCTGAAAATATACATCATTAACATGTATTAATCCGCAACAAACCAATTTTTTTATACTTTTGGACTTGATCCACTTTAGCTCTGAACGCTTCATATGTAGATATATTATCTAAATCTCGTCATTGGCTACAGCACATCATGTTGAGGAAATTGGGTCGTGTCGACCTGGCTGGTTGTTAACCCATACTCCCTTCTAACGTATGTACCGAGTGAGTGAGAAATTCTTCCTTTACTTCAGTATGCGATTCCGCCCCATAACTTCGTGGGAAATGGGGATAAATGTCCTATCGTCTTATAATGGAAAGTTGGCCGTGTCGACCACGCTAGTTGCTAACCCAATCCCTATAGCGTAGGGGGATCAGTTACATATCGAGCATATGCCATTCTTTAAAACAGTGACATGGCCACCACGGTCGTATAACGAGTGCGTGCTTTAAAATAAGCAAGTCTATTTGACTATATGAACAGTTTAGACCATTCGGGTTAAAATTACGTGGAAAATGACAATCTGTCGAAAATTTCACAATCATGCCAAAATTTAATTGCAAAGTTCAATGCAGCATCATGCATTGAAATAGGTTGAAAGAGCTGCTCAAGATGAACAAAATGATACCAAGAAGTACACTGGTGGACAATTGCTAAGAACGGATCATAAACGGCTATATATCGCATGAAAAAGTAAGCGTGGTTGAATGACAAGTGAAATAAAATAATGTCAGAATGCTAGGACATTACAATAAAGATAATTTTTTGTGCTCTGAAATCTAGAAGGCTTTAAAAAGTGTTAAAGGAACAAAATGGTCATTTTGTGCTGAATACGTAAAAGTGAAAAAAATGCAATTACAGTCCGCAGACGTTCCGGCGTATAATGTCAATACGGGATATGGCCACCATGGAGGGCAATGCAAGATCCCACACACCTTGTCATGCTTTGCACAGCGTTGTCCAGAAGCTGTTGGGGTAATTTATCCCATTCCTCCGTTAGTGCATGGATGAGGGTGTTCTTGTTTATTGGAGGGCATTGTCGACCATCAAGACTCCTCCCCAAAGCATCCCACACATTTTCAATGGGATTCAGATCTGGAGAACGTGCTGGCCATACGAGGCGTTGAATACCCTCGATCCCTAGACACTCAGAGACAGTGACTGTTCGATGACACGTTGCATTGTCGTCCATGAAAACAAATCTATCATCGACAGCACCACGTAACACGCGAACATAAAGCAGCAGAACATCATTAATTTATCGTTGGCCATTCATAGTCCCAGTTGGAGCACACAGAGAGACGTACGGCCATCATGATGCCAGATCATACCATGACACTACATGTAGGATATCGGTCCCTTTCTTGTATGTTTTCCGGGCAATACAGTATCATTCTCACGCCAGATAAGTTATCGTTGACTATCAGACGACAGACTAAACCTACTTTCATCTGAGAATAATATGCAAGCCCAGTCCGCTTCCCTCCCATTGTAATGCTGACGACATCATTGCAAACGGGCTGTACGGTGACGTTTGGACAATAGGATGCACACAACAGGATGGCAGGCGTATAGTCTTGCTTGTTGCAAACGTCTGGCTACAGTTTTTCGGGAGATCCGCTTGCCAATAGCAGCGAGGAACTGATTTGCTACCTTACGAGCTGTGCTGCGCCGGTTCTTTTTTGTCGATAGCACTATGTACCTATCTTCTGCAGGCGTCGTACTGCAAACACGACCTCCCCTGTGACGTTTTCTACATTTTACCGTTATTTGAAATGATTTCCAAAGCTTTGAAACTACAGTGTGGCTGACGTCGAACTCCCTGGCAATATCTATTATTTTTCGTCCTTCTTCAATCTCGCCAATAATACGTCTACGCGTAAAATCATCTAAGTGATGTCGGGAAGACATACTAAAAATTGCAAGTTCGTCAATTGATTCTTTCCCATTCAAATTTGCTTTTGAACAACAGCGATCAACGCGCGTCAAATTCTTTACATCGCTTATCAGCGCTATCAGGTAGCGAACAAGTTTGGCAATCCAAAATTTGCATATGCACAACATATCTTATTGTATCCCGCACTTACGCTAACTTCCACAATTTCCTGCCTTCCATATTGTAGTTGCTATCGTTGCCATTGTCACCCGTCCTTAGCAATTGTCCACCAGTGTATAATTTTATGACAACAGCGGAACGATTTAGAGCAGTGTTTATTAACCTTTTTGGCACAATGGACCACTTTAAAAATTTTAAATATGTTACGGACCCCTCTGTGAAAAAAAAAATTGCTTAAACATCATTTATTACAAAATATATTCTGTTTTATTATTTAATTATTTTAATATTTTTATTTCAATAGTAATAGTAATAGTTTTATTTCAAATAATCAAATGAAACATTAAGAACAAACATTAAGACACAAAAAAACACTTGAAAAAGCGGCAAGGAATCTTGTATCGATGGAGGATATACCCTTATGTCTCGGCTTCAAACTCATTTGTGATCCACATTTTGGACATTTATACATGGATGAAATCATTCCCTCTTTCATACATTATTCTAACAACGCTTTCTTACCCATGACTGGTAAAACACTAAAATAGCCAACTGAATATTTATTTTTCGCATTCAAAACTTCAGCAAGAGCTAATTCCATAGTGAAATCAAGCATTTAGCAATATTATAAGCTAAGAAAACACCAAAAAAATATGCTACTCACAAACAGATGAAAGACAAAAATAAACGTACGTCTTATCTCCAGGGCAGATCCAACGGAAATAAAATCGTGAATCAAGTTTAAAATTATACCGCTATTTCAAACTCAAACAAATTATCGACCAATGAAAAGGCTAAAACAAAAGGGAAATAAATGAGCATGCGCGAAAAAGCGCCTCAAATTCTCTTCTCCGGAGGAGCGGAAAAAGAAACAGGGTTGCCATACAGAGCGCGCTAAGGATGAAGTAGCCGGGTTATCACTGCTGGCTAAATATTGATGCAAACATTTTAAAAATTAGGATCAGTCGGCGGACCCCCAAAATATGACCCATGGACCCCCAAGGGATCCATGAACCACAGGTTAAGAAACACTGATTTAGAGCTTAAAGAAAACGCAAGAATGAGGGTCTAACAAAGTTCCATAACACAAGAAGAAATAAGTCTGTAGGTATAAATAACCTATCGTCACGTATAAGAAAGTGGGCCGCATCCACCAGGATGGGTATTAACCACCTTCCTTTTTGACATCTTGTACCGCGTGGGTGGGGAGGTTAATCTAGCTCTGTGCTTAAATGAATGCTGAATGAGTGTGTGCTTAAATGAAAAAGAATACAAATTTTAAAATTCTCTTTGCCAAGATGATAGTTCAAACTAATTCTGCACTGTGAAAATAAATGTGCTTAAAAATGAGTACATGGACGTACTCGTTTTACTTTCGAGTACAATTGCATCGTAAATGAGCGATGACGTATTCAAATTTAAGTAATCGTACTTTCGCAAAAATGAGCAGTATGGTTTAATATTGCTAATATCAGCTTCTGTTCAAGCCATCTTAACAAAGCGACCTGGCATTCTTAAAATATTTGTTCAGAAGATGGTTTTTCACATTATTTGATGTCGATTGCTTAAATGGAAACTGAGTTATTACGACTCGATTATCTTACTTACCAATCTTTTGCCACGCCTTTTTAACATTACTTCAGTTTATAACTCGTTCGGGTCGCTCTCGTAGTACAACGGATAAGGCCCTGGACTTCGGTGCGGATGACATCAGGGAGACGGATTGGGTTCGATTCCCAGTAAGACCTGGTTGTGATTGTAGAAATTTATTGAAAATGGTTTATGAAGGCGGCCTATGTAGGCAAGCAACTACTCTTTTTATTCATTTTACCCATTTTTGAGTACATGTCTTTTTCAAAAATGAAACTTATGTATTCGGAGCTATGGTAAGAATCGAATGTAATCAAAAATTAGTACATTTTACTTATCTCTTTAGGTACCTATTTTTAACAGTGTGTAGAGTAAAAAATGACAATTTTTCGAAGAATTCACTGCGCAGCCAAAATATAATTGTAAAGTTTAATAGCATTATTGGAAACATAATTGCATAATGTATCGTGGCATCCCCGAAGACAACACATTTGAAAGTGCGTTTTTTAAAAGTAAATAAAGAACAACTATTAATCACATGATATTTTGCAACAACAAAAATATGATATGCGTAATAGGGTTAAATGTGGTAATTGCTTCCGTAATGGTTTTTCGATAAAACCTTTTGAAGATAACAACTATATTTTTGCGTCCTTCAAACTCCAGTTTTTAGAGTAATATACATAAATGTTAAATTCATAAAGGCAATCGATTTTGAAACTATTAGGAAAGCATTTGGTGTTTTTTTAAAAGCTATCTCTATCCAAATAATAAAAAAAAAATATTTTTCAATAGACAATAGTAGGAAATGCTCTTTTGAAGTTAAGCCATTTTACACCACCTTCAGTGTAAATGGTGTGTAAAACCCATTAATATATGCATAAGGACCAACCAAAACCGCTAAAGCGCGCCAAAAGAAGAGAGGTTATCAATTTGACTGTTATTTAGTTTTTCTTATGTATGTTCGCGCACGATTTCTGTTCTAATTCAGATATTTAGAAAATTCTTTTCTGTTGGAGAGGGCGTGTCTCAGTTTGGCACCGTTGAAAAAAAAATATCCAGTTATCCGGAAGTTAACAATCTGGAAATATCAATTTACCGGACCGTTTAGATTTTTTTTTTTGTCCGATTTCGAAATTTTTTGTTTTGTTAAAAAGTGAAAAATCAACTTTTGCAATTTTTTTTTAAATCAATATACTGGACATTTTTTTAAACAATTAATCAGATTTCATAATTACATTGTTGAATAAAGATTGTATAACAATGTCCTTTTGTTCACTCGGCATTTAAAATAAATTCAAAATTTATGTATGAATTTTATAAATGGACACCAACTTCAAAAAAGTTGTAGTTAGTAAAAAAGTTGATACATATCAATTTTTTACTTGCTACCACTTTTTATAAAAGAGTTGAAAATATTGAATTATTTAATATTAAATAATTCAATATTTTCAACTTTTTCATAAAATTAAAAATTATTAAAGTCGGTGTTCTTTTTATTAAAAAAGATTATTTTATTTTCCCTTTTTAGTTTTTAATTTAGCGGGGGGCTTCACGCTCTGCTATTATTCACCGAGAAATTCAAGTAACAACTTGTGCTCACATTTTATTTCAACAACGTATATTGTAAAACAATCCCTATCCATGCTAATAAATGCTGGATAAACAAAATGTCATTGTTGTACTACTTCTATAAATAATGAAAACATTTAAAAATTACAGAAAATGTTAATATATAACATTATTAATATATAATAATGTGGATATATAATAGCCGGATAACCGATTAATATTTGCATTTTTCTCTATCCAACAAGTAAAGAAGTTTCGAAATCGAATATTTTTTTTTCTCAAACGGGCCGGTTAATTAAGAATTCCGGATACTTAAATGTCGGATAACACTGGATTTTTTTTCATATGGTTCTTAAGTGAGACATCCCTTATCCAACAAAAGAAGAATTTTACAAATATTACCGGATTTTAAACAGAAATCTTGCGCGAACATACATAAAAAAAATACATAACTGTCGAATTGATAATCTCTCTCCTTTTGGCGAGCTTTTGCAGTTTTAATTACAATTTTTCGGCTGTTCGATTTTAAAGTTTTGGTTGGCTCGCATTTCAGTCCGGGTGCAATCTTTGAGCATGGATCCTTTGTAGCAGAGTAATCAGGACGTCACTCTCGCCAACATCAAAGTTAAGCCAACATATATGGCCTCAGACACGTGGTTAATTACGTCATTCCATTCTTAAATTTTCACTGTTGCACATTTCCCAATTCATCAGCCAACCGCGGGTATTTTTTAACTCATAATTTTGAAGAGATGGCACGTGTATGGGCCTTTCGCTCTGAGATGTGGGCTTCATGATTATGACGTCATATTCTCTTTACTACAGACCATTCATGCTCGAAGGTTACAATAAGCTACACCCTATTCTAGTGTTTACCGAAAACGATGTAAAGATCAGGTGCGCGTACAAATATTCATGAACCAAATCTTTCGATACAGTGGGGGCTTTGCCAACCAGATTTTTAAATATATTTTTACCATTGTTGTTTAATTGTAAATTGAAATAAGGAAAATATTTTAATTCATATATATATTTTATGGTATTTTTTTCCAAAATGAAGTTTTTTCCTTTGTTTCTCGTCATTTTTTGAATTTATCAATTGTTTTTATCCGACTGAAAAGCCGGCCAACCAAAACTTTAAAATACAATTGCCAAAAACTTTAAATTAAAACCGCCAAATCGCGCCATAAAAAGAAAGGTTATCAATACGGCTGATGTTTTTTTTTTATATATTTTGTTTAGATATAATAGTTCTTAATCAGTTGTTTGGAGGAATTATTATTAGAAACTCAATTTTTGTTGATTGTTCCCTCTTGAAGATCAAGCCAACTAACTTTGTTATATTTTCTTTAGCGGATAAATTTCGTTCTCAAATTAATGTTTGATTCAATATGAAATGTGAGCTTTTTTTAGACATTTTATTTCATCACTTATTTAATTTAT
Source organism: Troglohyphantes excavatus (assembly GCA_963932185.1). Classification (NCBI taxonomy): domain Eukaryota; kingdom Metazoa; phylum Arthropoda; class Arachnida; order Araneae; family Linyphiidae; genus Troglohyphantes; species Troglohyphantes excavatus. Next base: position 9,062,966 of record OZ010668.1, read on the forward strand.
TAAGATAATCACTCAGGCAACTGACCTTGGAAAACCTTAGTCACATACCAAATAACACCATTAAGATCTGTACCGAGAGAAGTAAAATTGACGATCTTGCAGGTAGTGGCATTTTTATAGAGACTCACCGAGGAATTTTGACTCAGACTCATAGTCATCGTAACCCAAACTTCTGTTCAGTATTCAGAAGCGAATTGATAGCAATAGACCTGGGACTCGAGGATATTCTCTCTCAGAAGGATTATAGAGACTTACGGATTTCATCAGACAGCCGTAGCTCTCTCCATCATCTTAATAACTGGCTGCTTGCTGGTGACAAGACCAGTACATCTATTTTGCTTAAACTAAAATTGATTTCTTTGGATCGTGATATCCATTTTCAGTGGATTCCTTCTCATGTAAACTTACACGGCAATGAATTGGCGGATAAACTTGCCAAGAGGGTTGCAGACTCTCCACCCCCTCTTCTTGCGCCTTGACTTTCCTAGAACTTTATTCAGGGGAAAAAAATCAAAATCTTTGGCTAAGTAGAGAAATCCCCATCTTTGGTATATTGGTATATGGGAAAAAAGCCCGGCCTGACTCTACACCACCCGTGCGACAGAGGGTCCTAGTCTGCTCTTTCTAGGCTTGCTAGCGGACACATCAAGTGCCTCTAATTTTTTGAGGGCAGGAAGGTCTTCACCACCTGCACTAAGTGCCTCGACCATCAGGTTTCTGCAGAGCACATATTTGAATGCATGGGCCTCTCCAGGGAAGATATCTATTGCGATCCTCTCCTTGTGCTCAACTTCCTGAGAGTCACTGGTCTTATGTATCTTGTCTGACACCGTCAGACTATGGAGGATAAGCAACAACAATAACATTAAGATTGTATTTTGTTTTTAATTGGTCTTTACATAATTTACATAATTTATTTACATAATCTTTGGTTCAGAAATATTTTAGTTTAACTCAAGCACTTTCCGTGTTTGTATTATAAAACTCTCGTGACATCCGAAGTGTGTAGTAGGGGATATTATTATCTAAGCAGAGTAACAGAAAATATCCTACCAGCAAAAACTGCATTAAATGCAATTAAAGCTGCGTTTTAAATGTGAATAAATAACGAAACAGCTCATCAAACGGTTATTCATGACAGATAATGTTCCATATACATGTGGGATATTTTAGTAAACGCTATTGTATTGATTTGTCGATAATTGTCCTTGAATAAACATTAAAGTTGATAAGTAAACTAATAGATAGAACGCTATACTGACTCATAATTTAAAAAAGCTGAGATCAATAATACTTAAAATCAAAATGCATTCTACTTGAGAATGGAATGAATTAACTGATTGAGCATCGAATTATTAAACTGTGAACAGTAAGGCTCTCAAAAGGTCTAGCTGGTACTGAGTTGAATTGAGCTCCGGAACTATGATTTTTCCCAAATTTCTTAAAATTGCTGTTTTACCTTCACGTTATGTAATGGAATTGAACGCGAATCAAAGCAATCATTTTGTAATAAAAGGAGGAGTTGATGGATTTCTAATCAAAGACCTTTCTCAAATGATGGGATTCCAATATGAGCTGACCATACCTGACGACAGGGAATTCGGCAGCCAAGGCAGTGACGGAAATTGGACAGGTATACTCGGTAAATTGGACAGAAGGGAAGCAGACCTAGCTATAGGTTCGATGTTGCTAACTGAAGAGAGATCCAAAACCTTCACTCAAATTCCCTATGCTTCCCATGACTTTACGTTTGTCACTGACAAACCAGGTTTGCAATCAACAGAATCGAGGTTCGTATACCCATTTCAAACCGAAGTGTGGATCGCGTGTTTTGTAGCGTATCTCCTTATCACAATGGCACTCTGGATTCTTTCACAAAGACGTTATTCCATTTCTGATGCAGCCACTGAGACGCTGAGAATAATTTTGCGTCAAGATTCGAACACAAAAACGTCACGACCTTCATCTGCTGCGAACACAGTTTTCGGAAGCTGGATGGTAGCCTCGATGCTCCTTTCCTCCGCTTATTCTGGTTTACTGCTGTCGTTTATGACATTGCCTGTACGCGAGAAAGGTATAAAGACTATTAATGATTTGGCCATCGCAGTTGAGAAGCAGAACTACAAAGTGCTTCTTCTCAAGGGGAGTTCTGTCTTAGAAATGATTCAGCGTAACTCTAAACTGCAAAATGTTGCCCAAAAGATTGTTGAGAATAATTGGTCTTATGAATTGCTGAACGGTTCTCTTCCACAGAAATTCGAATTGAAATCTGTGCTCGTGGCTACAAGGATGCACTTTCAAGTGTCTTATGGCGTCGAACCATTTGCCACAAAATTTATATCGAATGACGATATATCTTCTGCATATACAGGATTAGCAGTTAGAAAGACTTTTTGTTGCGAAAAAACACTGCGCTGGAATCTAAATCGCATGGTAGAATCTGGAATATTTAAACATTACTTACAACAAGTTATAGCAAAAGCACTGTTTGATAGAACTTTAGAAGTGGAAGATTTTCCAATCAGACCACTTTCGCTAGATGACCTTAAACCAATTTTTTATTTTCTCATTATGGGTTCACTTCTGGCATGTACCGTTTTTTTATTTGAAATTTATTCGAAAATTTGTCTGCGTTTTAAAAATTATCTGCAAGTCTAGTTATCTAGTAAACTAAATCTATTTTTAAAAAATGAGTCCTTACAATAAATTTTCTATGACCTCGCATGTACTCAGTTTTTTTTTATAATTAAAAAACAAAAAGGATATTACTTGAATTTATTAAATGAAACCCATTAATATTTTTATATTTCAAAGTATGCATTATTTCTAAGGAAGTTAAACTTTCAAAAAAGCTGTCGAGGAAGTTTTAAAACTATGACAATTTTATTACTTACACACTTTTAAATTAGCGCTATTTAGCCTTTTTGAGCATATGGAACAAAATTTCCATTACTTCGTGAATTTAATTTTTAATAGTAAATACCAATTAGAATTTTTTTCTTATTTTACTTTTTATTTCTAATTTCAAAATATTGCAGATTTAGATGGCATAGTGAAAGCAGTGTTATATAAAATATCTAATTAGAATTATTACTTTATTCTAATGCATTTAGATACAAAACACGTGTCAACTATATTCATGTTTCATTTACATTCACGGAATTAGTTTTAGTTTCAACGATAACTATTTATTATTACTACTTGCAGTCTATTGTATATGCGTACTAGCTACTTGGACCGCGTTGCCCATGAGAGAGTTGACCAATTTATCCAACGTGGCGCCATCTGGAGGTATTCATAAGAAGTCATTTGTGCTTGACCTTCCCCTTGATTTGAAGGTCAATTATGCAACATTTCTTCAAGCTCGGACTAAACACATTTGGAATTATGTCGGTTTATCAAAAACAATTCTATAATGTTAACCAAAATGGATTTTTGTCTCTGTGACATACTTTTTCTGTATACTCCATTCTAATTTTGTTTAGTGATTAAAAATTACCAAATAAGCAAATAACCTTGTATTTTATTAAATATCATATCATAAGAAGCAAATACATTAACATATTAAGCTTATATAATTTCTTTTGTGAATAATAAATATGCATTTGAAATGTTTGAGACTTTTTCTTAAAACGGTCCCAAACATTTCATATACTCCGTTGTCATTTCTAAAAAGTTAGTAATAAAGGATTAAGAAATAAATCTATATATATTATTTCACAATTGCTTTCAAAATACATTGTTTACAAAAAAAAAACATACGTATACATCGTAGCTATGTACTCCTTTAAAATATATTTGCAACGGAGTATTCTCTTTAATATACAAATACAATGTTAAATATATAAATATTTTCGAATTGATAACTTCTCCTTTTGACGCGCTTTGGCGGTTTCATTTGGCGCGCTTTTCAGTCGGTTAAATGTGAATTCCACTTATCCAATTTTTTTTAAAGTTTAAAAATATAAATTGTACATTTGGTCAAGAAACACCGACTCTATATTAAAATTTTAACAAATTTTTAGCATTCTTTAGTAGCATTCAAAATTATTCATACACATTTTCCATGTAATACCTTCCATACACATTTACCTTAACATAAATACTTGGTACCACAAACATTATTTTCTATAATTTGATGTAAAAGAAATATTTTTGTGATGGTTACGTATAAATATTCATGAAATAAGATTTAGAAGAAAACAAATTTAAAATTACTTCAAAACTGTTTCAAAAATTAAATTTTTGTTAAACTTTTGGAAGGTTTAAAGCATTTTTCAAAATGTTTTTTTTCTTTCAGATTTTTTTTTTCATCAACTTTTTTTTGGAAGCTGTATATATTACCCTCATTTATGCTTAATAACTTTAGAGATTTTATTTTGTATAAGTGTTTAGGAGAATAGGAATAATAAGTGAAAAATCGGTCATTTCCCCCCCCCCCCCCCCCAAAAAAAAACACTAATTCTTAAGCAATCGACATCAAATAAAAGGAAAATCTTTTTCCAGAAATACTATTTTAAGTTTGTCAAGTTTTAGTAATATCGCTTGAACAGAAGCTGAGATTAGTGATATTTAACAATATTGTTACTTTGTAAGATAATACGGTTACTTGAATTTGAGTATGTCATCGATCATTTACGATATTAGAACTTACCGAAAACGCAAGGAAGATCAGGTGCGGTTCCAAATGATTCCTGACCTAAACCTTACGGTATACACCCGATTTTATTGAAGTAGTTGTGTCTGCACCCCGTCTAGGGATTGTAGGAAGCTGGGCCGTCGCTAGGGGGGGGGGGGGCAGAGAGTGAAGAGAAAGTGTGATTACCCTCCAATGTTGGTAAATTCCTGTTGGCCCCACAAAATCACAAACCTAGTAGGCAAATTTCTGAAACATTTGGCTTTTTTTTTAAGTGAAACTAGTTTAACTGTTTAAAACAACTAAATGTTTCCCAACTAGGTTTGTGATTTTGTCAAATCAACAGGAATTTAATAACATTCGTACGGACCACGTAGGCATTAAAAATGTTTGGAAAATCATTGTAAAAAAAATGCATAATTTTAATTAATTTTAGTTATGATCGGGTGCTTAATACTTATTATAACGAACTTTTATTTCCCCTATGGAACTTTCTCTTGTGGAAATAATATTTCTTAATTTACATCCGTTCACAGATGATTAATGAGAATACTTGAAATTTCGCACCATTTTTCAAACGTGCACATCGAAACCAACAAACGTGGTGCTGCGAATATGAAGGACAAACTCAACAAACAATGGTTTCCAGAAAAATACTTTTGAAGTTTTCGTATTGAGGACAAACTTAATAAAAAGCTTTAATTTATTTTTATACAGTTAAAAGGTCGAACTGAGCCAAAATATTATATAATCTTATATTTGACGTTTTAAAAGCCGATAATGAAAAAAAAAACTAATATGTGTTTGTTGTTGTCCTTCGTGTCCGCAACGCCTCAAATAATGATGACAAATTAAACGTGCACCAGTCCTCTGTACACAGTAATTAGTAAAAATATCCCCCTTCCCTCATTATATATTTTATTCCCCTTGATTCTTTTCTATGGTGTAAATATCTTCGAAAACAAAATTAAATATTTTTAAAAAATGATTAAATTTTTTTATACTGTTTGTACTATAAATATAGGAACAAAATATGAATAATTTAATAAGCCTGTCTTAATTAATGATAAATATAAAATAGTTTTAAAATCTAATAATTGGTTTTATCTGTTAAAAAGACAATTAAAACTTGCAATAAAATTATATTCCATTATTAGCAATGTATTTTCAATGATTGTCCCTACCGAGAAACAATCCCAGATCCACCCCTGCATTATATTGAAGTTGTAATGTTCCAATTGTTTTTTTCTAGTGTTTCAGGATATCAATATGATGATATTCTTTTTTATGGGCTTCCTTTACCCTCAAGTTATTTTAATGATAACGTTCTAATAATTTGGTTAAAGTGTTTCAGGATACCAATATGATAATTTTCTCCGCTGTGGCTTCCTCTACCTACTTTAAGTTCTTTTAATGTCATAATGTTCCAGTTGTTTGATTCCAGTGTTTCAGGATACCAATATGATGGTATTCTTTGGTGTGAGCTTCCTCTAGCTTCCCTAATTTTTTTTTAACTATTATAATGTTCCAATTGTTTGTTTCCAGTGTTTCAGGGTACCAATTTGATGATATTTTTCGGTGTGGGCTTACTCTACCGTATCTAAGTTCTTTTAACGTTATAATGTTCCAAGTGTTTGTATTTCAGGATACCAATATGATGATATTCTTTGGTGTGAGCTTCCACTATCTTCCCTAAGTCCTTTAAATGTTATAATGTTCCAACTGTTTGGTTCCAGTGTTTCAGGATACTAATATGATGGTATTCTTTGGTGTGAGCTTCCTCTATCTTCCCTAAGTCCTTTAAATGTTATAATGTTCCAACTGTTTGGTTTCAGTGTTTCAGGATACAAATACGATGATATTCTTTGGTGTGAGCTTCCACTATCTTCCCTAAGTCCTTTAAATGTTATAATGTTCCAACTGTTTGGTTTCAGTGTTTCAGGATACAAATACGATGATATTCTTTGGTGTGAGCTTCCTCTATCTTCCTCAAGTCCTTTAAATGTTATAATGTACCAACTGTTTGGTTCCAGTGTTTCAGGATACCAATATGATGGTATTCTTTGGTGTGAGCTTCCTCTAGCTTCCCTAAGTTTTTTTTTAACTATTATAATGTTCCAATTGTTTGGTTCCAGTGTTTCAGGATATCAATTTGATGATATTTTTCGGTGTGGGCTTACTCTACCGTATCTAAGTTCTTTTAACGTTATAATGTTCCAAGTGTTTGTATTTCAGGATACCAATATGATGATATTCTTTGGTGTGAGCTTCCACTATCTTCCCTAAGTCCTTTAAATGTTATAATGTTCCAACTGTTTGGTTTCAGTGTTTCAGGATACAAATACGATGATATTCTTTGGTGTGAGCTTCCTCTATCTTCCCTAAGTCCTTTAAATGTTATAATGTTCCAACTGTTTGGTTCCAGTGTTTCAGGATACCAATATGATGATATTCTTCGGTGTGGGCTTCCTCTACTCCTTCCTCAGCAAGTACGGATACAGCGGAGTCGGCATGAACTTCCTCATTTCGGGCATCGCATTGCAATGGTCGCTATTGACACACAACTGGTGGAATACTGTCGACGGAAAAATACACATTGACATAACCAGGCAAGTTTGCTACTACTATGCAATTTAAGGCTCTATTTGATAATGTCCATCATGGTTTTGTTTCGACCTCTAATACTAAGTTTATAAGAGAGGGGTAGGAGTGGAAATATATGCAGTAAAGCCGTTTGTTCGCACGTAAACTGGATTGGTGACTGAGTCGTCCTCGTTGTTAGTCTTAGGTCGTTTTCTCATACACTTAAAAATACGAGGACAGCACCAGAAGTAATGTTATCCGATTAGAACTTTTCACGTAGTCCGGTACGTCCTATTTGCCGACACTTGTTGCAGTTTCGTTGCCGGTGTCGGAAAAATGTGACGGACAACCGAAAAATCAGATGCCGGCATCTGATTTGTGTTGATTCAATGCTTCTTTATGTAATTTTTTTCCGCGTAGATCTAGATTTAATGGTGCCGGTTGTGATATTTGTCTTTGTTTTACATTTAACTTTAGAATTGTAGCTGTTTTCATCGTGATCAGAATAATTTTCTTTCATCGTTTACGCGGATTTCTGTCATTGCGAAAATGAGTAAATTTTTCAAGAACGATGCTGTGACATTAATAAAATTTTGGAAAAAGTAATTTTTCGTGTAATTGTCAGTGGCGTTATTTTAAGATTTTTTTAAAATGTTTTTTTATACAAAAAATGGTTAAATGGAATAAACATTTACTATTTGTTTAAACGAAACATAATTATATGCATTGGAAAACCTTTTCAACTTTCGCATGCTTGCTCATATTCATACAGTAAGTACTTGTTAAAGAAGCATTGGCATTTTGTTGAAAATGTATTTTTATGACGACTTAGTCTGCTGACCTATCGTATTTGCAAGAATACCATATTTGTGTAGGTGAGAGCAAAAATAGCCCAACACACATTTTTTTTTAAACTCATTTTATGATACTAAACTTTCTTACAGAATACGAATTTACTGAAGCAATACCGGTCTAACCCATTTTCCCGTAATTTCCGCTAGAAAGCGTTCATAGTTCGTTTTTGACTTGAACGCTATTCAAAATAAAAACTAATAAAAAAATCCAGTAATCCCACATTACTGGCGGTTTTAATGGATAATAACAATAACGGATTACATATGTTCTCCACATAATAACTCAGTGCCACAATTATTTGAAGTAAAAAAAAAATCAAATTTTCAAAAATATTCAAGCTCCGTTTTTTTTGTAAATTATATTTGGGGGTTGGGCCATGCTTGCGCTCTCCTACTCATTTAATACCCGCATTATGTTTGGTGCCAAAATAATATTTGACACGTGAATTTTATTTAGTACCATCAACAGGGGTTACTTTACGCCATTATTTTGCATTTCCCAACTTCAATAAAGTGTTTGAATACCATGTAGTACAGCTAAAATTATACTCTACGTATCAATATATCTTGTGATAACTGAAGATTCCGATAGTCTATAATTTTTTTTAATGCATTTGTTTAGTATTAGTATTTTCCTCCCTGTGGAGTAAGCTATGAAGCGGGGGTAGGTCACTTTACTCCAATGTCAGAAATTTACTTTTTTCGATAGTAAAGCTTAGTTGGAGTAATTATAACCATTAGGTTCTTATAAAACACCATTCAAAAATGTATGTTCTATTTTCGCTGTCCAAAAAAAAATCAATTTCCACTACCAAAACAATTCTTTTAAAAACCTATAAAATTTAAATGATTCGTAAAGTTTCCTTTTATTCTTAACGATTGACGCATTCGGGTTGATTTATTCGTCCAATTTTTACTTGTATACTTCAGTGGGGTAAATAAAATGAAATAAGATATAAATTATTGGAAAAATCAAAATATAATTAATCCCGAATGTTGGACTGGAATGAGATTGGTGATCAAAATAATTCGTAACCTGAATTAGAAGCAAAAGATCAGAAAGCCCATTAGCGTAGTTTTAAATTGATTGTTACATAACACAATTGTGCACTTATCTTATTCATAGTGCAACATGGTTTATGTGAAATATACAACTTTTTCCACTGGAAGAAAACAATGTTATGCCTACACAACAACACTTTTAGCTGTGACCTTCTCAAAAAGAAAGTGAGGGAAAAAACAGGCATGCCGTTGGACAACTGGATCGCCAAACCTCACAGGAAAATATATTATTGACTTCTTTCACTGAATATTCCGACTTTTTTTAAAATGTGAAACGTTTTTCACACACAACAGGTAGAGTAAAGTTGCCCCGCAAGGAATAAAGTAACGCTCGTAGATGGCACTTTTATAAATTGGTGATCTACATTTTGTCTAACTTTTAATTTGGTTGGTTGGTTGGTTTGTTAATTAACGTCGCACTAGAGCTTCACAGTGGGCTATTGGCGACGGTTCGGGGTCAATCTCGAAGGAAAGACTCGGGAACACATACACATTCACACACACATTCATACATGCACCTCGTTATTTTAGAACCATGGTCAGATGACGAGGACACCTGAACTGGCACCCAACGCCTTCAATAGACGTCGGGACTTTGGACCCCGATCAGATTTATCGTGCACCAGTCCCGTATACACGCCAGTATAATTTGTTGGATATTCTGGACGACTTTCTAGTATTTTTGTAGTGAAGCTGGCAACCCTCCGATCGCAAGATCACTACTTTTTTACTTTTCTATGTCAAGTCCATTTCCCGGATTCGAACCACCAATCCTCTGATTAGTAGCTGAACGACTGAGCAACTGGGGCTCCTTTTAATTTGGAACATCTAAGTTTGGAACCACTACTCTAAAGAAATGTAAACGTCTTATCATCGATATCGAATATAATATTAAAAATAAAAGTTACTTATCGAGAGTGTTCACAATGCGCTTGCGTGGCGGCCATATTGCTACTATAAATCCCGGCTAGAACAGTTACTTTAATTTCATCCATTGAAAGATTAGGAAGGGACATTTCCTTAGTTTAGTTATAACTTTCCATATGCTTCTATATTAAATCAATCTTTTTTTAATTTCAGCCTCATATCGGGTGAATTTGCTGCAGCTAGTGCTGTGATAGCCATCGGCGGAGTGTTTGCTAAGGTCAGCCCCATGCAAACCATATTCTTCACCCTCATAGAAGTGCTCCTCTACACCGCGAATGAACACTTCTGCATTACAGGCTTCCGAGTATGTTTATCAATATTGGTTTTAGAGATTACTATTGTCTGTTTTTTAACCAAGAAGGATTTTTTTTCTATGTACCATAATAATGGGTTGCTTTGTCCAACATACAGGTTACTTTCTTCCACCCAGCGGTTAATATTAACTTTTTGAAGGTGGGATTGCCTAACTAGTACAGTGGTATGGCTTGAATCACCGGTTACTATGTGAACCTGAAGCAATCAGCTTGTAGCACGCATGGTTCAGTCATTTTTTCGTTCGGAACAAAGAAATACCCCATGGCCAAAGTCGCCCGTAGTTACGGTATAAATCCTTTAATAATAAGGTTAAGGTCATTATTAATTAAGGTGGTTAAGGGCAATATTAATTTGCCAGCAGTAATACCGGTTTTTCGCATGGGGTTGAATTATAAAGATAGATTAAGAAATTTGAATATGTACACTCTGTAAGAGAGAAGGGTTAGTGGAGATTTGATTCAACTGTTCAAATTTATCAGACAAGGGAATGTGGAAGGTTTAGATTTTAACACGAGTGATAGAACGAAAGGTCATGGGTATAAATTAAACAAATCCCATTTTGATCGGGAAGGGGGAAAACACTATTTCTATAATAGGGTAATAGACAAATGGGACAACTTGCCAGTGAATATTGTAAATTGTACAGGAGTAACGTATGTAAAGAAGAAGTTAGATATTCATTGGGGGATAGTTAGGAGATACTAGCTGGACCAACCTTGTTGGGCCTTGAGCCTGTTGTTGGTCGTCAATATTTGTATTTGTTAAATAAAACGATGAACCATCGGAATAAATAAAATAAAATTACTCTAAACCAAGGTCTAGTGAAATGCATGTATTGGTTTTACCTAAAAAGACTCATTCAGTATTTTAGTATTAAAATACGACCATACTTGGTATGTAATAATACCAGAAAATATTTCAATAGTTAAATATTCAAACAATTTCGCAGAGATCAGCGTTAAGTCACGACTTTAGTCAACAAATTGATCATCAAAGTACTTTATCAGAAGTGTAAAGATATTTTTTTGTGAAAAGTAACAAGAAACAGAAGTACTTTTACAGACGCAGTAAGGTATTTCGAACCTGGACTAGCATATTCTAGAACAGTCTAGATATTCTAGAATAGAAAATCGGCCATTTATTGGCACGTTCTAGGATGTTTGACAATTTGCTTAAACAGTGATTAACAACACACACACGTCTATACGCATACACACGTGTACACATCTATACGCATACATACGTCTGTACATATATACGCATACACACGTGTACACATCTATACGCATACATACGTCTGTACATATATACGCATACACATGTCTATACGTATACATCCGTCTATACGCATACATACGTTTATACCCACACACACGTCTTGGTTTATTTTAAGTTGGTTTAATTATTTATCGATAGTTTGTTACCAAATTTTTTTTTATAACCAAAATTTTATTCGCTTGCTCTTCAAAAAAATTTAAAACCTTCAATTATTTATTTCGTTGAATATTGTAATGTTCGAGGTGCTTGTGATTCAGTTGTTTTAGTGTAATATTTGACTGTTGTTTCAGATTGCAGATGTCGGCGGCTCGGTGTCTCTGCACATGTTTGCCGGGATTTTCGGGTGCGCTGCCGCATACACGTTGGACAAAAACGTCCTCGTCCAAAACAACCCGAACGAGAACGCCAGCTACAATTCCAATATGATCACCATGGTTGGTGAGCATCATTTCATTGTGAAGTCATTGTTTTCTAGAGTTCGACATTATTTTAACCAATCAACTGTCATGGCAGATTTGCATCGGTTTCATAACAGCATTGAAGTGTCCATGTAGTGAGCTATGCTTGGGGACTGGTTATCCTGGTCCTAAGTATTTATGCCGTAGAGATCATCGTTCTGCCGAAAAATATAGTTCTTAAAAAAGCAAAAAACATCCAGTACATTTTTCGAGAAGCAAAACTTCCAAATTAAACTGTTTTGGCTTTAAATGTTGTCTTTTACTAATTATCTATCAGATGACATAATGTCAGCTTTATCAAATAAAAGATACCAGATCGTCGGCGTCTATTCCATGAATTTGGCGAGGAAATAGCTCACTCTCTAAGGCAGAGAGAGGTAAGGTACGAAAGCGCATTAATGAATGATAAGTTTTGAACAGGTTGCAAAAAAGGCAGTAATAAAACGCCAAATATGACGGCTTTGATACATACTCATTTGTCTTTTTTTTAAGGCAGCTGTTACATAATATTCAGCCAATCAGAGCCATAGATTTGTGAAGTTGAGCCTTTTTACAAATCATATCCTTCGATTTAAGATTTAGTTAAGCTATCCTCGCGTATTGAGTTTCGCTTGTCGTTTAACCACTGCTTGATACTAATGTTTTCGGCCACTGAAACAGTGGCATAATGGATACAAATACAAATACAAATATTGATGACCAACAACAGGCTCAAGGCCCAACAAGGTTGGTCCATCTAGTACCTCTTAACTATCCCCCAATGCATATCTAACTTCTTCTTAAAATCCGTTACTCCTTTACAATTAACAATATTCACTGGCAAGTTGTTCCATTTGTCTATTACCCTATTATAGAAATAGTGTTTTCTCCCTTCCCGATTAAAAGGGGATTTGTTTAACTTAAACCCATGACCTCTCGTTCTATCACTCATATTAAAATCTAAACCCTCCACATCTCCTTGTTTGATAAATTTGAATAGTTGAATCAAATCTCCCCTAACCCTTCTGTCTTCCAGAGTATACATATTCAAATTTCTTAATCTATCTTCATAATTCATGCCTGAAAACCCTTGAACCATTTTAGTAGCCCTGTGCTGAATTTTCTCTAACAATTCAATGGGTCCGTAGCGCCCGTAACACATGGGGGCCTCACCGAAGCGAGCAGCAGTAAATAATTCATACTTTCCAAGTAACGGGCTTCTCTTAACTAAAAGTTATATTGTTGCCTGTAATTTTTTTATTGGGATAAAATTAAATAACTAAACCTTTATTGACAGTTAATAATTATTGAAACATTTTATTTCGGATGGATACTTTTCTCTTCCATTTCTATACGTTCCAGTCCACCAAAAAGTTGTTATGTGCTTGCGTAGGATTTTGAGAGTTAGTGTGGATATTTTTTAGAGAAGGCAAAATCTTTGCTGAAATTGTCTTTCTAATTTCTGTAATGTTCTAATTAATTAAATTTTCAAATAAAATTTCGTCCGATAATAGTATTTTGTTGGTACTTTGATTAAGGAGGCCAACATATTTTTTTAGTGAAAAGGCCTTGACCAAAACCGTTACGCCAGTACGCCACAGCATTGGAGTGGTACTAGGATGTGTTATTATTCTCCGACAATTTTTTTTTCATAATTCAACGCTTCTGCCGTTTATAGGAACCCTGCTACTGTGGGCTTACTGGCCGAGCTTCAACGCTGCACTAGAAACTGGCAATCTGCAGTACAGATGTGTCGTCAATACCTACCTGTCTCTACTGGGAAGCTGCATTACCGTATTCGCTGTGACCTCTTTATTGCACAGAGAAAAAAAATATACCATGGTACGATTTCTTGAGTGTTCTTATAAAATATGTAAATAATATGAAATATTTTAATATTTTTTTATGTTGAAATCATGGAAGTACTAAATTTCGTTAGCACTGTAAGGGAAGAACCTTCTAGTGCTAACGAAATGTACAAGGATGATGTAACCAACATCAAAAACGGCGTCGTGATTGTTCTTCAAATGGCGTCCAATTGTTCAAAATTTATTTCTTAATTCCCAATGAAAAATACCAGTCATCAATAAATTGAAACGTCACGTTATCAATTGTACACATCATAACGTCAGAATACTGTATTCAAATCTAAACGATGTAAAAACATGAGCTATGGCTGATGAACGCTGGCTTATTTACCAGCTGCCTTAAAAAAAAGCAAATGAGTATGTATCAAAGACGTCATATTAGTTAATAAAGTTGCAAAAGCTGGAACGGCGCCAGTTTTGTTTGTGAATTAAGCCTACGACTTGCTTGTTCTGCTTGTTAATGAATAGCCAGTGTGTGTTTCTAGTCGCACCAGGTATATTTTGCTTGCCAAATTAGAAAAAATTTCAGACATGTAGAACATTCACTATCAAACTTAGGCTAAACTTATTTTCTTCTTCAAAGTTATTTTTGTTCCATGCAAAGGAAAGGTCTAGGAAAAGAACAATTACGGTCCTTTTGCAGTGATTTTGCCAGAAAACGCAAAATACAGACTCAGAAACATACCCGGCCATTCTGGTCTTTTAAAGATATTTTTGGACTGACATCGTGTTTACAGTTCCCTAACTTGGTGCAATCAATGAAAGTACGGCTAACAAAAGGGGATCTCGATATCAATAAAAAGTGCACTCTTTTCCCTTCTCCCTTTAAACCCTTCAAAGTTTTCATATTAAATTCTATGTCCTCAATTCCCTGACACTTTCAGAGCCACGTTCAGAACGCGACTCTAGCAGGCGGAGTGGCCATCGGTGCTACATCCGATCTCATGCTGCAGCCCTTTGGAGCACTACTTATTGGATCCACAGCTGGGAGTTTGTCGGTTTTGGGCTTTCAATACATATCGGTAAGACTACATTACATTATGCAGACCTTTCACTGTATTTCCTATGTTTACATATTATAAAGGGGTTTATACCTGTACACTTCTATCATCCCGATACCCCGGTGGATCAAATATGTATTTTTGAATTTAAATATACATTTCTCCAACACACATTGTTCACCTACGTATTTGAAACGCGTTGCAGACAGGATCACATAATATTAGTTTGCTTTCCAGAAAAATATTTCTCAAACTACATAACTCAATCCTTGGGGCACCGTGGATCAAATATGCATTTTTGAGTTTTTAATGAAATCCCTGTAAATTTCAAACTTAAATGTATATTTACTGTGCGCGAAAATTAGTCTCCAAACTAAATAACTGCATCCTTGGGGCAGGATGGATCAAACATTCAGTTTTGAATTTTTAGTGAAATTCTCGTAAATAAAATTTTGAAAGTACATTTTCCCAAAATATATATATTGCGTGCATATTTGAAGCACGGTGCATTAGGGGCCGACTTAGTATTAATTTGTTTACCCAAAAATTATTCCCAATATTAAATAACTACAGTATTGGTGCCGGTGGATCAAAAAGGGATTTTTGAATTTTATGTGAAATCCCTGGATGATTTAAATATATATTTCTCCAATATAAATTTATCTCCTATATATTTGAAGCGTGGTGCAGGTAGGGCCGATATAGTGTTAATTTGCTTGCCCGAAAATTATTCCCCATACTAAGTAACTGCATCCTTGGGATCCGGTGGATCAAATATGTGTTTTTGGATTTATAGTGAAATCCCTGTGAATTTCAAACTTAAATGTATATTTCTCCAATATAAATTTATCACCTACATATTTGAAGCATGGTACGGGAAAGGCCGACTTAATACTTGTTTGCTTGCCCGAAAAAATTACCCTAAACTAAATAACTGCATTCTTGGTGCCCGATGCATCAAATAGGCATTTTTGAGTTTTTAGTGAAACCGCTGTATATTGCAAATTTAAATGTACATTCATACAATAAATACCATATCTGCAGATAATATGCGCGGGGTATGAAGAGCTGACAGAATAATAGAGTAACTTGCCGGAGAAAATTTCCCTAAACTAAATAAGTACATTTTGGTGTCCGGTGGCTGGAAGTTTCATTTTTGAGTTTTCAGTGAAATCGCTGTATATTTACAATTTAAATATACATTTCTTGAAAATAAATACCTTACTTCCAGTTCTATAACAGCCAATCTCGTTTTTCTAGCCATTTCTCGCCGGATTCAAGATTTACGATCCGTGTGGCATAAACAGTTTGCATGCGATACCGGGATTTTTTGCTGGAATAACGAGTATTGTCATGGCATTGATGGCTACTGAGGAGAAATATGGACATAAGTAAGTAATCAAAATCTTGAGTACACATAAGTAGTCAAAATTTTAAGCAGGACATGAATAAACGTGGATATAAGTAATTAAAATCTTGAGTAGACGTAAGTAATAAAAATCTTTAGTAGACATAAGTAACTATAATCTTGAGTAGACAAAAGTAATCAAAATTTCGAGTAGATGAAAGTACCAATTATGGGTCACCTTAACTTAAAAAAAGATAATGATTTGTTAAACAGGTTCAACATGTTCTACGAAATTGGATCCGGGAATGAATTAAAGAAACGGGTAAAACTTTAAAGATGTGTAAATTCGAAGCGATGAGAATTGGTGGGGATCTTATTCAGCTATTGAAATTTATCAAATTGGGTAATGTGGAGGGATTGGAATTTAATATTGCCAATGAGACTGTCATGGATTCAAGTTATACGATTCCCTGCTTAATCGGGATTTAGAAAGCATTATTTTTATAATACACAAATGTAATAGCTTGATTATGTTGTTTATTCTTCAAGAGTAAGTGGTTTTAAAAACAATTAGATCGGCATTGGGTTGTTAAGATGGTTAGAACCAACTTTGCGGGCCTTGGATAAGGCCTCCGCTATATAATATAACAATAAAAACGCATATAGTCGGAGATATATAACCTATATTGCCCATCACGTAACGATGTACATACTAACTATCAATTCGAAGCTCGTATGTTTGGGCCCCGCACTGTGACGTCACCCACGTTGGGTTTCGACCTGTTACCGATAGAGATGAAGTTCGTAGTTAGGGTCGTCATCATATGTATTTGTACGTTTTAAGTTCAAGATTGTTTAGAAGTTTTCCTAGGAACCGCTAATTCAATAAATAATAACTTTGTATTATAAGTATAAGATTGTTTATTTAAATAAATTGATTTTTTGCGACTACATTTACCTTTCAGTTTGTACAAACTATACCCAGCTATGGCGCCCGCCTTCAACACAAGTTCTCTGATAGAAATTCAGTTCCGTTCTCCAGATGTTCAACCTGGATTTGGACGTACGGCACCTCTGCAGGCGTGTTTTCAGTTCCTTTACATCCTGGAAGTTGTTGTAGTTGCTGTAGTAACAGGTTTAGGGACTGGTAAGTTTTTTTCTTACAAGAAACTTAAAAATTTAATTTAAATCGGAACATTTAAATGGCATATGGTGGAGGATAATTATAGTAGTTTCTATTTGGAGTTAGTTCAGATATATTCGGACCTTTATCTGATACATGATCGTAGCTATTGTAGGGATCGGCTGACCATTGAATTTTTTTTAGAATTAATGTTAAAAAAATAATATAGTCCTATGCGCTTTTTTGCTTCCCCTTGCGAAGCGGGAAAAAATACTTTAGAATCTCCTTATTAATAAAATCAAATAATTGTCGAAGTAATGTTAAATGGAAGAATTTTTAAAACGCGTGTGGTATAAAGTATACTGTTTGCGTCATAACAGGTAATTACACCTGTTCTGATAGATGACGTTCGCTAACGATTTCTACAGATCGTCTAGTTGAGCTTTTCAGTATTTGGATACTTGAATGGCCCTACTTCGAATCTGCGTACTTTGAGGATGGATTGTTAACGATCCCTTCGTCAGGCTGTTACACGCCTCTTATTGTAATGCAAGTCATCTTACCACAGAACTTTAAGAATTCTGTTTCCTACCTCCTTAACACTTTTAGGAATTTGCCCACAGACAGGGCAATTTTCTGTTACGGAGCCTATGTGAAAAGGTTATTCGACGACTTGTCTCAATATGGTTATTTGTATGTTGATATGGATGGACTAAAAATGTGGTGTGATTAGGCAATTTGAAATGTTATTGAAGGATGCAGTTTACTTGCGAAAAGTTATTTGCTAATTTTGACTTTCTTGAACGTTTTTTACATAATTATCGCTGATTGCATTCTTAAAAAGACTGCGCATAGCAGATTTGATTGAATATTCCGAATAAAAACTAGAAAACTGCAATCGAACACTAGCTGACTGTTTTTTGATGGGATCAATTTTCTTTTTTTAATTTTTCAAAATTTTACTTTGTTGACGATATAGATTTTGTTTTAGCTGTGAATAAAATTGCACTTGCATTTTAACCCTTTGCATTTGAGTGGTGACTCCAGAGAGTTGTTATATTAAATAGAGAGCGCCTTCAATGCCAGACTCTCATAAGGCCGCGGTGTCAAAATTGAAAAAAAAACCAAGATCACGTGGTTTTAACGCTGCCACATTTGGCGTTCAAACATCTGCAGGAGTTCCAAATTGTGTGCACTTTCTTCTTTTTGGTGATAAGGCGTTTTGTCCGTATTCAACTTCTTAACATATATGTACAATACTCGAAAAAACGAAACTCTTTATATTTCTACGGTTTTATTGTTCATATTTTCTTATTGAACTATACAAAATAGCAATTGAAATAACTTCGTTTCTGGTAAATTTTTTTGCATAAAAACGTAACGCGATTATTTCAAAAGTACAAAGTAAGAAAAATATCTTTAATATATCTGTTAAACTCCCTTAAATTGTGACATTCGTTAAAAAAACCGATATTTAAATACAAAATTAAACACAAAACCATATTACAATACTTCGATCTCGCTTAGTTCTGAAAGTCGCCAAGGCCTGCCAAGTAATATTGGCGCATGAGTGAATTGGCATTTCCACAAATCACGTGGTTTCAATGATGCACACACGGAAATCAGCATTTTTATTCCTCTATTTGTATCATTACTTTATGGGTGACTCAGTCGCCAAAATAATGACCTGTTCTTTTGTTCCCTGTTCTTCAAATTGAAAGAGAACTGCATGTTCTTGAACATAAAAATCGCTTTTATTTTTCGTTAGCTTGTTCTTGCTGCCGCTCAGGCGACAACAAAACGACTCGTTCTTTTGGTTCCATGTTCTTTAAAAAAAAACGAGAACAGCACGATCTTGTGTTTAAAAAACATCGATATTTTTTTCAACACGTTCTTTTGCAGATCCCAAACAGATTATGTTTCTTTTTTTTATAAGCATAACAAATTATAGGGTAAAGAACATAAAGATGAATAACTGTTCCGTAGAAAGAACGGAAAACGCAAAGAGCTCTTGGAGTGCAAAGGGTTAAGTCACCAAAATAACCACGCGTTATTTTTAATCTTCTGTTCTTCAAAATTAAAGAGGACAACATATTCTCGAGTTTAAAAAGTTATTCTATCACAATTTCTAAAATTATTTTTATCATTTAAAAGCACCAATTATATCGGTGAACTAAACCTTTCTTCAGGATGAAATTCCTTACAAACCTCGTTTTTATTATTATTTTTTAAACATTTGAAAAAAAAAGCCATACATCATTAAATATATATTTGGTATACTTAGATTAATGCTCAGCTTCAAGTATAAGTTGTTTACTTTTATAATTATCCACCCTAAACGTAAAAAGAACACGCTGAGGAATACCTCTCTAAAAAGAACAATAATGCGAAGTAACTGTTCCATAAGCATCACGTAAATATGAAACATATTCCGTAGCTATCAAACACACGTAGTAAAGAAAAAGGTGGAGGTGAATTGGCGAGATTTCACGGGAAGTAAGATAGCAACCTTAAAGTAGGTACAGGAAAATCCAGCTGGCAGTGCGTTTCAACGTTAACTGCGTTATTTAACACACGAAATTTAAAGTATAAAAACTAAAAAAATAACTGTTTTTGCAGATGCAGTACAAGTTCCAAATTGATAAAGAATGCTATTATTTCCACTTCACAGGTAAATTAAATTATAAAATAAATTATCGCCAAGTGCTGGTACAAAGTGTGCTTAGGAATAGCGCCTAATACTTCGCCAGTACCTACTTTTTAAGCGATTGCTTACTTCACATTGCAAACCGGTTTTTGACTTCATTCCTCCGTGACCAAACATGTTCCTCGATGCAAAGGGTTAATAAATAACAGTGAAACAAATTTATACTAACTCATTTTATATTAAATTTGATAGCTAATGAAATTACCTGTTTTTCAACTTTTTAGGATTACTTCTGAGGTTAAGAATATTCGATCCTTTGCATGACAAGCAAATGTACCTGGACGAAGTATCATGGGTGATGCCAGACAATAAAGAAAATACAAGTAATTCCTCCATTAACGACAGTAAAGTGTGAAGACGTTATGGCGATTTTTCACACACACCTGTGGAACCTGGATTTGAAAAACATTCGATTTCGTTTTCCACAATTGGCATATTTTTCTTAAAAGGAATTCTTTTCCTATGCTGTATGAACCTTGTGGTCAAGTGGCAGCCACTTCGTGGTGGCAGCAGAATGGACAACTAGAACGGGGCGGAGTTTAGCCTTGTTTGTGGGATTTCGAGCACGTGCAAGTTGCCGATTACTAGTAAACAAACAATAATATTGCATTTTTATATTCAAATTTTGCACTAATTACGTTTAACTTGTGTTTTAATATTATATTCTAAAATAATATCATCTATCTTTTCTATATATCAATAGTTTTGAGTGAAATTCTAACGCTATCCCACAAACAAACTAGCTCTGACGTCACTGTAGGCGTGGTCATTCTACTCGTCCATTAAAGAACTTAACAGAAGCATGAACTAACAAGAACTGTGTTTAAAGAGCTGCGGTGACTGTGTTATTTTTCTGTGTTTATCAACGTGTGTGTAATTTATTGCAACAAAATTATGCGTGATGTATGATTTTTCATCCGTGAAGTGTAGCCTTGACAAAGGCTGGGCCAAATCGAAGGTCTCTAATAAAAGCACAAAAAACATTATGGAATGTGAAGAATTCGTAACAATTTCTGATCTAAAATTCAATTGAATCTGTATTTTGTTTTTGAGTGCCAATAAAAAGATTTTCGACATATAAAAAATAAATATTTCAGTAACGGTTACGGATAAAATAAATTATACTTTTAACTGGACAGTGAACAGGCAGAAAAAAAATCCATTTACTTGTTCTAAATGAATAAAATATCCCATACGCTATGTTAAAAGCTGAGAACAGAGAACGTAAAAATAAGACTCGGAAAAATATCCATCTCCTCCCCTGCCCCCCCCCCCCCTAAATTTAAGAAAATAACACCCCCACCTTTCATCTATATATATAAAAGCGAAAGCCACTGACTCACTCACTGACTGATTGATCACGAGATCTCCAGATCCAAAAGCCCTACAGTGCTGAAATTTAGAACACAGATTCTTCTTGGGCTCTAGGGGTGCACTAAGAAAGGATTTTTAGAAATTCGAACTCGAATTTCCAAAATAACGATTTTTAAAAAACCTTCCCATAGGATTAACATGGAGAAAATGCAACAATGTAAAATATAAAATTGAAACAATGGAATATTTTAATATTACGTAACCTATGAGGAGCAATCTGATTGGCTGATGACTAAATATCGCCAAATAAAAACAAAATATCGCCAACTGAATAAAAATATCGCCAATTTAATAAAAACATCGCTAAATTTATAAGAAATTCACCGAATGAACAAAAAAAGTTCGCCAAATTATTAAAATATCGCCAAATGAACTATGATCATATATGTAAAAATAACATTAAAATGGCAAAATTATTGTCAAAAAATGATAATATATATGACAAAATGGTGAAAATATGATTGGATAACGGGATATTCCGTACTCCAACAACTATGGCATGGAGGTACACTTTAAGCCAAAATTGCTCACTAAGAAAGGATTTTCAAAAATTCGAATTCTAACTGCCAAAAGTAAAAATCCTTGCCACTTATTCACTGACTCATCACTAATTCTCTAATTTTTCTGTATATCCAGGAAGATGAAATTTGAGTTTTTACTTATATCTTACATGGAAAAAGTAAGATATCGGGTACAGACACACTGGTTCATGAACACTTTGAACCCAAAGTGGTAGGAAGGTCAGACGAAGAGTGTGTAAATGGTCAATCTGGTTGACGCGGCCTACCTGTTTCTACTCAATAATGTTATGTCATTTATCCACGAAGGCTGATTTCCCTTAGAATTCTTAGGGTGGAAGCGTATACTGCCTGTCATCAAGGGTGACATTTCCCTTAATGCGGTATAAAGATCAGAGGGAAAATGGGTTAACAAACGACCTGATCGACGCGACTCACTTTCCTATACGACGGTAGGTCATTTATCACCCATAGCACGATTACCCGGGGTGTAATGGGAACGAAATCGTCTGCAGTTAAGGGCGACATTCCCTTTACGGGGTACAAAGGTCAGCGGGTGGAAAGGGTTAATAATTGACTTGGTCGATGCGGCCTACCTTTCTTTATATGATAGTATGCCTAAACGAAGAGTTATGTGGGCGGAATCGAAAACTGTTGTTGTGGACTCCTCCCCCACATGGTACAAGTGTCTGAGGGGGAATGGGTTTGCGTCCATCGTCTGTAGTAGTTAGTGTCTGTAGGGGATAAGGTTTCGTATCTTTTTTTAAAAAATTCAGTTTGGCAATTCAGTAAAAAATTTGATTCTTATTATTTTTTTTAGTTTAAAAAATTCAATATTTAAAAAGTGCGGGGGCAAAATCCGAAAAAAGTGCCGAGGAACCATCCACCCTTGGATATTGATAGGGTTTACCGTACAAAAGTAGGTATTTGGCAAGAGAACTTTTTAAAATCGTTTTTTTCTTCTTTTTATATTCTTGCCAATTTGTGAAACTTAACGACAAATGTTGACATAGGTGTCTAATAAAAGTTTTTCGGAGCTAATTATGTATTATTAACAATTTTAAGAGTTGTTCCTTTTTAAATCTTTGGGATGTTACTGAAGGTTGAAATGTGGATGTTAATCAACGGGAGTAACATATATATATCCACGTTATTGTACAGTCGACTTCTCCATATTATCAATATTTCCAGTTCTTGCCGGACCTTTCTAATAAAATTTCGTTACAAATTGGAACTTTTAACACTGTGGTTCCCGCTGATGGGTGTCAAATTAAGAATATTATTAATTTCGCTATATTTGCTATTTGTATCAATTTTGTAACATATTTCCTTCCCGTGCGTAGAACGGGTATTTCAGCTAGTAATTTATATAAATTTGAGGGGAACATATTAAAAAAAGCATTGCCCGCGAATTCTACTGTTTGTCCAATAAACATACTATTAATTTAATTGTTTCATCTTTAACTGTTGACGATATATTAATTCTTCAGACGTCGGGAGTCCGTTTTGATACCAAGTATATTGGTAATACGTTATGTGACTTAAGTGGTTAAAAATTATAGATGCGTATATCAATACAGACAGTGTTGAATAGGTGTTCATGGTCACAACTACGATAGTTTGAGCTTCTTTGTGTAAGGCATTCAACGGAATTTGAAATGGGGGGTCCCGGAAGCAGAAACGCGGCGACGTGCTTCATATGTCGCAGATTTTTTCAAATGTCTGCAGAAAAATCTTTTGCTTTTATTACGCTATAATTCTTTCTAGAACTTTCGTGAAAAATTTGTCTGACGCTCGTCTTTTTTTTTGTCTGGGAGCTTTTTCTTTGGAGATGAGGTGTGGACTTAGGTTTTGTTTTGTACCCTTTATTTATCATCCTCTTTTAGACTGAATGAATTTGAGTGATCAATACTTTAAATTTGCATTAGTTTGCCTTTTTTCAAAATAATATAGTAACCTTTTCTTTCACTAAAAAAGCCTTATTGGTCACCTGTGATTGGCAGTCCTTTGACGATAGTGATTTGAAAGATAATATACAGGAAACATGAAAGTGATAAGTTTTGGATAAAATAGCAGAAGTTTTGCAAAAAAACTTTTGATTATAAAAAAAAATCATTAGTTAATAAATTTATTGTTATCTTTTTCACATTTTATTTTAGCGTTATAAGCATTTTTGGGGGCCCTGGGCAAGTGTCCCGAATGCTCTGGCGTAAATGTCTCCGACTACGGCTCTGTATTCTACATATCGAATAGGAGTGAAAAATATTAACAAAAATGTGTTTACCGTTTTGTAAAAATCTATTTAAAAAAAAATGTCTGATAACTGGTTTCTGAAATAAATGGTTCTCAATTACGTTCTTCATTATTCGCTAAGCGATTTTCACCACAAAATATACAGAGTGGCACGAATTATTAGGCGATGGTTATTGTTTTCACTGTTTTTATACTTTAAACCATTATTTTTATGTTATGCTTTTATCTTTGTTAATGCTAAGGGATTCGTTTAAAATACAAGCGAAGTAGTTATATAAAAAAAATATATTGCCAATGTGATACTGATAAACTGTGACCATTACCCAACATTTTTAAATACCCACCATTTCAAAAGTCAGTAGGCATTTTTTGTGATATTAACTGTTCGCTTTAACATTCGGAAATCTGACATTAGAAAGAATGGTGGGTTGCAGCGAGATACTATTTTAAGTTGGACGACTTTGTACTGCTGGCAATATCATTGTAGCGTGTGGATTTCTAACTGCTATGTATGCAATTTCAAGCGAGAGCAAAACTGAGGATTTCTATAAAGATCAGACATCTCTCTCTATATAATTTTCTTACGCTTATTTAAAAACGCTGTTTTTCTCTACGCGGAATGGCAACATCAGTTACAAAAATCTGTTTGCAGCATTTGTATTTTGACACTATGTAAGCCATTTTGACCCCTTCAATTTATTGGTGAATAAATATTACGATGTCAGCTTAAATGAGGAAGAATATAAGCCTTATTATATTCACAAAAAAGAAGTTTTGTAAAACATACCAAATTGCAAACCAACTGGAAATTGAGGTGGTGCCATTTGTTGGCAGTTTTGAAAACCAGATTGTATAGCAATCCTACCGGAGTCAGAGCAGCTTCCTAGTACATACAATCTTGCTTATTTTAGGAAGTGTATTTATATACTTTATAGAACTGACATGAATGCTGGTCTAAAAATATATTTTTTTGTACAAGTTTCATTAAAAATATGCTTACATGTAAAGTATGCAATTGTACAAAAAAAAAGACTGATAAGAATCAAGTTTAGTATTGGAAAATATGAATCACAATTCATATATTAAAAATTAATATTTTGCAAGTTAGAACAGAACAGGTAAAATTATTTACAATATTTATTTTATGTAAACCTTTGCAACAAGTACAAACTATAAATCTTTCCGTGACACCTTTTAAAAGCATTTTAGGGTAGTTTTACCCATATTTTTATATTATTTGGAATAAATAATAGTGTTCTTGAACTTTTTAGGGTTAATACCATAACTAGCAAGTCTGCTGTTAGGTAGCGCTAATTTCTTGTTGGCCTCAGGTATTTTACTTTGTGTTTTAGAACCAGAAAAGTTTCTAGTGAAGTCCTGACTATGTGATTTTTTACTTGAAAAATCTTGTTTATTTTTAGGTTTCTTCTTCTTTTTCTTTGATTTTTTACTTGATTGACTAACATTAGTGGCAGATTCCTCAGAAAATTGATTTTTGCTTTGAGAACTTTTATCGTTTGGCGCTTCACTTGATTTAGAATGATCTTCATGCTCAGCATCTCTTTTCCTTATTTTAGCATGCCTATCATCTAATTCACCAACATCCATTGAATCATTCAGCTTCCTTTTTATCTTAGCTTTAACATTTTCATTCAAAACTGGTGAGTTTGAGTCTAAATTATGCGAAGCTGTTTTATTTTGGCTTGAGTCAGCTTTCTTGCTACTATTACTTAGTTGATACACGTTTGGTAATGAAGCTTCATTTCTGGAATCCTCTAAATTGCTAATTTCAAATTCTCCAGAAGCATTAGCCTTTTTTCGCTTCCTTCTGGATTTTTTAGTTTCGGCATGCCCCTCTTTTGAAATGCCACCATTTGATGAAGTGTTCCCAACTTCATCAACGGCTAGATTTTTATCTTCAATAACTTGGTACGGAGAACTGGTAATAGCAGATTCCTGTACCAAATTCTTATTTTTCTTTTTAGATTTTGTATTTACATCAACAGCACTTGTTTCAACTGATTGACTAGCTTCACTTGCAGCTGAAGCCTCGACCACAATTTCTGCCTCCACTGATTCCTTTTCATTTTCTTCTCCAGAAACTGCAGCATTTTTCTTCTTTTTCTTTTTTCTACGTTTGGCTTTATTACTTCCTTCTTTAGACTCAATATTCGAAATTTGTGTTTCTTCATCCTCATTCGGCAGGGAATATACACTGGGTAACATTTTCTGCTTGACCACAGGATTTTGTGCTTTCTTTTGAAAAGCCTGAACATCATACTTTTCCTCATCCTCGTGTCTGTACTGGCAAGTCTTTTTGACACTGCACCAACGGTTCAACTCCTTGTCATTCGCAGTAAGTATCTCATCGACACTGAGGCCAAAGTCGTTGGGGATGACTTTTCGGTACTTAAACCTCACTGGCATATCTCCAACAACATCTTCAAAATCCATTTTGTAATACTCATCCAAGTAGTCATCAAATGATTTACCATCTGGATCATAAACTGGCTTGGGCTGGGAGATTATCTTAGCGAACAATGACTTCTTATTGCCCCTCTTTCTACCAAAGCGAGTTGAATCGACCATTTCCTGCTGAAACTGCTGCTTGGCACTAACTTTCCGACTACTCTCATCAGCACTGGAGTTATCATCATCCTTAACATCAGTTTTGTTTGAAATTCCTTTAGCCTCATTCTGTTCTCTCGTCCAAAGATCCCACTTTTCGTCATCTAAATCTTCATCGTATTCAAATTCCGGCTTCTGCTGTTCTTCGACAGTATAATAATCGTCATTAAAGAGCTCTTTCATCTTCTTATCATGCTTGTCGGGATCGAAATCACTCTCAATATCATTCTCGTCAAAATTCAATTCCTCTTGGCCACTTACCTCTTTCAGCTTGAGGAACTTTTCTTCGATTTCCTTCCTCTTGAGGGCCTTCAACCGCTTCAGCTCTTCTCGTTTCTGTTCTTTCTCCTTCTTCTTTCTTTCAGTATATTCTTCCCTCTTCACCTTTCTCCTATTATCTTCTCTCCTCAGAGAATCTCCGATCGTTCTGGGGTATCGCTTTATGAACTCAGTATCAGGTTCCTCGAATCTGAAGTTGTATTTATGCTCGAACTGCTCTTGCTGCTGCACAATCTTCTCATCGTCACTCAACATTGCAAGATCTTCTGCGGTTTCGCTACTGTAAGTCATATTCATATCGGATTTATCTTTTACTACAAACTTCTCGTTTAGAATATAATCCCTTAAAAACTTCTCATCGCTGTCTAGCTTCGGATCGTTCCAATATTTGTGTAGGAACGAAAGTTCTTTAGAATCTTCCTTCACCTCCTCTTTCTCTCCTTTCAAAAACTGCAAATAATCGGCTTCCTCTTTCTCTTCATCAACTTTCCCCTTTGTCCGCTCCTGGAACCCATCGTCGCTGTCCTCGTCATC
This sequence comes from Troglohyphantes excavatus, assembly GCA_963932185.1. Taxonomy (NCBI): domain Eukaryota; kingdom Metazoa; phylum Arthropoda; class Arachnida; order Araneae; family Linyphiidae; genus Troglohyphantes; species Troglohyphantes excavatus. Next base: position 9,090,691 of record OZ010668.1, read on the forward strand.
TTCTTCAGAATCATCTGCCATGAGAGTCGGGAGTTCCGCCTTCCTTTGTTTAACTTCTTCTTCGGCAAAAGTCAGCTGCTCGGCTGGTGCCCCATCTTCCTCATCGCTGAATTCACCATTTTTATTCAAAATGAGTTCCCTCTCATAATCTTTCATGAGCATGGGTTTCTCTTTTTTGATTTTTGGCTTCTTTTTGATCTCTTTGTCATCTTCTTTAAAAAGTTCAACATCTTCACTATAAATCATTGGATCTTCGCTCTTCAAAAGGCTCAAGGCCTTCAGGAAGTCTTTCTCGATGACAGGCTCTTCTTCCGACTCGCTTTCCGAAGAAGAATCGCTCATGTTCTTTTTGAGATCTTTCAGCTTCTGCATTTCCTCCTTTTGGCGCCAGACATCGTAATTACCGGAGAAGGCTTTATTCAGCCTGAATTCATCCTCGGGATAGTCGTCTGGGTCATCTCCTAGAAGGGATAGCGGATCTGCCATCTTGAAGATAGGGAGATTGAATTCAAGTTGAGGAATAAGTAAAATAGTTGTTGATTCTGCTGATGTATTCACAGAGTCAAATAGAAATCTATAAAGGAAAAGGGAATAATTACTTCTAAAGAAATAGTAAAATCAGCATTTGAGTTACAGATTACTTAAAAATAATGTAGTATCAGTAAAAATGAAATTTAGAAAAATTAAAATAAAATATGCAATTGAGCAATTACTATGTAAGAAAAAGCAATTTTTTTACACATATTTTAACAGTAAACCTATTTAAATCAAACATAGAGCTTAATACTAAGCTTAAAGATGAATACAAGAAATTGAATGCAAAAGTCTGAGAATGCTTATTATTTGAGGTAAGAAAAGCAGTGGAGGTTCATAAGTTAAGAATGTAGCAGTGCTGAATGCCTTTACTGAATTGTAAATTTAGATTTTAACATATTACATTGCGTATAACAACAAAAGTATTCCAGGTATTAAAACATTTTTAATCAAAGCAAACTGCAAAACAAGGTTAGTTTCCAATACAAAACAAACATTAATTCAAAGAAATTAGCGTGCTTGTCCAATTAAGTCATTCTTATGTATTTCTGAGCATGCTCGTTTATTCTCATAATTTAACCAAACACCATAAAACTCACAGGCAACAGGAAAATCTTTTGTACTCACATTAGGGTTAATGACTAATTTGTTATCTTTCAACTGAAATTTGCATAGGCATGAAAAGTTTTGTCTTTCAGTGAACAAAAATTTATTTAAATATATTGGAGGACTGCCACTGATAAAGGGTTTTGATTCTTTAAAAGATAGCCTATTTTGAAATTGAACACAATGCATTTTTAAATGAATTTTATATACATATAGATAATCAGAATTATTGAAAAAGTTATCAAGTTTTGATGGCTGAGGACAAAGTAGAAGGGGGTCTTTAGTAAAACTGAGCAAGTTAATTTATAATTAATTCGCAGAAGCAATTTAAATGAATATGGATCAATTTCAACAATTTTATAGCTTATGAGAAAATGTCAATTTTTTTGCCTTTGAATCTTAAACCTCTGATGGATAAGCAAAATACTAAATCTGTAAGTTTGTTTTCACTGCAGGAGAGTTTAATTTATATTTTCATGACATTTAAAAAAAATTAATTAATTAAAAAATATTTCATGAGGGAAGCATTTTAAAAGTCGTCCCAATGCTTTAAATTAAAAAAAATATTTCAAAGTAGAGATTTTTTTATGAAGTTTAATATTATGTGTATTGCTGTAAAACTGGAGATACATATTTGTATACATCAGGTGGTTAAGGGTAAGTTGAACTAAGAAACATCAACATTACCAAGTCTTGGTAAAGCACATTAATATTTTCAAATTTTCTTTTTTTAAATTAAATTTGTTGACTATTACATCATTGAGGCAGAAACAACCTTCTTTGAAGTTTGCGAATATTCATCGTGTTTAAAAGTATATACCACAAATATATACCATAAATAAAATATTTTATCAATACTAAAACGTGCAATTTTTAATTATTAACATCGTCTTGTAAAGATTTAAAAACTTAGAAAACATCAACTACTTTCTGTCAACATTGTTGACTACTGTGGCTATTAAATACAAATGAGCATTTTTTTATCCATCTCGGAAGGAAATACTAGTATATTATGGATGAATGTATACTTCTTATTAAAATAATTAGCTTTCAATTACGAAATAAATGACTGGAAGGTAGAGCTTGAATTCGCACATTAGCAATAATCCGATTTTAATGCTTTAAAGTCAATTCCATTCAAAATTCTAATAAGACAACTATTAATATCTTTACATAATATTATCAAGGAACAAAATCTGTTTTGGGAAATAAATTTTGTTTAAAGTTATTGCAATTGAGTAAGAAAGACATTGACTTTAAAGTGGTGTCATTAGATACCCACAATGTCAACGGTTTTCAGTCAAAACATGTGATGAAAATTCTCGATCTGGGAAATGTGTTGGCACTTTTCTACGAGAATCCGCTTAATTTCAACTTATCTCCCTTTTCCATTTTAGGTAAATTATATTATGAATTTACTGCAAATCAGCCGACCCCCCTACTTTTTGATGAAAATTTTGACTTAAATTTCTCGATTTTTGCGCAAGTATATATGACAATTAAAATATTATCAAACTACTTTGAATTTCAGAAAAATATGTATAACTGCCAATCTCAGTTAAGTAATCATATCTCCAAGAATGAGAATAAAATTTAAATAACGATTCTAAGAACACAAAATTCCAATAAAAATCTGGATAATGCTTAGTATAGACAAAACAATAAGTTTGAGCCACAGATTATTACACCCAATTTCTGAAAATAGCTCTTAAAAGTTTAATATTAACATATGCAACATTAATCCTCAAAAGAAACAGAAAAAAGATTATAAAATATTTAATCAAATAAGGTAAAAAACAATTGGATAGTATATAAAACATAATATATACCATTAAAGTATCACCAAAGCTTGTTTTTTAGTACACTTGATGATGTATTTTGATTGCAATTCTTCCAAAATAGTCTGATGGGTAACCTAGGGTACCTGTTAAGACATGAAAAAATGCATTAGTTAACATAGAAACTAAATTATGGTATATGTCAAGAAAAATTGCACAATATTAGACAATTTTAACAGGAATTTTTAAAAAATATCTTTTAATTTAATAAACAATATTTTAATGCCGTGATACACAGATACCATTAATTAATATATAGTTTAAAGTCTAAAATAACAACAAAAGAATTTTTCAAAATCCCCGAAACTTTGGTGATTCCGGAATTTTTTTTAATTTTCACGATATTTGTTAACATTTTAATGCTTAGTGCGAAAGCAAGTGTCCAAAATTGAAATTTTCCATAGCAAATGTCCGTTTTCTGGGAACCCGGAAAGTCAATTTTTTCAAAAAATCGAATTTTTTATTATTGTAGTTTTGGAATGCCCCAATATTTTTCTTTATTTTGCTCTTTAAATTGTGTTTCTACGAAAACTAGAAGTAGTTTTAAAAAATATTTTTCGTCAACGCGAAACCGTCAAATGGCCTCGGCAATTCCTCTTTGTGCATGATCTGTCAATACAGTTTTTCGTCTGCTATTTTCGAGCCTTAGAATTAAATGTTATTTTCTTTCGCTAACAGATATTTTAACTGCAACTGTGCTGGTTGTTTGTTTTGAAAACTCCGTGTGTTCACCACGCCGTGTTTTTGGAGAGGGAAATTTGAATCTATTTCTTTCGATATTATTTTGAAAAAAAGTTTGTTAGTTTTAGTTCTGGTTTGACCGTGGTTGTTAGCATTCGTTTTATTCATCTTTTGAGCTGAATTATTATCGAAATGGGTAGGTCTACTAAAGTATTTAGAAAAAGGAAAGCTCCCAACAAAGGTTCCAAAACCGCGTGTTCCGATGCTTTGCCGAAAAGTCTTTCCGCTTCCGAAAGAAAATTGCCTGATCTGGATGAGAGCTATAAAAGTTTTTGCGTGAATGCGGACAGGAATGTCATATTTGAAATGAGCATTTTGGAATCGATTTTTGCGAAAGTGTGCTGCAAAGATTGTGGTAGTGCAAGCATTGGAAAAGAGAATGGTATTGCTGTTAAATGTATGTTGTACTGCGAGAATTGCAAGTTCTTCACTAATTTTTTCAATTCTTTCGAACATACTTATGGTAAAGACAAATTGTTTACTGTGAACACTCGACTTGTATATGGGTTCAGGAGCATTGGCAAAGGACATGATGCTGCCAAGACATTTTGTGGAGCAATGAATTTGCCTGCACCTCCAACGAAGTTTCAACGCTACAACACTGTTATCTGCTCAGCGGCTGAGGAAATATGTGCAAAAACTATGAGGCGTGCAGTTGAAGAGGCTGTTGAACTAAATGATCATTGTAGAGATTTACCTGTAGCCGTAGACGGTAGCTGGCATAAACGAGGATATTCATCTTTAAATGCCGTTGTGTCTACGACCAGCATGGACACTGGTAAAGTAGTAGATGTAGAAGTATTGACGAAATATTGTACCTGCCCGAATAAATCTGAACATCTGCCAAATTGCATAAAAAATTTTGACGGAAGTAGCAGAAAAATGGAAGTTGACGGTGCCCTGGCCATATTTAATCGCTCCAAAAGTCTGTACAATGCTCGATACCTGAAGTACTTGGGAGATGGCGATTCGAAAGCATATGAAACTATATTAAAAACAAAAGTGTATGGTGACAATATAGCTATTGAAAAACTTGAATGTGTGGGTCACATCCAGAAAAGAATGGGAAGTTGTCTCCGTAGTTTAGTGAAACGCACTAAAGGACAAAAGCTCTCGGACAACAAAGTTCTTGGGGGAAGAAATCGTTTAACTGATGGCGAAATCGACAAACTTCAAACGTACTTTGGTTTGGCCATTAGAAGAAACACAAATGACTTGAGAGCCATGCGTCAAGCAATCTGGGCCATTTATTTGCACAAATCTTCTACAAATCAAAAACCAGAGCATGGATTTTGTCCGACGGGAAAAGATTCTTGGTGCGGTTATAACAGATCCCTAGTTTCGGGCCAAGAATATTTGCATAAGAACAGCCTTTCCCTTTCTGTTATGCAGGCCATAAAGCCCATTTTCACTGCACTTTCAGATCCTAAGCTTCTAGAAAAGTGCTTGCATGGGCGAACTCAAAACCCAAATGAGTCTTTAAACAATGTAATTTGGTCGAGGATTCCGAAGACGACATTTGTACAAGTGAAAACTGTACGTTTAGGTGTTTTTGATGCTGTTGGTACATTTAATGAAGGTAACATCTTCAAATGTAATGTCCTTCAGAAATTAAACATGGATTTAGGATTCTATACAGTCAAATTGTTTCGACAAATCGATATTGAGAGGTTACGTAATGCAAAGCGTAAGTGTTTAGCTGCGATGAAAGAAGCACGAGTCATGAGGCGCAATAAGAAACGACGAAAGGAAGAAATTGAAGCAGATGATTCGTACTCTTATGGGGGTCATTAAGAGGTCACTAATGAAGCATTTGATATGAGAAGGCATTTTCAGAAAAGGGCAAATAATTTTGTTTATTGCAAACTCATGTAAAGTACAAAAATTTATTAAAATATAATTAAATTTTTTTAAAAAATTAAATTAATTAAATATATATGTTAAGGAAAAGGGAAATCAAATTATCTTTATATATATTATTTTAAATAACTTTTATATATTAATTAAATGAGCAATTCGTGTTTCGAGACATTTTTGTTTTTTAGTTTTAATAACATTTATTTCATTAAAAATAATTAAATAAATACATTTTAATTTGAAATTGATAACATATATGTGCAAACATTCAATACACATTAAAATAAATTTACAAAGCAATTGCTCATAAAAATAAACTGCAAAGTAATATTTTTGTACGTTTTTGCCATTATCTCAGAACTATGTTATTATAATTTCGACGTACCTTTTCTCAGAAACTACTATAGTTAAAACTTCCAAAATTTTACTGTATCATTGGAACATATGCTCATTTACTTTAAGGCTTGATTTTTGTAAAATATCAAGAATTAAAAAAGTTATGCCACTTTTAAGGTGAAAAAAAGCATTTTTTGTTAAATTTTTGGAGTTTATCAAGTAAAATTATTTTTTTAAATTTTTATAATGTTTCAATTTATAAACCCAAGCCTCAGTGTATGTAAATATGTTCCACGAGTATATAGATACCAAATTTATGTCTGTATCTATTCAAACTTCTGAGAAAAAGGTACATAAAAAATAGCTTTTTAACATGGGAAACATAGGGCTTTCTGCCGGGTTCCCTTCATTGATACCAAAACTATTCAAATAAATCGCTAAATTAGAGAAAAAATAGTTGACAACCATTATTTTATTGGAGCCAGAATGCATTGAAAATTGTTAAATCAGCAATGTTTTGCTATTATAGATAATATTATTGTAGCGAAATTGGAATTTTTTTTAAACATTTATCACACTCTGGATTTGTCTTTTTTTTGTGCTAAGTAGCAAGATAACTTTGCGTACTTTAAATGAATCGAAGTTCATGGGGTAAAATTAACACCCCACTCTCCCTACAGGTGGTTTCATCACAGAAAATTTTAATATTCAACTTATTTGGGGTTTGTCTATTTTGTGAGCCAAGGAACGAGATGACTTTGTGAGGCTTAAATGGAAGCATACATGGTAAACTTCATCCATTCCATTCTCCCACACAGCTGATTCGTTACAGAAAAGTATTGATAACATTATTAAAACCGGAATTTCTTCACATTCTGAGTATGTCCTCCATTTTGAATGCGAAAAGTAACTTTGCGATGTTCAAATTAACGCCACTCCCACCTCCTATCACTCTCTTACGTCCAATTAATTGGATTATAGGAAAAAATGGAAAAACAAGTTCAGAATTTTTCCAAATAATAATTATTCAAAACTAATTTATTAGAATATTTTCCCTCTCTGGCTGGTATAATAAAGATTTCATACATTTTACATATTGAAGACAGCTAAAATATGAGTAACAGTTGCTTAGCAAGTAAATCAAAATATTGTAAAGCAATATATATGCAATGAACAGCAAATTAAACAAGTTACAAAATAGATCCAGCTGTAACAGAATATACATGGCCAAACACCAAAATGTTTACTACAATTTTTAAAGTCATTATTTAGATGTTAAATAAAAGTTGTATATAATTAAAAAAAAGTTAAAATAAATCAAAGATATATTGTTTTAAGGGATTTCCAATAATTACGGTATCAATCTTCAATTACAGTATTTTTTAATATTGATTTGTAAATTAAATAATTTCTAAAACTTTACATATGAAATTGGAAAAAAATTGCTTTTTGTCAATTTCCAATACTATGTTACAGAATGTCGACAATTTCTAGGAATCTCACGGAGCAATGACTTGTACCTATGAAAATAATAATAAAATATTGCACTCATCTTTGTATTTATCCTCAAATGGCTATAAGCAAAATACAAGTGTAAGAAAAATAAATACAATTGATTAAAATAAAAAAGGTAAAGTAATGCCATTGTAATCATCGAAATTTAAGAATATTTTTTTTAAAGAATGTAAAAAGTATTAGAGTAAATTTACATTGTAGAAATCTGTTAAGAAAAATAGAATTTATTTTTCTTCATAGCAAAAAGATTGTAGTATACTATTTTCATTAGGATTTGAATTAGTATCATCTTTCCAAATAATTGTTTTCCTTAAGTTGACTGCTTTGTGTGTGTGTAGTGTAAGCCCCTAGGCTGCAGCCTATGCTTAAATCCGGCCCTGTATGGTATATTATTCTTACCACTTGAACTTCAAAGATTTATTTGTAGTACTTCATCACTCTACCAAGACTGCAAAAGTGAAATAACCACATGAAACCTGTAACAAAAATTAAAAAGTCAAATTTATAATAATAAGAAACACATCTCGAATTTTTATTAACTGATACAGATGTAGAATTAATGTTACAGATGGCATAATTTTTTTGACGACTAAAATGGTTGTCGAAACGGTGTTTCTATTTGCTGCCGGATGAATTTTTTTTTTTTTTTTTTACGGGAAGCCGTATTCAGATTTTTCTGGAATTCAATTATTGGCCAATAGTTTTAAGAGCACACACTTACAGTGAGCTAACACCAGACTCATAATAACTTTGATTGATGGCACTGGGTTGGTTTGTTTATTTAACGTCACACTACAACTGCACAGTGGGCTATTGGCGACGGTTCGGGGCCTATCTCGAAGGAAAGACCCGGGAACGATGCCTCGTATTTTTGAACCATGGTCAGATGACAAGGACAACACCTGAGCTCAGGGCTGCCACTGAGTTGTACCTTTGAAAATAGTAGTTTTAGTATCCTCAGACATCAAAAATAGTAGCCTAAATAGTCTCCTCAGAGATCAAAAATAGTAGCCTAAATAGTCTCCAATTATGCATATATTTAGCAAAGATGACTAAAGGCAGTAAATTGCAACAAACGTTAAACAAATTGTGACAAAGGCATTTTATTAAATGCAAGTAATATTACAAATTGATATTATTTTTATTATTGTCACTCTTTTTATACAATTCTAAATATGTACTTTATACTCATTTTCTTAAATAGACTGCATAAATTAAAAATATATATATTCACTAGATATGAACAAATTCCATTTTTAAACCGCACAACAATAGTACTGCTTTGTAAAAGTGCATTTTTGCACTAATATTTGCTTTTTAAAAAAATTAATGTATATAAAAATACCCGAAGAACATATGCCTACTTTTAAAGAAACATAATAGAATATGACTGAAGGCAATGGCTAAAAAAATACTGCACTCACAAAACTTGTCAGCATATTGCCAGATTTTTTTTGCTGAGCTTGGTATTAATAAATATCAGTTTATAACAAATAGCTTGCTAAACCAAACAATAGTTTAATAAAAAGCGGAAAATAAAGACAATTTTCACAAATTTTGAAAAAGAAACTTCAAAATTGAAACAAATCACTTTTATAATAGTAGTCATTTAATCAAATTTAGTAGTAATGATAAGTTGTTTATATCCTAAAACTTGCCAATTGCATTCATATTAAAAATAAGAGTAGGGTCAGGTGGGGTAAAGTGGTCAGGTGGGGTAAAGTGGTCATACTCTAATAAATGTTGTAGTGTTTCCTCCCTATTTTTTATTTTTATCGTAAAGGTTTTACATATTTTTGTTTTAGTTTTCAGTGAAGAGGAGCAATGTTTTTCACACAAAATTATAATTTTAGCAACACATTGAATGCCAATAAATAGCCATTTTATTTTTGTACGTTTCAGTACAATCTTTTGATTCTCTAATGAACTTCTCTCCTACATTTTGTTTAATCAAAATCTTAAAATATTAGTTATACAGGAGGCTTCAAACATATCTCAAGAACACATTTCCATTGATAGGCAAGTTGTATTTATTAAATTTTTTATTTTATAGTGTTTTTAGTAACGTGGGGTAAAGCGGTCATATGACTAAGTTTAACGTAGTGATGGTAACAATGAGTTTATTTAGGCCTAATATTTAAAGATTGATTATTAAATATTAATTTAGAATAATAAAGCATATATTAATTTATCATAGTTTATAACATAAGATAAAGTAAACAGCATTAGGCTTAACTTTTACATTGCTTGGAATGACTTTATATTCCGTGATTAAAATTTGGATAAACTTGTATAATAAAATAATTTTTATTGTCTTATTTTTTTCCCCTTTTTTACGTAATAAACATGCCGAGAAAATATGTTAGGAAGATTGTACCAAATTACTCTGATGCCAGTCTACAATTAGTTATGCTGGCAAGGCTAATTAGCTATGCTGGCAAGGCTAATTAGCTATGCTGGCAAGGCCAATTAGCTATGCTGGTTAAAAAGGGCATATCCATTTATGCTGTAGCTCAGAAATTACCCGACTTTAAGAAGATGGGTCATTAACAAGTCCAGGTATAATGGTCCTAATGAGAATCATGGCTTCGAAGACGAATCTTGCATCATTAAAAGCTTCAGATTCATTGCCCATGTTGGGCATTCATTCGATTGTTCAATTATATCAAATTTAATCCAAATGTATCTTAAATATCCTAATAGCAGAAAAAGTCCATTGGTTGATAAGACCACCAAGACCTGATTACCACAGAATTTGTGAAAACTGACAACAAACAAATTGACCAAACATAACAATGTCCGTACCCAAATGACAGAATTGCCCATTGACTTCACCAGACCAACAAATAGATATTCATCAGAATTCAGAACCATCAACATCTGATATATGCAATTTAAATTTTAAAAGTACAAAAGTGTCAAATATGGCTAATACAACAAGTGTATATCCACTGAAGGACTTTAAGCTAATACTGACAACAATATCTCCACCAGTGTCAATTGTACATAGAATGGCTATACATAACTCTAAAGATGAAAACAGAAGAAACAGTTGCACTTTGCCTACAAAAAAAACAAGGGATGCCAATAAAAAGCTAAAAAAACAGAAAATTATCAAGTCAACAAATTCTTTTGAGCCAATTTGGGCCACAGATATACAAATTTGACAAATCATATTTGTGGGATGTTAGTAAAATATTAAGGGAAGAAATCAATTAAACAGTTTATTGGACAAGATTGAGATAGTAATTAATGGGACACTTCATTAAATATCTAGAAAAATCCTAAATTGGTGACTACTACACACATTTTCAGAATATAACGACATTGAAAAAACAGAGAGTCGGAAGTTATTAAAATATCTTTAAAAAAAAAAAAATACCATAGAGAACACTATAAATTTACAATTTAATAATAATATTATTTAAATTTAAATAATAGTTCACAAATATAGAAGTTGTGTAAAATATTTTTAAGTAATAAAATGGCACTGTTTACTTATAATTTCCTTTTTATGTCATATTTCTTCAATATGACCACTTTACCCCACACACTGACCACTTTACCCCACCCATGGGGTAAAGTGGTCATAAAAACATAACAAAAAAAAGATGTCATTAAAAGGTGTTACTCTTTAAACATATTTTTAAAATGTATTCTAATGTACTCTAGAACAATGTAATGTAAAATAAAATCCAAAACAATAATATTTTTTAGAAAATTTCTCATATTTATATTCCTGCAAAGTTAAAAATGCCTGTTTTTATGACCACTTTCCCCCACCTGACCCTAAAATTCTCAACCAAAAAAAATACAACCAAAACTTTTGTCTACGTAATCACAAATCTAAAAATATAAATCTTTCCTTAAACTCTGAATAATTTATTACGTTTTATAAAGATATCTACTTAATTCCATCAAAGTTTACACAAGTAGTTCTGGGAACAATTGAGGGTTGCATCAAATACTTCTAATTATGAAACTTTTTGTTGAACCAATGCATGATTCGATTTCTATGCTAACTTTAATACATAGGCCCCACAACAACAAAACACATATATGTTGCGCTTAATGACTTCAAGCAACATTCATGCCAAATTTGAAGAAAATCAAACAACACATTTGGTCATAAATGAGTAATACGCAAATTTACAAACAGACGAAATGCTGAGGGGTCAAGTTAAAACAGGGACCTAACATTCTCAAAAGCAAATAAATTTCAACTCTAAAATGACCATTATTTTGCCAAGCTTGTATAGGTGATGGGCACTGCAACGTCACAGGCTGCCGCGCAGAGCAACGAGGAAAATCTAAAGGCAAAACAAACAGAATTCCGTTGCCTTTCGCTATGCTTGCGTCGCGTTAAAAGGCGGTATTTTGTTTTAAACTCAAAATAAAAGCACACGATTAAGCACAAATACAAGTCCAATTATAGTTTTAGTAACATAAGGATTATAAAAACAAAAATTTCCAATAATTTTATTTTTTATATTCGAACAAAAAAAATACTGAAAATAGACGATAATGAAACGTAAACTAATGATACATTAATTGTGCACTATTATTTTATATTTGTAGCAATAACTTATAAGTTTTTGTGTCAAGTTTTGTTTATGAGATGCCATCATAGGTTCGTTAAACACAAATAATTGAACCTAACAATAATGTTGTTACAACTATATTTAAACATTTTTTGAAATCCATCGGCGACTTTGTTGGATTTCTGAAGTTGTAAATCATTATTTAATAGTATAAATATATAAATCGTATTACTTATATTGAATTGCTTGTATACTAATCCAATAAATATATGCATAAAAACTTTAAGCACAAAAAATATTACACATAAATGTATTAAAAAATGACTTCGATTCTGCAAATATGTTTTCTTGTAAAAGTAGGCCCAAATGACACAATAAGTTGTCTCATGGAGTGATGGACTAAGGAGGGTGCAAAATTTCAGTGGAAAAAGAAAAATTTAGAAGATTTATTCGAAAAATTTTAGTCTACTAGGATGTTTTTAGATTGATATTTTTTATTTTAATTGTACATTACATTTGAGTAAATTGATAATATTGAGGTTCGTTACATTATCCGTGTATTATTTTAAGACGGCTATATATTGCTTGGATTTTGTTTTGAAAAATGCATGTTTGACACTTTATAATATAGTAATTTCTCCCAAATTTTTTGAAATTTGGCGTCTTCATGAAACTAATAAAAAAAAATGACATGCAAAGTTAGAAAATTCTTGTATTTAAAATAAAATACAGCAAAAACAAAAATTAGCATAAAAATTCATCGAAGTTGTGAAATTAAAGGTTTTAAACAGGCTAATCTTTAAAAAATGTAGCTTTGAAGATTTTTGTTCTAAATTCCTTTATAAAACCTACAAAAAACCTTCAATTTTCCAACTTTGATGAAGGCTTTATGCTGATTTTCTTAAACAAATTTGTCAAATCATCTATAAAAGAACTATATATATTTATGTTGTTACCCGGAAAATAAAACTAGCATAAAACATAATTAATTTGTGAAATTGAAGGTTTTATAAAGGAATTTGAAAAAACTGCACTTTTTTTTATAGTTTTTAATTTTTTCATGAATTAAATCTTTAAAAATTCTGCATTTCCCTTTAATAATTTCAATACTTTATAATAAAAGGTGTTTTAAAGGCTTTATTTCATGTTGTATAAAGAATTTTTAACAAAAATCTTCATTAAATGCAGTTATTTTTAGATTTTAATAGCACTTAAAACTGGAGTTTTGCTGCATAAAACCTTCAAGTTCGCGCCTTGAAATTTGTATGGTGATTGTTTTTGCTTCACCTTCAATTATGAAGCAAAATAATTTTCGTTTGTGCACAAACATCCCTTGAACCGCTGTAATACAATTCCCATGACGATCTTTTATAATATATATATGCATTTAATAATTTGATGTTTTTAAAAGAAATTATTAATTACAATTATCTGCCTGATATTTTAATATAAATACTAATTATGGTAATGTTTTAATCATTCTTAGAGAAAACAAAACAATGAAAAATATTTGTTAATTTATATTTAAATATGTGGATATTATTAACATATAAGTATTTTTTTAATTTGAATTTTACGCCGAATAAAACAGATATTTATTTTTTAATTGTATAAACACTTTAATTGTATAAATATACAATTAAAACTAAGTAATTTTGATTTAAAAAAATTTCGTTGAACTTGTATACACATTTTTCTTAACATTTAAAATAAGCAGAAAACCCCAAGAAATAACTAAAATGTCCTTAAAATAAACAAAAACAGTAATAAATATATAACTTAATTTTTAAGTTATAATTTTAATCAGTATAATTAGTTTCAGGTAATCCTTAAATGAAGTATTAACGAATAACGCATTGGTCGATCGCGAACAAACATGCTAAACCCATGTTAAACGCTGACCCGCGAACGACGTTTCTGCCTTCAGCTTTTCCGAGAAGCCGGTTTGTTTACAAATACGCCCATCCCCTATAGGATATTAGATTCTGATAATCAGATATAAAGTTCCTTGAAGGTTTAACTAATTTTACCAGTTAACTTATGCAAAATCCCTAGAAATTTCAAAATTTTCGTTTTTGAAAATCAAAGAAATTAAGACGCTAAAATGTCGATTTTCGACCCAATTAAGAATTGATTTGCTGTGAATAAGGTTATTAGCTGACTAAGTAAACTTAAAAGGCATATGCTTTAAATGAGACTATTTAAAGGCAGTTGAAAATATTTAACAAAAATGAGTTATTAATTAAGAATTATTGAATTTATATATATATATTTTCAATATATAATAACTAAAATATGTGGATTTTTTTTTCCAGTGAAATGTGGTTTATACACTAACCAAATCAGTGTTGCAATTTTGCATATGTTGTGCATGAAATCAATTAAGAAGGATGCTACTGTCTATGGGAAATGATATTACTTTATTTTTTCCACACAAACTTTACATTTATTGAAGAAAGATAATTTAATGGAAAACCAACACTACCACTTATTTTAAGCATGTGGCGTTCAAATAAAAGAAAAATATATAAACATTAAAAAACCAAAAATTAATGCTAAAACGAATTACAAGTCACAAAAAAAAGCTTTTTTCAAAACACTGACCTCACCTTGATAGTTATTTTAAGCATGTTAATATAAATCATTAAAAATTACACACTAAAAAGTTAGTTTAATAAGAAATTTGAATATTTCCAAAAAGGTAAATAAAAGCCATGTTTTTTTAAGTGGAATGGTTGTGAGAAAGGAAAATTTCAAATAAAAATAATTAGTATAATAAAAATATATAAACGTTTAAACAAAATATAATTCAATTGGAATTTGAATACCAGCCAAACGAAAAGAAATGAGTTTCTTTATAAAAAAAAATCAATTTTTATTACTGAAAATGGCAAGTCCTAAATTTAAAATTCGTGAATTAAACTATATTTTCGAAAAATATAATGCAATTTTGTTAAGTAGTGCAAAACAAATCATGATAAAACAGGAAGTAATGAAATATATGAATTTATATATCTGATGCAAAAGGATTGCAAGTCTTGAAACGGCGATCTCAGCAGATCGCGTCTAGCGAATTTCCGCAATTTCAAGGTTTCCATGCATTAAAAAAACATATCAAAAGAGCGCCAATTGAAAGGTGCATCCGATACATGCGCCGAAATTATAATTATCTCAACTTCCGAGAGATATCTTCCCCGTTTGACGAAGATCGCAAATATTTCTAGATGTGAAAGATGCTAAATTTTTGTGAAATTATCTGAATTTTTTTAGATTGAACATCGATTTTTCGAAAAAACAATAAACGAACTGAAGCAGGCCGCGTATACTGAATATCTACAATTCCAGAGTTTTCATGAGCGAAAAAATTCTTAAAACAACGCCATTATGCAACGAAAGATATTGAACCATCAAATTTCGACATAAATGTGGTTTTGTAGCAATTTGGCGCAGGATACTAATTGGCTCAGGATTCTCAACCTTGAAATTATTTACAGTAATTTTGATTACAACGATTTTGCCAATAACGATATTTTTGTTTAAAATTGCGATACACCGGCACCGGGAAACGTAATCACTGCGATACAGCTCGAAAATCCACTCCTCTCCAGCTATTTTATGCAATTATTTTAACTAACATGCATATAGGCTACACATTTAACTGAAAATTTTAACTAAAATTTTTCGGAATATACGCGAATATATTTGGTAATTTTTTAGAAAATTAAAAAAAAAACTGATACATTTATTAAATTGATAGTAATAAAAAAAAAAGCAAAACGGCGGAACCTCGGAAGATTTTCATTCCTGAGGTATATCTAATGTTCTTTGCTTCGCGCAGTGAATTCTAGAAGTAACACACGCAACCTAAACGCAAATTGCTCTCTAAATGGTAAAGACAGCGATGTCTATTGGTAATAAACATGCTTGGCAAGTATTATTTACTTGTAAAAAGATCCTGCAGCTTTTAATGGTGTTGATTCTTCGACTGTTTGTCTTTTAGAATCGCCAAATAGAGGCGTATGCAACAGCCAATCATATTACGTGATACTTCAAAAGGAGTTAAACGGTGCGTGATTCTGTGAAATATTAGTTGAAAATCCGTGTTATTAAAAAAAGTTATCAAAAAATAGTCGACAAAAGCTAAAAAAAGTAGAGGGTTTTGATGAAAATAGTCGCTTTTGGCACTATTTTCACAAAAATAGTCGCCGAATCTTAAAAAAAGTCGCTTTAGTCGCCTGTGGCAGCCCTGTGAGCTGGCACCCGACGCAACCTCAATAGGCGTCAGGACATTGGACCCCTATCAGATTTATCGTGCACCAGTCTCGTGTACATGCCAGTATAATTTGTTGGATGTTCTGGACGACTTTCTAGTATTTTTGTAGCGAAGTTGGCAACCTTCCGATCGCAAGATCACTATTTTTTTACTTTTCTTTGTCAAGTCCATCGCACGG
The DNA here is from genome assembly GCA_963932185.1 of Troglohyphantes excavatus. Classification (NCBI taxonomy): domain Eukaryota; kingdom Metazoa; phylum Arthropoda; class Arachnida; order Araneae; family Linyphiidae; genus Troglohyphantes; species Troglohyphantes excavatus. The sequence goes on from OZ010668.1 coordinate 9,107,110, forward strand.
ATTCGAACGACCAATCCTCTGATTAGTAGCTGAACGCCTTATCCACTGAGCAACGGGGGCTCGATGGGACTGGGCAATTGTTGTGTTCGGTTACTCAGGATAGCAGTTGGTACCCTCTTCGAGCAGACGAATATTACTTAAGCCTTCTTTAGAAACTTCCTGGCAAAACACCATCCAATCAATTATTAGGGAATTAACCCCATTGTAAACGTATAGTTACTGGTTAATCTGTCTTATAAGGTCGACCTTGGCATCTTTTCGGATAATCCAATATACCAATGCAAAATCGGTATAAATACCGGTTTAGTTGCCAATCATAGAACTACATCAGATTTGGCGAAAAAACAGGGTGACCGTAAAATATGAAATTAACTCAGCTACTTATTATAAAATAAAATTTGTTTACCACAATTGAAAATTGCTTTTTCATAAATCCATGCAGGGTTAAAATGTATTTTACAATACGGCTTGATAATTTTTCTGATAAAAGCGATATTCACAACTATAGCACGCTTTTGATACAAAAAACCGGTTTAGTTGTCAATCAAAGAACTCCATTTTTTTTGTGCATTGACTATTAGATTTGGCGGAAAATCAGGTGTACTGTACAATACATTCAAACCCCATGCAGAAGCCAAAATCTCAAATAATAACAATTTACATTGTATGTAGAAACATACAATGTATCGGAAATTAGAGAGCATTAGTTCACTTTATGTTTGTGGACTAGAATGTGTTAACGAGTTGCGAATATCGCTTTTTTAGAAAAGTCGCCAAGGGTGACCATTCAATGGATTTAAACCGATTTATACTCCAAAATAGTTCAATGATTAATCAGCGATACGACTTGTGAAACTGCCTGACAAAACTGTATTATGCGCTGACCACTAAGGCTTTAATTATGTCTATGGTGCAAGTATTTTTATAACATGTCTGCTGATTTGGTGTGAAGGATCAAGCAATCAGCATTATAAAACATACCATTCTTGCAAAATGGAAAGTTTCTGAAGAAAAAAACATTCCAGTTTATTTTTTAAACCCCGATATACACGAGTACATATTCGAGTATTTAGCTCAGTTATAAGACACTGTTACAAAAATAGAGATCTATAAATATGGAATATTCAGATGCAATATCCATGACAGATGATATTGTTTAAAGAATAGAATAAACAAATATAATAGTTATGTAAAAGCATATTTACCACATGTTTATTTGTTTTGGCATTGGAACAGAAAATGAACAGATATTTTGTGAGGTACAGTTAAACTAACAAATTTATGCTCAACAAAATAATTAATTATTAACATAACAATTTAATAGAAAATTGGTGGGAAATTATGAAATTATTTGTTTCTTCTATTTAGTATTTAACAGATGACTATAATTTAATTTTATTATCTCACAACGAATGTTTTTATATAAATTTATAATTAAATTTTGTGATCGATATAAAAATTTTGAAAGAGTATTTGATTATATGTTTGCAAAGGATAATTTTAAAAGATTTTATTTTTTAATAATACTTTTTATATGATGTTTATTTAAAATGGATATTTTGTGGTCTGGGTCTAGATTAAAATATTGAATAAAAATAATAAAAAACAATTTAAAGTGCATCTACTATTGGTGCAGGAAATCACGTAGTTTGTTTCTGCCAATCACAAAGCCAGTATTGGAAAAGGGTTTTTATTTTTTTAACAAAATAATAATCTCGGCACAGGTCATATATAATATTTAACAATTTCGGCATGCCAAGACAACTTCAACTCTACCTGTAACATTTGTTTTGTTTTCGTGTTACTGTCTGTTTTTTCTGCGCTTATTTTACGTTTTTCATATGCTCGTGATTTTCAATAGGCAAGTGTCGCTTATCTTGCCTTTACTTTATCGTACCTCATTTCGTTGGAAAATGGTAAAATATGAATGATTTTTATTATTATTATAAAATTGTATTGTATTCTGTTGTGTATGGATCATCAATCTTTTCTAAAATAAACATGTATAAAACAACCTGTTGCGATTTTGATATGTGGTGAATGGGGGGAGAGTATATATTTTAGTAATAGTTAGCAGTTAATATTATTTTTTTGTTTAATTAATCGTTATATATAAAAGATACTGCTTCATTAATGAAACAAACTTTCTGCTATATATAAAAAAGTATTAAATTAACAAAACAGTGGCGACTTTGTGATTAACAAAAGTAAGGAGGTTCGAATTAGGACAATATACCTTAGAAGTTTCTTTTTTATTTGATGTTCCCTTCCAGGTACAAACTTCTTAATTTTGTTAAAGACTTTCTCAAAGAAATTGAATGGGACTGTGTTGGAGCACGACCTGAAGGGTTTTAAGGGAATCATAATCAGTCTCTACAACTGTATACCAAAAGTGAGGGCACAAATGCCCAATTATACTACAATGTTTATCGAAATTAATTTTAATTTAAAAAAAATAGGGTTGTAATTGCCAACTTGCCAGTACTGAAGGCCATTGCAGTAGATTATAAAAATAAAAATTGGTTATCAACAGCAAAAATATAAACAAGCTGTTATATTTGCGGGCCTCCGTCAACTTTTTTACTCTTGTAATTCTTTACTCCGATGTGATGCATGAAACCACAAGTTTATCACGCTAATCTCTCTGGTCAAGGGAGGAACAAAATAACGAGTTGCATGTATGAATGTGTATGTGTTCCCGGGTCTTTCCTTCGAGATAGGCCCCTAACCATTGCCAATAGCCCACTGTGCAGCTCTAGTACGACATTAATTAACCAAAACCAAACCTCTGGTCAAGGGCTGCTTCCCTGGCTAGCCCCCAGCTTGGCCATGCTAAAAGTCTTTCTTTAATGACCATCTCATGAGGGCAGCTTGGGTCTTCGTCTTTTACTTTCTCTGCCTGGTGCCCTGATCAACAGTATTGTGGTTGGGACTGCTGATGCCACATATCCAATTCATGTACATATCTAAGTTTCATGAATTCATCTGTTACCAGCTTAGAATATATTTTCGATACAGTTCCACAACAGCATTTGGGATTAAAGTTTGGCCAGTTAAATTCTTTGTATTTTTCAAAGCCATTTGGCTTATTTTCGTTAATTTTAAATTCTTGTTGTTTAGCAAGTATCCATGTTTCACTGCCATATAATAGTACTGATTTGTCGGTTGCGCTATAAAATTGCAATTTTAGGTTCATTTCTATCTTGGATGAATGCCAAATTTATCCCCATCTGTACCACATATGACTTGTTTTGTTATTTTACGAGTTTATGTGTATCCGCACCTAATTTGTTTTCGAACAGGACTAAATTTACGTCAATACTCAATTTGTCATAGACTTGTGTCAAAATCGATATCCTTTAAAGCATAACATGAAATTTCTATCCTGATACCCATGTATTTGTACTAACTATAGAATTTTTTTTATATTTAATTTTACTAAATAAACGTTCTATATTTAATTAAAAAATAAATAATACATTAATTACAATATTTTAAAATGTTTCACATACACAATAAAAAAAATACTTTTGACTACTGGATTACTCGAATAGTGGCCTAACGTGCGGAAGTATTAAGATATTTTAGATTAGACCTTTATTATAGTGATAGATTTGTTTAAGGGATTACATTTTTTTGTTGTTAAAATCCGTCACATATTAAAATATCTCTAATAAGATTCAAATGTGTAGCCATGATTTAATTTTGGAGGAGGTCCTCACAGATCAATGTAAATTTTTAATATTTCTGCAAAAAAAAATCATTAACTTTTATTGAGTTTTCAAAATAATATTAATTTATAAAATTTGGCAATTATAAATTTGTTGTGGGAAAATCAAATTGGCAATAGCTTTGAAGTTTGCACATTAGGAAAAGTTATATTGACCCAGAGAATGAGGGAATAGGAATAAGATACAGTAAAAAAAATTAAATTAGAAAATTAGAGACAATTAGAAAATTGGGACATCTTCTCTAACTAATATTCTTTTAGATGAAACGTCTTTAATATCAGAGCTACATAGTTATCAGGATAAGTAGAAACACCAAGTTACTCTTTTAGGGTCAGCCAGTTCCTGACAAATAACACTATTGGCTACAACATCAGACATAAAATGAACAGCCTTGTTTATCTTCCTTCAGTTGGTGAATTTTTTTTGGGAAACTAATTCCTGTTTTATAATCTGCTGAAATTGTGTTTTGTTAAAACAAGTCTGGTCATGTTCCAAAGAACCATTCTTCATTGTAAGGATATTCATTGAACATTTTCAATATTGCTTTTAATATATTTATTTCGGTGTGAAAGTGAATCAGCAATAAGAGCTTGATTATTGTACAAGCCTACCTGCTACATCTCTACCCTCTACAATTTTAAGGGGCACACAAGTCCTCTCTCTCTTCAAGAATCGTAAACAACTTACCACTAATAAAAGTTTTAATTTTTTATCATATTTCCTAAGTTTTACAGGAAAGCATTGTGATTTTTATTAAAAGAAGTATTCAGGGTTAAATAATCATTAGTAGTCCAGATACAAATACAGCTATGTCGGGCACACAAAAAGCTTTTTTCAGTAATTCGCGAAAAACTGTCAAAACTTAGCTATTGATATTATATATTTTTTTTTAAATGAAGAAAAAATACAAATTGTATTTGCTAAAATGTGAAAGTTTTTAGATTTCTCAATAATTTAAAATTTCGCATAAACTTGTTTTGCAACTGACCTAAGGGTTTAACTGGTTTTGCAAATATATACACTGCTATCTTGTTTTATTTAAAAGAGCAAGATAAGCTATATCCACATTTCAACCAATCAGACTGTTCCACATTTCACACTCACTTTCACATTTGCGGTTTTGCACTTGTTTCGTGGATATAGCTACTTTTGCTTCTGAGTGACTTTAAAAAAAAATTATGATTAAATAACAGGTTTTGCTTCCTTATTATATTTTAAAATTAAAGCCAAAGTTATAAATAACCTATTTATACTAAAATCTCATTTTTTTAATTTTTGGATTTAACTACTTTTGCATTTGGGCTACTCATTATAGAGTCTATATTTGGAGCGTGATTTGTTGCAATAATTTGAGTTGTAGGAAAAGAAACAGGTGATTAAAATATAATTTTGTTGCGTGTTTTAATGCTTGAATATAGTTAAACTCAATATAATAAGTGTAATAATGACATTTTTAGTACTTTGAAAATATTTTATTTTATTATTTTTAGTCCGGCTATGTATGAAGGCAGGTTTCCTTTGCTTCCTAAATGAACTCATATGTAGCAATAATACATTTATCATATTCTTATTGGATCATAGCTGATTAGCGTAGTTTTATTCATTTTGTTTTAGTGTTTTCTTTCTGCTGTTTAAATAATTGATGTCGCAATGAATAAGTAAAGGGTTTAATGTTTGTGTTTTTTTATTGTGTGCATTTGAAGGGAAAACTGCAAATTTACAGCATCGGATATTAACGGACATGGAATATTATTTTTGTTTACCGTGAAACGTATTTAAAAAAATTGGCTGCATTGGGTGTCAGGATAGAAACATCATTTTCAACTTTCAGGTCATCCATTACGATACTATAACTCTGTGACAAAATAGTGCGACCCAGCAGTGTGAAAAGTCAGCATAAAACCATCATCAAAATTGTGAAATTGAAGGTTTCATAAAGGAATTTTTAATATTTTAAATTTTCTGTATAATATCCTTAAAAAATTTCTACTTTTTACCTCTTCAATAATTTCAATATTTCTAATTTTTTTTTTGCAAGTTTTTATAAAATAATTTGAAACAAAAATCTTAATTTTTTTTATGTTAAAAAAAAACTGCAGTTTTTCTGCGTATAGCTTTAATTTCACAATTTTTATGGTTTTATGCTACAATTTTTTTCTGAGAATTAACATAAATTTGGTTTCCTTTCAATAGTAACTTAGACGGTAATTCGTGTAAAACATCGTTCATGGGGGCCCATCGAGTCATATGTAGAAGTATATTTTTCTTTCTCTCAACTAGTTCCATAACTAGAATATAAAAAAATAAACGGTAATTAGTAATTATTTTAATTAGTAAATAGCCACTAATTAGCAATTGCTAAGTATCAATCATTTTTCAATTCTCTAATATTAGTAACGTTAATTTCTTTACAAATTAACAATTTTAAAATTAAGATTAACATATTTTCTAAAATTGTAGTCAAACCTCCTTAATACGAGTCATTGATAACACTTGAGCCCCCTGGGCTTCTAAGTGCTATTCTTCGAATTGTTTTTCCCCCGATCGATAACTTGCGAGAAAGACATTTCCCTTTCTCCCCGCCACTGGACGCCACTTAAAACTTCCCTTTCTGAAAGTACTTCCGAAGTTCTGCGACCGGGAAAGTGCTGGATACACATTAGAGTACTGCTTGAAAGGTGGAAATGTATATCGATTATTACCCACAGAAATCGGTACTTGATTCAAGGTATGGGTAGTAACCGATGTTATTTACTTGCGACACTAATGTTTGGAAGTGGGTAGAACACTGTAAAAAAAATTTGCTGAAAAATGAGTATATGAATACACTCGTTTTTCTTTGAGTACAATTTCATCGTAAATGAGCGATGAAGTACTAAAATTTAAGTAATCGTACTTTCGCAAATATGAGCAGTGTGGTTTAATATTGCCAATATCAGCCTCTGTTCAAGCCATCTTAACAAAACGACCTAGCAAACTTAAAATAGTTGTTCAGAAGATGGTTTTCCACATCATTTGATGTCGATTGCTTAAATGGAAACTGAGTTATTACAACTCAATTATCTACTTACCGCTCTTTTGGCACACCTTTTTAACATTTCTTCTGTTTATAACTTATTCACGTCTCCCTTGTAATACAACGTATAAGGCACTGGACTACAGTGCCGTAGGATATGGGTTCGACTCCCATATATAATTTTAAAAGGAGGGGTTCAGTGACCGAGCAACGGATTTCTTTAGGTAATTTATTTTAGTGCCCTCAACCAGAAGAGGGGGGGGGGGGGGGGGGAATCCTTCTCCAAAATTAACAAACTCAGCCCCCCCCCCCTTCCCTAAAAAAAAATTCAAAACGCCCTCTCACCCCCTTTTAACGTATTAATTTTTATTTAAGTAAACTATAATTATTAATATCGAAACAGCAACATTATTTATTTTTCATGAAATCGTTACCAATATCAGTCATTACCTATTTTTAAAATGAGTAAATATCACTACTAAATTAGGAAATTAATTACAGAATATATTTAAATTTTGAGAATCCTTGTTTAGAATATTATATGTTTAGAGCATCTTTCTTATACGGCCAAGTTTTACGATATTTTCCCTTTGTAGTCGAAATCCTAATACTAGGCTTAGTTTGACTTCGAAACATGTTTTGAAGCTTTTTGAAAACTATTTTCCGGGGTAGGTCCCCCGAAAAATACTAGGTTTTCCATCGTGCAACTCAACAAGAAGTATTACACGAGAAATTAAAAAATTTCTGGTATTTTAAACTATGTTTATGATTTTTACAATAATTCGATTTTTTATTTTATTTTTTATTTATTTTCAATAGGAGGGGTTTGAACCCATCGAACCACACTTTACCTACTGAATGATGGTAGCTATCGTGCCAATCAGTCCCTATTACATGCCGTAGAAAATTGTAATTTAAGAAAAATATTTTCACAGTATAGGCTAATATCTAATTATTACAGAATTGTTTTAAAGAGTATTAAATTATCAAATACATTTCCTTTCAACATTAACTCATTATCACCAATTTTTAAATAGTTTATAGCAGCTGTTCTCAATTAGCATTAAGCCACGAACCCCTAGCTAAAACTAAAATGGGACCTAGAACCCCCTTTTTCTTATCTTCTCACATAGAAAAGTTTCCACAACTATCAGAAGTTTCATTACTTTTGGTCTTTTACTTGTACATTTAACACTCATTTAAGGGAGACTCGAGCCCCAAGACCTAATATTGTTATTAATGATTTTAGAAATACCATTATGTTTTTTCACCATTTGAACATGTCTTTCTGAACAATAATCAATGAAAAAAAAATTAAATAAAAAAATAGTTTTATTATTTTTTTTTTTTTTTTAAAAACCTGAATATGCTTCTTCAAAAACACTCCTCCTTCTTTAATTGTTAATATGATTTTAAAACTAAATTTGATTTAATTGTATTTATGAATATTTCTACCAGACGTATGGAGAGATTTTTGCAAATTTGTGGTTTAGTTGTTTACAAAAAAAATATTTTCATTATCTAAATTTCTTTAAAAATATTCAAATTTTTAGGTTCGGTAATTGCAAAAAAAAAAATTGTATTACTTAATAACTTAATATTTCCAAAAGGAAAAAAAAAAAAAAAGGAAAACCGATTTTAAAAATAATGCGCTAAAAAGTAAAACAATAATTTTTAATTTTACCAACGAGTTGGAAAAAATGGAATTATTTATATCATTTTTATACTTATTACAACTTTTTGAAGTCGGTGCCAATTTACAAAAATCATCCCTAAATTTTGGCGCCGATTTCAAAAAGTTTTAATAAGCATAAAATTGATATAAATAATTCCATTTTTTCCAACTCGTTCGTAAAATTAAAAATTATTTTTTACCTTTTAGCGCATTTTCTTAAAGTAGTTTTTCCTTTTTGTTAGACGGATTATTTTATTCAGCGATATTCTCAACGGCGTCCATGGCGACCACGTACGATTAGCATTAAGTACTGTAGTACTTATTTTAAAAACGTATTTCACACACGTGGAAACTGTCGTTGCCAACTGGCAAATTATGTTTCTTTCACAGAATCTCAGTCCTTGCAGTGGCTTTGAAACGTGTTCTTGTATATCCTACAATCTGAGTACATCAATTCAGATTAGATAAGACTCCCGACCTTCATGGCCAATCAGATTAAATTGGGAGAAGTCGTCTTTCCAACTCGGCCTCTTCTCTTCTTACAAATCGCCTTTTTGTAAATATTGGACGGAAAAGAACTCGACTTTGAAAGTGTTTTATCGAAATCTGAGTAAGTGTCGATGTTGGAATTTAACCCCATATATTCTTAAAGACTATACACTGTCAAATTTGTCTTTGTAGCTCTTTTTATATCAATTTTTTGTGTTATTTTAAGTAAATTACAAGGAAGTTCAAAGTATTTGTAGTACAAATCAATCTTCGAAACATATTGGAAAATACGTAATATCTTATAATTTTATCTTTGTAGGTCTATTCCAATTCAAAAATTTAGTCTGTGATTTTAGTGAAATTCTGTGAAGGTTTTTAAGTTATTATATATTAATAATTATATATATATAATATTTGTAAACTTTTTTTTTGTTTACTTTAAAAATTTTCGATATTGCAATGACAAAATATTTCAGCGAGGTGCGCAAATAACGGCCTAATTGTTGCTTAATGCAACCGTTTGTAATATTACTGTTTCATTTTTTTTATCACTTGTAAAGTAGCATATTTAAGATTATTGGAAATGAATTATTTATATATTTGTTAGCGCATCAATGAAAATCTTTCTTTTTACGTATTTTAAACATCCTTTTATAATTCAAAATCGTAAAAAAAATCGAAATATATCTTCCCTCTTACAAAATTATGAAGTTTGAATCAAAATGGACGAAGTTATACAAAAGTTTAAATTTGTAGTAATGAAATTGAGTAACTACTTCCACACTAGATGGCAGCACGACTTAAAGTTTACTTTATCACATAGCCCTATTCCAAATTTTATATGGCATAAATATAACACGAAAATTAAATATTTACCTTCAAGTAAATTAATTACAATATTTTCGTTTTTAACTGGAGTTGCTTATTCAAGTAACATTGCAATTTACTAAAAATATATGTTTATTGTTATTCAAATGATCAATTTGGTATTTAAGCATGATTTTACAAACATCGATATTCTGTATTCTTGAGCACAACAGTAAATTCAAAAATAGGAGGGATGTGAGAAATTCAAAAATGTATTTTTAAATGACTTTAGAAAGAAAAGCAGGTACTTTCTCCAACAAAATATGTGCAACGAATTTCTGGTTTATTTCTGTAATAATGGAATATAAAAATTATATCTTTATAGTATGTTTCCAATATGCGTATATGTACTAAATAATATATTTTAAAGTTTCTATTAATGTAACAAAGAATGTCAGAGGTATTAATAGTTTAAATTTTTTTTTAATTACTATTAAATTTGCCATTTATATGACATTAATGAAATGACACGACTGAGTCAACTATTAACCAAAAATATGTTTATGAATGATTTTAAAAAGTTCTGTACATTTTGATTTTTTTTATTAATTTGTACAGGTTTGCTTTAACTGACATTTCTTACTATAAAATCATGCATGAATACAAAAATAGTAATTAAAAATATTGAAAATCAATTTATAATTTTTTTTATTAAATTATTAATTCAAAATTCTATTAGGTTAGTAAATAATTTGGGAGGTTATTCTAGATGTGGTATAATGTTTTAGAAGATAAATAAGTAAACGTAAACAGACTCGAGAAACACGATTGAAAGACAATGATACAAGGATGTATAAATCATAGTCTGGACAGCCTTTCTTTTAAATAGGTACACTGCTTTCCGTTTCTTCACTGTAGAGTTGATAATGCTGAAAGACACTGACATTTAATAGTTTTTTCATGGTTTTGTATGTGATCATTTTCTAATAGTGGACAATAGACACAGTCTACATGTGAAAGGTATCGTAAACGCATGTTATTGTGGGAGATAAAATGCTTATGGATTGGCCTGCATATTCTCTGGATTTAAATCCTGTTAATCATATGCTTGATGCCTATTTGCAGCGCGGACAATCTCATTAAAGATTATTACAAATTAATACAGAGTTAATATTTTCTAGGTGACTATATACCAAACTAAAATATAAATATAATTGTTTTTTGATTTAGCAGTTTAAACTGACGATTTTTTTCCCCGAAAAATTAATTTATAAAATAGACGAATGTTTTTTTCCCCCCAATTATAGCAAAATGAAAGTTTCTGAAAAAATTTCATTTTAAGTTTATCATTGAACTAATTCTAGTTCGCTTATTCTTTCTCCAATTTTAATAACAAATTTTGATTTTTGTTGTTTCATATACCCACTGAACTCTTTCTGTAATTTCTGGAAGGCTCAAAACTTGTTTCTTCTATGGGTGCGTTGAAGCCAATGCGAAAGCAGCCATACTGTACCTCCAAAAATTGTGATTAATGGTGTGTTTTTTTAATTACCAAAGCATTGTAGACATATTAAATGTATATAAATATTATTTTTTCTTCTGATAGAATTAACTTTCATATTGCCAAATAAATAGATTTTGCTCTTGCTTTTGAGCCACTTCGACTTTGACTTGCAGACGACTTTCTATTTTAACAGCAGATTGAATTTAAAATGGGTTTCAAAAGAAAATAAAACAAAACTCAGCCCAAAGCAATACAAGTCGGCTTATTTTAACAGTAGCGATGAAAGTGGGGTATAGTTGTTATTCCTTCAATTGGCTTCAAGTCAACAAACTGTCTTGCCTAATCCAGAAGTTACAGTTAGACATCAGTGCATATAACCGAGGCTACTTCTTGCATGTTTCCAAACGAGCCAAACCGCCATATGTTATTATGATTAAAACTTGTATTACAATCGAATTTGACGACTGCTCATTAGACCAAATTGTGTTAAATATTAACGAGCTTTTTTTTCCTTTTAGGCCAGTCCCAAAATGAAGCTTTCAGAAGAAGATAGAGCAACCAAAGTTTCCCCTCTGTTGAATGCTGGCTGGGCCATGGTCCAGGATAGAGATGCTATTTATAAAGAGTTCCTATTTAAAAACTTTAATGAGGTATTTATAATTTAAAATTATTTTTAAAGCATTAATTACGTAACCTCTGATAAGGGGTTTCAAAGAAGGCATCGCACTCTCCAAACTTCCATTCCACCACGTATGTGAAAATATTTGAGCAACCACAGTACAACTTGCACCAATCCCGCTACATAATGAAGCTTCTGTTAAATGTTCCGAGAATCGAACTCAAGACTGTCCTGATCTGTGTTCCACAGCCGTCAAATTAATTTAGATTAAGCTATATAACACAAGAGTATAACATATTTTTCGTATTCTTTTATAATCTTACTCATTATTAAGAGATTTTTGTTCGAAATTGTGGTAAAATTCTCAATCTCAATTTTTGTTCCTCTTTTCCCGATTTGTGTAGTTATATTTATTGATTTCTAGGCTTTTGGATTCATGTCCCGAGTCGCCATGCAGGCCGAGAAAATGGATCACCACCCCGAATGGTTCAATGTCTACAACAAGGTTCAGATTACTCTGAGTAGTCATGACGTCAGTGGATTGTCCGACAGAGACGTGCGATTGGCCAATTTTATTGAAAAGGCTACTGGAAAATGAATCGAATCGTATTTCAATGTTTAAAAAGATAAATGGTGTCTATGATGTTGTGTGTACGTGATGTTCTTGTCTATGATGTTGTGTGTACGTGATGTTCTTGTCTATGATGTTGTGTGTACGTGATGTTCTTGTCTATGATGTTGTGTGTATGTGATGTTCTTGTCTTATGATGTTGTGTGTCTACGATGTTCTTGTGTCTATGATGTAGAGTGTTTATAAATTGTTTTGTGTTTATGAAATGAGTGTATGTGTCGACAGTGGTGGCGCCAGGAATTGCCCGACGGGGGAGCTAGCATTCCCCGACAGGGGGGCTAATATCCTCTACGTATATAGTGCTTATAAAAATATTTTATCGCAAAAAAAAAATAAGATGTGACTGTATCGGAAGACGTCCAGAATTATTATAGGTGAAACGTCATTTTAATAGATTATAACTGCATTTTACACGCATCGGCTCCTAATTTCCTATCGGACGAGATAGAACTAATTTAAATAAATAGTAATATTTGTCTGGCAGTAAAGTGTCAGATAGGATCACTCTAAAAGCGTTACATAGTGTTTCTGTCCAGATACGCCAAGTAGTTGACTTCAAAAATCTAGTATTAATCAATATCTTAAATTTGTTAGTGATAAAGTTTTATAGTTATTATTATTATGGGCTAAAATCAAGAAGTACTCAATCTCGCTCTTTTACGTATTTTCATAAACTTAAAGCATTGTGGAAAGCAGATAATTGTTACAAAAACTGTACAAATCGTACCACAGTCAACCACAGTAAAATTAACTTAATGGCACTGCAAAAAAAATTTGTATAATCATTGCACAATTATTTATTTTTTAAACTATATTTTGATAATCAAAAAACCTGCAGTATTTTGGAAATATTTTATTTTTTTATTACTAAAATTTTAGTTATTTAAAAATTATAATTAAATTTATATTTAATTGTAATTAATAAGGCTATGAAATTATCCTCTGTAGTAATAATTATGCTTAGTAAAAAATTACTAATAAAGTATAATATTTACATTTGGGAAATAAAATATTTTAAAGTATGTATGACTTTTATAATGCAAATTTTTTCAAAATTCGTACTGATATTCGTACATATAAAGTTCATTTAATTAAGAATTAAACTTAATACAGTTAATTTAAATTTGGTTTGACTTTTTTTTAGACTTTTTTTTATCGAGAGAAAAAAAACTAACAAAATATATAATTCACCCAAAATAATTTTTTTTTTAAAAACCTTCTGCAGATAAAATACTCAAACCTTACATACCTAATTTCACAAGCAAGATATTCTATTAATTATTTTTATTTTACTTAATACAATAACTTTAGTTGGTAGTTATAAAAATTTAAAAATTAAATACAAAGTACAAAAAAGCACCACATTTGGCCGGAACTAGAAATTGGGACAGTTCATTGAAACGATTACCATTATACCAACGGGCGTCGGTCATTATAACAAGCAAAACCTGATCGCGATAGCTTTTTTTTATTCCATCACAAATACAACCTTGCTGTTTTATTTTGTTTCCTCGTTATAAGAAAAGTTTACTTACTTCAATATGGTAGATATGCAGAATTAAAAAAAAAAGATGGGAATGAAAAAACGTTTATAGTTAGACTCATAAAAATTTAACATACACGAAGATAAATTTTCGTTTACGCTATAATATGCAGAAAATAGTTCGCGAGTGAGCACTGGAGGGATAATATTTTGACACGGACAAAGGTCCACATCATCTAGAAAGTGAGAGGGGGCATCTTCAACATGTTTTGTTGGGGACGAGCCTAATTGCATTTCCCGCGCAATGGAACGAGTTGTGATCGAACAATGGCAGAGACGAAGCAATATATTTGGAGAAGCGTCTTGGTCAGGTTATAGCTCCCCTAGGGTCCACTCCATAGCCTAGGGTCACTCTACTCTCCAAAACGTGTCATCCACCAATAAAAAACGAAGAATGGTGGGGTTCCTTTTTGATCCCCTAGATTACAAAGAAAAGAGTATTGCGGTGTGCGAAAAACTTTCACTTTTCTCCTGGACTTTATGGCAAAGAACTGGAAACCGTTTGCCTGCGGGACGGCCCGGGAATAGTTTTTACAAGGGGGCGGCTTAACTTTATCTGGTGGGATCCCAGCGACCGCTTAGCCCGCCAGACTAAGGATGGCGCCAAATTGTAGTAGACAATGTTTGTACTTTACTGATGACTATTTAAATTTTTTACACATTTGTACATTGCATAGATAATGTGTAAGTTTACGTATTCATTTCTTACCGTAATGTTCAGTCATTATGTTATTTTTAAGGATATGATTTAAAGCATTGAAAAAATAAGCTGCCAGATTATCTACAAAATATTATTTTGTGTAAAACGAAGATGGGCGATAAAATTATGCCTACTTTGGCTTAAAAAAATCTTAGGCCGTCCCCATATTCAAAGGCCATTCAATGAATTTTTGTGACACAAGCGAACATGATTTTGGTCTCCAATTTTCCTAAATCATATTTTCTAAATTTGTCTACTAAAAAATTATATTAGTTTTACTAACGTGCCAAACGACCCTACTAGTCTATACAGTCAGGAAAGCTTTTTTTATACAATAAATTAAAACCTAAGCTATAGAATCCTCTATAAAATAAGTTGACTTATTAATAAAGTAATAAATTAACGTCAAAGAAATTTATTTAGATGTATTATATGTTTTAATTACGATTCGGGATCATTTTGAAAGAAAGACCCAGGAACACTGCCCAGTATTTCTGAACCATGGTCAGATGACGAGTTCAACATCTAATCTGGTACCCGACGCAATTTCAATAGGCATCAGGAGATCGGATCACGATCAGATTTAAGGTACACCAATCCCATATACATTGCCAATATTTTTTGGTTGCGAAAAGAAGGAATTTGACAACTCTCTGATAACCAAATCGCTGTATGTCGCTTCCCAAAATGTTCAGTATCAAACTCGCCCTTATCGCTTCGAGTCCATAAACATACGGCCACGATAGACCTTTGGTGTCGAGATTTCGGTGTGTCGGGATTTTATCTGTCGGAATTGTGACCTATATCCATTTCATTAAAAAAATTAAATTTGATCCAATGTTTTAAAAATATTTGGTCTTAACTAACACTTTTCCCCCGACGAACTTCATAATTTGCCCCGACGGGGGGGCTTGCCTTGCCCGACGGGGGGGCTACAGCCCCCCCAGTACCCCCAGTGGCGCCACCTCTGTGTGTCGAGAATATGTGTCTATGAAGATGTCTGATATTAGTAACCACTTACTTTTCTAATGGTGTGCTTGCAGATATTTTTTCTTTATATAAGATGTGAGTAAATTTAATCTTATCAGTTGACATTATACATCAGCTAACTTGTATCGTTTTTTCGTACAGTGTACGGATTTTAACTATTTTTTGTACGGTTGTACCCTTAACTTGTACGGATTTGAAGAGATATTTTGACACCACCGAAATAGCCTTAAAATTCAATAAAACGGCAAAAACCTTCGAAACGTATGCTGTCTAGTTGTTAACTTATCTTTTTTTTTATAAAAATGATTTTTATTAATTTGTTTTCTATAAACATTTTACGCATATTTTCAAAAGTAATGCAAGTTGCATTTACAAATCCAATTGGAAATAAGTTACTAATTAATGTTAGAAACTACTGATTTTTCATATTTTACGCCAACTTAATTACAACTTGTTGCAAAACAAATCTAGAGTTTTGATTTATGAAATGTTGTCGGTATGTCGTTATATAGATTTTTATGATAACTGTTCGCAAAGTTTGTAGGCCGTTGATTGATTCCATCGCTATGCAATGTTCTAAGCAAGATACTTGTTATGTTTTCAAAGTTTTTGTAATTAAATGTTTAAAAAAAAAAATCGTGTTCGATTTTCAAATATGATAATATAGGTGTTCTGAATGAATTTTCTGTTTGTCATTTAGTCTATAATATTTTAAGGTCTCAGCTTGCTTTTAGTTTGTTTTCATAGTAGTGTATTTTTTTTTTCAAATTATTAATGTATAATTAGCTAATCTTTCATTGATTCATATTTACATTTAAATTAAAAACTAAATAAAATTATTTAATGTACTATATTAAAATCCATTGTTATAGTTTGATTTCTTTATGTGAATTTTAGTATAATATTTTTAGAATTTTATAAAAAAAATATTCATCAAATTGGTTTAACTTGCAATTATTAAATGTTGGTTTTGGTCATTAAATAAAGTTAAAGTTGTTGGCAAAATTGTAATTTTTTTTCGTAGTATCTACATCACCAAGTAACAGGTTGCTTTAATGGGAATAATTTGTTTAGTCTGGCTTCGTAACTTTTCAAGTTGTCGAATGGAAAGACGTTACAAAAATGTTTTCAAAGGAATTTAACTTTTCAATTTCTTTGGTCAATTATGCAACAAGGAAATATGACACGTTGTGGATACAAAAGGTAAACTCTGCATTAAAACATTTAAAAAAAAAAAAATCTTCTTATACGTAAATTATAAAGTGATATGTATTTTTCTTTGTTGAGATTAATCTTTTTACTGTATAAAAATTAAGAGAAAATAAAGCTTTCGATTAAGTTCTCAATAGATGCAAAAGATTTAAAAGCATTTTTCTCGAAATCTCTACCTCTAACCTTTTCTAAACCTTTTTTCTCTACTAGATGGAGCCACATCGCTAAAATTATTATTTAAGTTACGTCGTACCCCAAAATTCACTCGATATTTTTTAAATTACGATTTTTTTATTGCATTAAATAATATTTCAATATTGAAGGAAACGCATACTAAGTTTAAACATTCTACGAGTTTAAAAATGTTAATGTAACACATATATTTTTTCTTCTCAAAAAGTTAAGTTTAAACAATTGAAAAAGAATGCTATTTTTTTTGTCATAAATATACTCTTGCTAAGTAAAAATGTTCAAAGTTGTAACTTAAAAAAAAAAAAAAAATTGATTAGGATTCTTAAAAAATTTCAGTTTAAAAAAGAATTAATAATTAAAATAAATTACTAATACTTGCGCACTTTATCTGTTTAACAAGGTATACATTTGTATAACAAGTTATACATTTGTAACATAATAAACGAAAAAAGTAGAAATTGCCGTAGTGTCTTCTTAAACAGAATAATTATAATAACTATAAATGGAAAACAATTGCACCACTGACATGCCTACCATTATTTATAACTTTCCACGTTATTTTTATGCCTTTTTTGTTCCTAACTTGCCTACCAGAAATGCTTAATTTTCCGACTATAATGACGTCAGACAGATGAAGTGCACGGGAATATAGTTTTCAAAACTGCCAACAGATGGCGCCAGCTCCATTTACCGGTCTTTACAGTTTAGAAAAGTTTTACAATACTTCTTTTTTTTAAAAATATAATAAGGATTATATTCTTCCTAATTTAAGCTGACATCATCAAAATAATTATTCACTATTGAATTGAAGGGGATAATCGTCAAAATGCGTTACATAAGGGCAAAATACAAACTACGTAAACTGATGTTGCCATTCCGTGTAGAGAAAAACGCGTTTTTCAATCACCGCGTAAGAGAATTATAAATACAGATTATAAAAAGGTGTTAAGTTGGAGGGATGTACGCGGGTTGAAAAGGTCAATATTATACACTTTTACCCGGCCTTGTACTCACAATTCGTTTTTGTAATGGAACACTATTGCTTCCCCCCCCCCCCCCAACAACTCCCCACTCGACCTTTACAACCCGCAAATGCGGCACAATTCCCCCACCCACGCCTTTCCTAACAGACTCAATAAAAATGATCCACTAGCTTCAGACACACCGGACAATACAACTGCCGACACTCTTTTCCCGGGGATTAATATTTATTGCTCGGCCATAAACTCCGTTTTTGTCAGGCCATAAGAAAAACTCCCCTCTTGTTAGAGAGACGAGATTTAAGAAGGCTTTTGCTAGCGAATCACATTCGCAGGTTCCTGTGGATTTATGACGAGCAAGATACATTTCCCGCTCTGGAGCAGCAGTGGTGCAGTTTATGACCGGGTCGCCGACAGTTCGAACAATATGTCGAAGTGTCCGAGATGGATGGAGGTAATTTTGATTCGGGGGAGTGGCAACGGAGGAAATATCGTCTGTTTCTTATTTTTTTTCTATTTTGATTAATGGAATAGTGTTGTTCGGAACTTGATATGGAGAGAATATTTGTAGAAATCAAATGGACACGACCTGGGTATCGAGAATAAATATAGAATGATAAACAATCCATTTTGCATTAGGGAGAAAATAAACACGTTTCCTATGATATAAAAAAAAACGACGTTTTTTATACGCAAACGATGGGAAATTCGAGACACGTACTTTTGTTTATCTGTCGGATGACATCAGGCGTATAGAGTCCTTTGCGGATTTCTGAATGGAATTGGTTTGGTTTTGTTAATTAACGTATTTGGTTTTGTTTAATTGTTAATTAACGTAAAAGAACATCTGAGATGTCACTCGGTGTGACGTCACTCGGATGACGTCATTTCTTTATTATTATTGGTTGGCTAATTAACACTGCCCTAGAGCTGCACATTGTGCTATTGGCGACTGTTCGGGGCCTATCTCGAAGGAAAGGCCCGCGAACGATGCCTCGTATTTTTGAACCATGGTCAGTCGAGGAGGAAATACTTGAACTGGCACTCAACGTCTTCAATAGACGTCGGGACTTTGGACCTCGATCAGATTTATCATGCATCAGTCCCGTATACACGTCGGTAATTTTTGTGGATGTTGTTTGAATGGAATTGAATGATTAATATAAAGATTTGATTGGAGTATACATTTGAAAAAATTAGAATAAATTGATTTTGAATAGTTGAATGAAATATTTCGCAGGTGCTTTAATTGTCTCCCCCACTCCATTTTAGTTGGTTGGTTGGTTAATTAACGTCGCACTAGAGCTGCACAGTGGGCTATTGGCGACTGTTCGGGGCCTGTCTCGAAGGAAAGGCCTGGGAACCATGGTCTGATGACGAGGACAACACCTGCTGGCACCCAACGCCTTCAATAGACGTCGGGACTTTGGACCCCGATCAGATTTATCGTGCACCAGTCCCGTATACACGCCGTTCTGGACGACATATCTAGTATTTTGTTAGCGAAGTTGGCAACCATCCGATCGCAATATCACTACTATTTTACTATTCTTAGTCAAGTCCGTCGCACAGGTTCGAACCGGGAACCCACGGATTCCCAGCTGACGCCTTAATCCACTCGGCCAATCTCAATATTAATATAAAGATTTGATCGCAGGATACATTTGAGAAAATTTGAATAAATTGAATAGTTGAATGAAATATTTAGCAGGTACTTTGATTGTCTTCCCCCACTCCATTTTAGAATAATAATATTATAAAATTGTTTATATTAATAAAAATATTTGTTTTTATAATCAATTTTGATTTGATTGATGGTAAGGTTTCTCAAACGAAATGGAAATTAATTTAAACTTGTCGTTTTTTAAACTGTCGTTTTTTAGTCGACATTTTTTTTATTTGCCATTTTTTTTAATATGTCCGTTATTTTTTATATAACCGTGCGACGTGTAGTGTGGAGGAAGTTAGTGCACGTTGTATCTGCCGTTTTGTTCATTGTCTGGAAGTTCAGAGAGTAGCATGCCAACTCATGTGTCAGTGACGGCTCGTCCACTACAGCAAGTACAGCCGGGCTGCACCTAAATTCAGTATTTTAAAACTAAGATATGATATTTTACTAAATTTCTTAAATGAAGATCAGAATTGAAAATGAAATTTCTACTATAGTAAACAAAATCTCCGATAAATAGCAAGCCTGTTACCGTAATGTACAATTCAGGAGGGGAAAAGACTCCCTTAAATCAAAACTGCAGCCAAAAAGCGAAATTCGAAATCGGCTGCATCGTTGACATGGCAACCTCTACGTAGATTCCTCCCCATGCTAATGCACTGCATTTGTGAGAAGGTACATCCAAAATGATTTTTTTTTGTTTTAGCTGCACTTGAGATTCGATATGCTGATTGGCTCGTCCGTGAAACGCTGGGATGGGTGGGTGAAACGATAACTTACGAGAATATTTCCAAACGGAAATGGTTTTCGTGATAAATTTACTGTGTGGTGTTGTTTCAGGACATGGTCCTGTTGTTGTTTTGTTATTTAAGTTAACATTAAAATTGACCGATTCGCATGTTTAAAAGTAAGGATGCTTTAATTTTCAAAAAATAAGTAGGTGTTTTCTATTTTTTTCGCATTTTATCATTTCGTAAAAATTGAAAGGAAACTTTGATATTTGAGTAGTAAAAAATAAAAAATTTCCGTTCATGTATGGGTTGTGGAAAAATAAGGGGGGGGGGGGGGGGATTCACATGCTTTCGGCTGCACTAATATTTTCGACCACGGGCCGCCACTGTCATGTGTTGTTATTAATCAGTGTTTCTGGGTTTTTCCTTTAGTTAAACCCTAAACCATTGCTAATAGCCCACCGAGTAGCTCTAGTTCGACATTTGTTCATTCAACCATAAATCAATCTTCGAGATAGGCCCTGATAGTCGCCAATAGCCCATTATGCAACTCTAGTGCGACGTTAATTGAACCGAACCGTCTGTAATGTAGCTTTATTGCGACGTTAATTTAACGAAACTTTTGATTAGTCTATTCGCCATCTGACCATGGTTCAGAAATACGAGGCATTGTTCCTGGGTCTTTCCTTCGAGGTAGATCGTGAACTGTCGCTAATAGCCCACTGTTCAGCTCTAGTGCGACGTTTATTAATCAAACCAAACCGTCGAGATAGGTTCCTAACAATCGCCAATAGACTACTTTGCAGCTCTAGTGCGACGTCCATTCAACTGGACCGTCGCCAATAGCCCATTGTGTAGCACTAGTGCTACTTTAATTAAGCGAATCTTCGGACCAGTCTATTCGCCGTCTGTCCATGGTTAAAAAATACGAGGCATTGTTCATTGGTCTTTTCTTCGATATAGGCCCCGAAGCGTCGACAATAGTCCAATTTGCAGCTCTAGTGCAACGTTATCTAACTAAACCAAATTGACTAGTTTACGGTTTGGTTTGTATAATTAACGTCTTACTAGAGCTGCACAGTGGGCTATTGGCGACGCTTCGGGGCCTATCTCGAAGGAAAGACCCGGGAACGATGCCTCGTATTTTTGAACCATGGTCAGATGACGAGGACAACACCTGAGCTAGCACCCGACGCAACCGCAATAGGCGTCAGGACATTGGACCTCGATCAGATTTATCGTGCACCAGTCCCGTATACACGCCAGTATAATTTGTTTAATGTTCTGGACGACTTTCTAGTATTTTTGTAGCGAAGCTGGCAACCCTCTGATCGCAAGATCACTACTTTTTTACTTTTCTTTGTCAAGTCCACTGCACGGACTCAAACCACCAATCCTCTGATTAGTAGCTGAACGCCTTATCCACTGAGCAACTGGGGCTCTGACTAGTTTACAGTTGTTGCAGACCGGCCCACTTGGGGGATGATTCACTGTGCTGAGAGGCCCCATTTGGGTTTGGAATGTGGCATCTTCCACTTAAAAAGCTTCGGTTCGGATTTCGAACAGAGAGAGCACTAGGCCGCCATTGAGTATGGTTGGATAAAAATTCAGCTCCTCCACAAAAAGTATTGTTTGGGAATGTAAATAAAAACTAGTTAAGTTTTTAAAAGATGTCTCTTCTCCTTGAGTCTTCCGAACTACAGGAAATGCATCGAACCTGGTAGGTTTGCATTTGCATTTACAAAATTATGGCGCCCGAACAGGGACTCGAGGAAAAAGAGACAATGGAATCTCTCAAACAAAGACGCACAGCCGTGCGAAGATCTTTCACAAAGGCCGTTAAGCTCTTACGTGAGCTAATAACGGAAAATGCAGAAGCAGTGAAGGTCCAAATAGCTTTTAATCAGCTAGAAGAAAAAGCCAAAAAACTCTTTGCCCTAGACGCTGTGTTCCAGGAACTCCTGCAGAGTCAGGAAGGGGGATGCAGCCAAAACGACTTCAATCAAGAATGCTATGCTGCCGAAGTATATGAAGAGAAGCTTATAGCTTGCCGTGTCCGAGCTACAATACATTTAAAAGATGTCTCTTCTCCTTGAGTCTTCCGAACTACAGAAAATGCCTCGAACCTGGTAGGTTCGGAAGTGCATTTACAAAATTCTGGCGCCCGAACAGGGACTCGAGGAAAGAGAGAGCACCAGGCCGCCATTGAGTATGGTTGGATAAAATTCAGCTCCTCCACAAAAAGTATTGTTTGGGAATGTAAATAAAAACTAGTTAAGTTTTTAAAAGATGTCTCTTCTCCTTGAGTCTTCCGAACTACAGGAAATGCATCGAACCTGGTAGGTTTGCATTTGCATTTACAAAAACAGTGGTTCCCTTTGGCCACTAGGGACATCGACTTATTCCTTATTCTCACCTGGTATCCACCAAAAAAAAAACATCCAAGCGATCCATCTCACTTGAGAATCTGACTTTGCGTGCTGACCAGAGTGACAATTATTAAGCACATCCAACTCATCTTAATCACATGTCGCGACAGAAATAAAAGAAAAAGTCCCCCTTAAAGTTCCCCAGAGCCCATATATTACATCTCCACACTAAAGAAATCTGATGGGAAAGGGAAAAAGACGACGCGAACGAAACAGGATTACCGGCGGATCGGCTACCTGAGCATCGAGTGCTTTAATCAACTGGCTGCTTTTTACCGTCTAGACGCGTTTTTTGTGGCTCTTCCTCCTTTTAAGTTAATCCTGGTATTGTTCAGAAGACGAATGGGAGTCGAGATGGAAATACATTCATTAATATTAGGGATGCGAGGAGACGGTTTTGGAAATAATCAAAAAGGGAATTCGAGGAATTGTGTTTTGATGGATGGGGGAAATCGTCATTCATGTGTGAAAAAGTCGATGTTGGATCGATTAAAAAATATAATGCTTCACATCATATTACTTTCTATTATTCTTCATTAAAATATGGGCCTCCGTGGCCGAGTAGATAAAGGCGTCAGCTGGGAATAAAAGGATTCCAAGTTCGATCCTGCGCGACGAACTTGACAAAGAAAAGTAAAAAAAAGAGTGATCTTGTGATCGAAGGGTTGTCAGGTTTGCTACAAAATACTAGAAAAGTCGTCAAGAACATCCGCAAAATATATCGGCGTGTATACGGGACTGGTGCACGATAAATCTGATCGGGGTCGAAACTCCTGACGTCCATTGAAGGCGTTGGATGAGAGTTCAGACATTTCCTCATCATCTGACCATGATTCAAATATACGAAGAATCGTTCCCGGGTCTTTCCTTCGAGATTGACCCCGAACCGTCGCCAATAGCCCACTGTGCAGCTCTAGTGCGACGTTATTTAACCAAACCATCATTAAAATATTCCTCATGTGTTGTCCTCGTTATCTGACCGTGGTCAAAATACACGAGGCAGTGTTCCCGGGTCTTTGCTTTGAGATAGGCCCCGAACCTCTAGTGTATTATGAATTAAACAACCAACCTTTATTATAATATATGGGTTGGTTGATTGTTTGTTTAATTAACGTCGCACTAGAGCTGCACAGTGGGCTATTGGCGAAGGTTCGGGGCCTATCTCGAAGGAAAGAGCTGGGAACGACGCCTCGTTAAGTCAAGTTTAATAGGGTTTACGAAGGACATGTCCATGAAGTGGCCTTCGCCTCCGGTATAAAAATATATCGTTACATAACATGAGCACAAGGCTGCATTGGATACTTTTATCATAAGGGTAGACAGGGAAAGGGGGGGAAGGCATAACAGTGGGCGAAGGGGGTCCAGTCAGCAGACAGATCCGCAAGTCGTGAGGTAGTTAACATAGCAAGAAACCACAGTAACGACCCCTCGTATTTTTGAACCATGGTCAGATGACTATGGGTTGGTTGAATAACGTCAAACTAGAGCAGCACTATTGTTATTGGCGACGGTTCGGGGCATATCTCTAAGGAAAAATTCCGGGAACGATGCCTCGTATTTTTGAACCATGGTTACATGACGATGCACTTGAGTTGCACAGGGGGCTATTGGCGACGGTTAGGAATCCATCTCGAAGCAACAGCCCGGGAATACTGCGTCGTGTGCATTTGAACCATGGGCTGACGACACCCAGCTGGCACCCGACGTAACCTAAATAGACGTCTGGTGCCAGTAGTTTGGTGCCTAAATAGACATCGGACTCCAATCAGATTTAAAGTGTACCAGTATAAGATTTAAGTTGGTTGGTTGGTTTGTTAATTAACGTCGCACTAGAGCTGCACAGTGGGCTATTGGCGACGGTTCGGGGTCAATCTCGAAGGGAACACATACACATGCACACACACATTCATACATGCACCTCGTTATTTTAGAACCATGGTCAGATGACGAGGAAACACCTGAACTGGCATCCAACGCCTACAATGGACGTCGGGACTTTGGACCCCGATCAGATTTATCGTGCACCAGTCCCGTATACACGCCAGTATAATTTTTTGGATATTCTGAACGATGTATTTTTGTAGCGAAGCTGGCAACCCTCCGATCGCAAGATCACTACTTTTTTACTTTTCTAATATAAGAGTATACACGCAGTGGTGTGTGTAACACAGAGGATCCGTCGTTTGCCAGCAACGAGAGGGGTCCAATGGCCTAACGCTTATTGAGGTTGTGTCGGGTGCCATCGCAGGTGTTGTCCTCGTGATATGACCACGATTCAAAACACGAGGTATTGTTCTCAGGTCTTTCTTTCGAAATAGTCCCCGAACCGTCTCCAAGAGCCCAATGTGCAGCTCAAATGCGACCTTAATTAACCAAACCAAAAACAAGTTAGCCGAATGCTGTACCTTCGGTCATCGGACCAATAGTTTTTATTCACGAGTTTTGACTTTGATGGTTTGGTTTGGTTAATAAACGTCGCACTAGAGCTACACAGTGGGCTATTGGCGACGTTTCGGGGTTTATCTCGAAAATAAGACCCGGGAACACATACACATTCACACACTCATTCATTTATACCTGCACCTCGTTATTTTAGAACCATGGTCAGATGACGAGGAAACACCTGAACTGGCACCCAACGCCTTCAATAGACGTCGGGACTTTGGACCCCGATCAGATTGATTGTGCACCAGTCCCGTATACACGGCGTTAATTTTTGCGGATGTTCTGGACGACTTTTCTAGTATTTTGTAGCGAAGCTGGCAACCCTCCGATCACAAGATCACTACTTTTTATTTTTCTATGTCAAGTCCATCAGCTGGCATCGAACCGAGAACCTTCGTATTCCTACCTGACGCCCTTAACCGCTTGGCTACGGAGACCTCAGCCTTGACTTTGAAGATATCCAGCAAAACTTTCATGATCTTTTAAATTATATATATATATATATATATATATATATTATCATTACTGATATGACAATGGCCAAACTATACTAAAGTTTTTACCAAAATTCTTACCTACAATTAATAACTGAGCAGTACAAAATCTTTAATCTTTATTCTCACAAAATATACGTCCGTTACTTTGTCTTGAAACTTTCAATCTTACAATAGGTGGACATCAGTTATATATAGCAGCACAAATTATAATTAATACAAATACAAATATTGACGACCAACAATAGGCTCAAGACCCAAGGAGGCCTATGTTTGTAATCAATCAACATAGCTTAAAAATGTTATTGGTATTTTATCTTAAACACTCTGAATTTTTTTTATATGGGCAATAACCCTTTCCACATGAATCTAAACATTCGAATTTTTTTTTAAATGTTCGACTTCATGCTTTGAGAGTACCTTTGTGAATGTGAGGTACAAGTATCTCGACCCCCTTTATAGCAAACACGTTCTCTACTTGAAATTCTCGATCTGCCAAGATAATGGCCCATGGTTTGACAAGATCGAGAATGCCGCAATTCAGAGTTGCATCTTTGTCGGATGATCGTCCACTCCTAAGCATCAGAAACATAATACATCTGACCCAGATGGGGTGGTGCCCCACAAGAAACTTTTACTGTCTGGCTATGTTTGTAATTAGACCAAGTTTGTGATTTGGAAATTTGACAACTGAGTCTTTCAATAACCATTAAGGAAAATTAAGGACAATTAAAAGTTGAATATCGCAACTAAGTTTTTGATTTTCATGTAACTATTTTTGTTTTCATGTAACACATGTTACTTTAAGAACTATCTTGAACATGGCATAAGATGGAAGGCCACTGTGAAATGATACCTTTTTTTGGATAATTTAATATTCTTAAGCAAGGATCATTTGATTTTATAATATTATTGACTTCTTCCTCTTGTCCTTTCTTAAATTATCAATTTCCATATACAGTTTTGGCAATAGCCCAATTGCGGCCGAAGGGAGCCGGGTTATAGTATACTCAAAGAAGAACAGAATTGTTAATCGCCTAGACAAAAGGTTGCCGTGTTCCGCAATTGGAACTTTCCAACAGTATTTCTGGGCAAGGTCCTCAGCTGATTGATCTGAAAGTATAAACAAGCCCCATTGGTACCCGCAACACAGTAATTGGATGTATAGTTTATAAAAAGCACACACAAAAGATGAATAGTCGTTATAACGAAAGGTCATTGTAACGAGTAAACAATAGAAAACTAAGTATACAGTTGAATAGAATTTTTCTTTTGTCTTCATTAATGTATTATTTTAACGAATAAACTGTACGAAAACATGTACACAACAGCTGATGCATCGACACCAACTTAAACTTGTACGCATGCATCCGTTTCATGTTTGATTTCCGTGTCAAAGTCATTCAGATTCACTTGCCCTCCAATACGTTCGATCGGAACAAAAATAGCTTACTTTCCCTATTTAAGGAACAACTTTGCAAAATTTCTTCTTCATAGGTATACTTATACTTCATAGGTCTTTATAGTTGGAGAATTAGTGATGAGTGAATGAGTGGGGTTTTCGCATTTATATATATATAGATTTTGCAAAGTAAGTTAAATATAAAACTTCATACCTTGTTCAAAATTAGATGAAGCTATATCAACAATGCTTCAGCAGCAGATGCCTCCTCTTCATCAGCAATGCTAATTTCTGCAGCAGCGGCACAATCTTCGACCCGCAGCTGTTGATTATTTTTATTTCTCGCTTTGCTCTTTTGCAGTACACTCTGTCTAAATTTGCAAGAGGTCACACTACTTTTCGGTCTTCTGTATGTACACACATTTGGCGAATAATCTGGGAGATCTGATTTTATACAGGGTTCTCCTACAATAATATATTGAAATTATGATCATATAACCATATTAATCACTATAATTCCTTTCAATAGGCTTCCACCGCTCCAATAAAGGGAACAGGTTCGAACCTTCAAAAAGTTAATTAGAGTTCAGTGGCATAAGCATTAGTAAAATTATAGATTGTACAATGAATAAATAATAGGGGGCGGATAGCCCAGTGAATAAAGGCGTCAGCTGGGAATCGAAGGGTTCCCGGATCGATCCTGTGCGACGGACTTGACTAAGAAAAGTAAAAAGTAGTGATCTTGTGATCGGAGGGTTGCCAGCTTCGCTACAAAATACTAGGAATGTCGTCCAGAACATCCGCAAAAAATATCGGCGTGTATACGAGACTGGTGCACGATAAATTTGATCGAGGTCCAAAGTTCCGACGTCTGTTGAATGCGTTGGCTGCCAGTTCAGGCGTTTCCCCGTCATCTAACCATGGTTCAAAAATACGAGGCATCGTTCCCGGGTCTTCGAGATAGGCCCCGAACCGCAATAGCCCAATGTGCAGCTCTAGTGCGACGTTAATTAAACAAACCAATGAAAAATAATAGATGTAATATGTTGAGTTTGGTTTGGTTTCGTTAATTAACGTTGAACTAGAGCTGCACAGTGGGCTATTGGCGACGGTTCGGGGCCTATCTCGATTGGTTGGTTTGTTTGTTAATTAACGTCGCACTAGAGCTGCACAGTGGGCTATTGGCGACGGTTCGGGGTCAATCTCGAAGGAAAGACCCGGGAACACTTACACATTCATACACACATTCATACATGCACCTCGTTATTTTAGAACCATGGTCAGATGACGAGGAAACACTTGAACTGGCACCCAACGCCTTCAATAGACGTCGGGACTTTGGACCCCGATCAGATTTATCGTGCACCAGTCCCGTATACACGCCAGTATAATTTGTTGGATATTCTGGACGACTTTCTAGTATTTTTGTAAGCGAAGCTGGCAACCCTCCGATCAGATCTTTTTTACTTTTCTATGTCAAGTCCATTTCCCGGATTCGAACCACCAATCCTCTAATTAGTAGCTGAACGCCTTACCAACTGAGCAACTGGGGCTCCGGGGCCTATCTCGAAAGAAAGGCCGTAAACTGACTGAATTTAGAAAAGTTTCGGAGAACTAGCCCCTACGGGGCTATCGTCTCCAGTATAAGATTACTAGAAAACATAACGTTGCTTACTGCACGATAAATGAGACGGGACTAACCATGTAGGACCAGGGTTGCCAGATACGACAAGGCAATTTACCGTATTTAGCCCCAAAAATTACCGTACATTCGGGAAAATTACCGTACACTTTTATTTTCCTTGAAAAGCCTTTTTTTGCATTGTTTATGTTAGTTAATGCTTTTAATACAAGATTTATGCTTGGGGTGGGGGTAATTTTTTTGGATAGCAAATTATTTCAGTAATGCTATAAATTTTTTCTGTGGCGCCCACGGAGTAAAGAAAAAGGTAGAGATGATTTGGCGAGTTTTCATGAGACATAACTTAGCAACCCCAAACTAGGAATAAACAAACCTAGTTTGCAGTAGTTTTTCTACGAGGGATGCACTATTTTCAAATTAAGAAAACGCATGCTAAAACTTAAAAAATGACTGTTTGTGCAGTTGTGAGATGCAGTACAAGTTCCAAATCGATAAAGGATGCTGTTATTTCCAATTCATAGGTAAGTTAAATTATAAAATAAATTATCGCCAAGTACTGGTACAAAGTAGTGCTTTAGAATAGCGCCAAATACTTCGCCAGTTCCTACTTTTTAAGCAATTGCTTACTTCACATTGTAAACCGGTTTTAGACTTGTTCACACCTCCACCTTCTTCCTTACTCCGTGTGTGGCGCCACCTAGTAGAAAACAAATGCAACCTGCTCGCCTGCTCAATTTGCTTTATCTCTGTTATCCCACGGAGTGCTATTATCCATATATGCTAGAAGTCTAGCATATATGCTATCCATATATGCTAGAAATTACCGTACAATTCTCATTACCGTACGCTTCATTACCGTACGCTCACCAAAATCAAAATTACCGTACGCCCCTACCATTACCGTACGGTCTGGCAACACTGTGTAGGACTCGGTACGAAAGACAAACGCGCAGAAATGGGCGGGGCCTACTCCTTGGCGGCTTCTGGTTGGCTGGTGGGCGGGGCATCAGCTCTGGCGGCATCACCGGCGAGAAAATCCAGCAGAACTTGAAACTTATCAAGTGCAGAGGTTTTCGTCTGGAGTAGCTGGATCAACCCTCTGATACCATTCTCTCCAGAAAAAATAGAAGCGAGTTCTTTAAGTAACTCGAAAATAGCAAGGTCATTATGTGACTGCTTAGTAAATACAGATGGGGAATTAAAAAGGTTTGGGCTTTTAAGTCTATCAGGCTGAGATTTAACTGGGGGATTTAAGAGGTTTGGACGGGCATTCCTATTACTAAGTTTAACTTTGGATTTCCTGGTACCAGAGGGGGCCTTCTTCTTTGGAGGTTTCCTCTGCAACTTCGGAAACAGGGTGCATTTCCTGCTGCAAGCGACGTGGCCGCTGCTCAGACAGTTAATGCATTTTGGATCATCCAATCTCGGCAGCTTGCAGTCTCGGGTGGCGTGAGCTTCGCCGCACTTGAGACATCTGGCCGCCGCATGGCATTGGGAAGAAGTATGGTGAAACCAATTACAATTATAACATTGCAATGGTCCACGTCTGCTCCCCCTGAATGGCTCGGTTCTTACTTCGAGGCCAAGCAGGTTCGTAATCTTAAGGAGTTTGTTGGAATTTGGTTGACGGGGCGTTTCTAGCCGGAAAATGCCAAGCGGCCGCTTGGTCTTTTTCCCCGTCAACTGAATGATATTACTAGGGACATGTCCCAGTTTAATCAGCTCCTCGGTGAGGTCGCAGATAGCTGTCTCAGCGGGCAATCCCTTAAAGACCACCTTGAACAGTTCTCTGCGCCCTTCATAGAAACCAGCTCCTCTTTCACTAAGGAAGAAAAGGCCGTGAACGATGCCTCGTATTTTTGAACCATGGTCAGATGACGAGGAAAAGCCTGAACTGGCAGCCAACGCATTCAATAGACGTCGGAACTTTGGACCCGATCAGATATATCGTGCACCAGTCCCGTATACACACCGTTAATTTTTGCGGATGTTCTGGACGACTTTTCTAGTATTTTGTAGCGAAGCTGGCAACCCTCCGATTACAAGATCACTACTTTTTTTACTTTTCTTTGTCAAGTCCATCGCCTAGGATCAGTGGCGGATTTAAGGAAAAAGGCCCAGGCGGCAAATCCTTCGAGGAGCACGGGGCCGTTCGTATATTACGTCTTATATAAGCAGGGGGTCTTTCATGCGTGTTAAGGGGGAGGGATCGTTGTGGTTACGTGACGTAGGAAAACTTTTTAGAACAAAAATTATAAAACTTGTTGCACAAACTTTGATATGAATAACTTTTCTCAAATTCACAAACTTTCTAAAGAGATGTTTGATAAAATAACAGAATCAAAGTTTTAAAGGCTGTTATTTTAATGCAAAAATTTATCATGACATGATATGAGAAGGGTTGGGTGAGGTAAGGTTTACGTGAAATATGGGGGGGGGGGGGGGGGATGTAAGCGGAAATACAAAAAAATGCAAAATAGCGTGACGCAATAAAAGTGAACGCTCTTGTTAAGCATAACCAAAAATTTACAATTAAAGGTGCTCTCCCAAAAAAGGCAGTTCAGGGAGGAGCGCAAGTTCCTTATTATAAGTATTCTTAAAATCTTATACTTCTTTTAATTATTTAAAATTCGTAATTAAATTGACATTTAAGGGTAATTAGATAAATATAAAGGTTTGTTAAATTGTTTTCTGCACTAAGAAATAAACTTAGTAAAGCATTACTAAACAAAGTGACGGAAGTAAGGATGTGTAATATTAATAATCGAGAAATAAAATACGAAATTCGAAAATGTCCCCGTCCCCATTCGACGGGTCGAATTCAAAAATAATTCAAATTTGCATATTGCATCTATCATGACGAAAACTTAATAAATGTAGGAAGTACTGTAGAATAGTACTTACAAAAATTGTATTGTTATTAGAGTTTATTTTTTGTATTTTAAAACTATGTCAAGTACATCAGCTTTTTTGAGAAACTGAGACTTTTGTATTATCAATACAAGAATAGAATATATTCTTTTAAATAATTTTAATCAATATCAGCTATTCCGACGTAAGTAAAATCATAGTGAATATTTTAACAAATAGAACTAATCACTAATGTCGATGTTTCTTCTCTTCATTTTAATTAGGTGATTGAAAGGCAAACTTTATCACAGAAACTACTAATTTTAATATTAAATTTATAATTATATTTACATAATTTATACTCGCATA
This sequence comes from Troglohyphantes excavatus, assembly GCA_963932185.1. Lineage (NCBI taxonomy): Eukaryota > Metazoa > Arthropoda > Arachnida > Araneae > Linyphiidae > Troglohyphantes > Troglohyphantes excavatus. Next base: position 9,139,230 of record OZ010668.1, read on the forward strand.
ATTTTAATATCATCCTGTTACTTAAAAATATGACATAAATATCCCAAATAGTGCAGTTTTAGTAAAGAGCGATATAATAATTCGAGCTATAGTGATTAAAGTATTCAAATACTTTCTATTTATACCCGCTCTTTTTAACAAAAATTATTTCATTAATTAATTGTTTAATGTGTTTATGAAAATTTTTACATTGTCAATGACAATTATTCGTGTATAAAATTTATTTCAAGCTGATGCTACCCTACCCTCCAAATTTCTACACCACAACAAAACACAACCAACGTGAAAGCACATTGACCCAGACAGAAAAGCCCATCGAGGAAAAGCCTCTATACAGACGTATTATTTTTATTTGGCATCTACAATCGAATTCGCAATCTTTCGATTACGAGCTCGTCTTAATTTCCTGAAAACACACTGTCTCTTACCGCATATTATAGTTAAAGGATAGTTTTTTTCTCAGCATTTAATTATATTAGCTAAACAATTATCAATGAATTCAAACCCATTAATATATTAAAATATAAACTTACATTTTTAGTAGTTGAATTAAAATCATTAAACTCAATTCCGAGCAGACGTGTCAATTATTGAATTGCTACATTTTTAGAGACAAAAGAATGCGTCCTCCGCGCACAAGAAAGTATCGAAGTCTCTCTGCTCTACCTCAACCGAAAGGGCGATTTTAAATAATAAAAACCCATCGAAAGTTCTCGAAGATTCCATATGGAACCGGTAAAAACTAGAAAAAACCCAAAGAAAACGCACAACATAACATTGTACAAAATGGGAAGACCCAACCAACCAATCACAAAATAAAGCAAAAAAAAAAAAAATCCTAGACATCAGAAGATAAATTTAGTATAGGATGGCGCTTTGAATATTAGCTCGAAGAAATATTGCATTGTGGAAGGCAGAACCAAAAGTGTAATGTGAAACAAAAGTGATTTCGTAAAAAGGAGAGGATTTTTAGTTAGACAATCATCTAACACAATTAAATAGAAGTTATTTAAATAAAAGAAACACTGTGTGACGTTCACGCAAAAAGCAACGTCACAGAAACTTTTCTACAATTTATGTGTACTTAAATGAAAGTTGAAACCTCCATGTCGGGAGACCCTAAACCCAGTCCTTACGTGCCTTAATGGTAAATTAGGCCCTGTCAGTGGCGTAGCCAGGATTGTCCGAAGGGGGGGGTCCATAAATTATTTTTGGTCCGACCAAAACCAATTTTTTTTTTATTAATAACTGATTTGAAATTTTTTTAACTAATAATTTTAATTAAATTTAATTAATAATTTGAATAAAAGTTAATTATTAATTTTAATATATTAATTTTAAATTAGCAATTTTAATTGATAATATTAAATTAGTAATTTTAATTAATCATAATAATTTTTAAGTAGTAATTTTAAATTAGTAAATTTAAATTATGATATTTTTTTAATTTAAGCAGTAGTTTTAAATTAAAATTATAATTAATAATTTTAATTGATTAAATATTATTTAAAAAATTATAATTAAGAAGTAAATTAAAAGCTTAAAACACGTAGGCAGTGTCGTCACAGAAAAATAATTTGGGGGGGGGGGGGGAGGGTGGAGACAAGAAATTTCCCAACTTAACGATTCGAAATTCGTAACTTAACGATTCGAAATTCCCAACTTAACGGCGTCGGGTACGGATACCAGCTCGGGTGTTATTCTCGTTATCTGACCATGATTAAAAAATACGAGGCATTATTCCCAGGTCTTTTCTTCGAGATAGACCCGAACCAACGTTGTGGCACGGAACATTTGTTGCACGCATGTTCCAGTGCTGTGTCCGTTCTAAGTGCGATGTTAATTAACCAAACTTAACGATTGGAAATTTTGAACACAACAGTGCTAAAAATTCCTAGTTCCAACTTATAAACTTTTTATAGGATAATTTTATTGTGGAAGTCATAAGGAGGGGGGGGGGGGGGGTAACAAATACAGCCACGTTCTGAAAATGTAACATGATCTGTAAATAGTGGGAGTGAAAGGGACTCGGCAGTTGTGTCAACCCAACAGCCATTGCTAATCTTAACATAAAACATAAATAAAATAATATTCAAAAATAAAAAGTATCTACATACCAATTTTCATTCTAAATTAATCAATGCAGGAAAACAGAAATTTAAATTATTATAAATAAATTCAATAAACTTAGAAGTATTTAAAGAGAGAATCCTCCAAAGTTAATGTTAAAACGAAACACATATCACATAAAATTAGGTAAAGAAAATAGGTATTGAACTATTTTTCGTAGCAATCGTATCGAAGTCCGAGAATTTTTTTTAACCGAAGTTCTGGTTTTTGAAGTTCTGGTTCGAAGTTCTGGTTTTTTATCGAAAGTTCTGGAAGTTTCTATTAGAAACTGGTAAAAACTAAAAAAAAAAATATTTATAGAAAAACACACAGGAAACGCATAGCGTCAACATTACACAATTTTGTGATTGGTTAATCACAAAAAAAAATAACAAAAAAAAAAATCCTAGACACGAGACTATAAATTTGTATGGGACTGACGCGTCAGTTCCATATATTCGAAGCGCCATGGCGCTTCGAATATTAGCTGAAAGAAATTTTACATTGTGGAAGGCAAAACCAATAGGGTTATATGAAACAAAAGTGATTTTCGAATAAAAAGGAGAGGATTTTGATTTAGACAATCGCACCTAACACAATTAAAAGAGAAGTTATTTTAATAAAAAGAACACTGTGTGACGTTTGCGTAAAGTGCAACGCCATATATTTTAAAATTCTTTAAATGATAATCTAAACGTTAAAACATATAATATAACTTTGACAATAACGAACAACAGAATGAGCAGATGCGACCATTTTTTAGTCGCCTGCTGGAAATCTGAAAACATTGCTCCTTAATTTAAACAATTTATTATATATTTAAAATGTAGGATTTTTTTTTAAGGAAACGATGCCACGGTTAAAATTTTTTTTCGCTTGACGCAATAAAAAATACAATGAAATTTATAAAACAGTTCCGCCTCTGGCGTTGTCTCGGCTACAGACTACATTAGTCAACTCCATCTGGAGCCTTAGCGTCGTATCGGTCGAAAGTGTGCAGTGAACTCTGAAACCAAACACACGAATTTAAGTTTAATTTTACAAGTTGGACAATTTCTAATTTTCCCTTAATAACCTTGGTGTTTTTGCTTTCATTTGTTAAAAATATTAATTTTCTTCAGACATAAATTTTCCCAACTCGGGTATTTATAAATCTTGAAATTCCCAACTTTTAGGGTTTCCAAATTATTGGGGGGGGGGGGGGCGGACTCCCCCCCAATCCTCCACGACGCGAAGTGCCTGCACGTAGGGGATGAATGGGTCAGGGAAAATACCTTTTCAAAGCAAGCAATTTCTGGATTGATGCACTGTGAATTCCGGCTCAACTGCCGCCCCATTTCAAGTGTTAAGAAAAGTAACCCTTTACATGTACAAACAACCAAGGCCATCATACAGACCTACTACCCCATCGTCTTCCCCCCCCCCCCACAAAAAGTCGAATTTTCTGTCTTCAAGGTTGTTTCACCATTGTTCTCCTTAAAATCATCCCTTCAGGGTACAGAAGCGAAAGGAGCAGGAGATACATGTGGGGTAGACCAGGAAATGCGACGTGTGTTTTCTCGATTAAAATCAGTCAAAAAAATCTTCGTTTTTTTTTTTTTTTTGCATTTGTTATTTTTCAAAAAAAAAAAAAAAAAAAATTAAACTGGCTATGGGGGGGGGGGGGGGGGTTCTAACCCAAAGTAACCCAATGCTGGCTACGCCACTGGGCCCTGTTCAACACAAATACAATATGAGCTTTTAATAAAATATTTTCAATGATTGCGTTACAAGATATCAGTTTGTACTTTTAGCAATTCCCCACTTATTCTGCTAAGGGGCCAAGCTCGGGGCACCTTAGAAAAGAAAAAAGAAGCAGGACCACGCGTCGTGGGGGATTTGGAGGATTATCAGAAATCTGAAGTGTATGTTCTTCCTGCACGTAGTTTTTGGGTAATCGGGTCCTCTAAAGAGAAGTCTACCCGGGACACATTTCTGCTCATATGAGAAAAAGTAAGGGGAATCCAGGCAGAAAATCATACAGTGAAATGTTTATTAAAATACGCTAAAATATAACAGATTTTTTTCCCTGCGCTTTTTTAATTTTGGGAGTCGAGGGGGCCTTAAATTGTGTTCAAGACAAGGGGGCCCAGGCGGCAACTGTCCATTTGCCGCCTGTTAAATCCGCCACTGCCTAGGATCGAACCAAAGGCCTCTATGTAGTTTGGAGGAATGTCTGTGACAATATTAGGTCTCGCCTATTAAATATATAGATATACACGATGATTTTTTTTTACCTGTCCGTAAATGTCGGGTACGGGCAATAGATCTTTTACCCCTACTACACTTAGTTTAGAAATTTAAATAATTTTTTAATTGCAGTGAAACCGTTAGAGCAAAACCAAAGCATATGAAAACTTATTTTTTATTTTACTACGACAAAAAAATATATAATAATCATTATCTAGTGACATTCCTTTCTATAGAGTGTCATAAATTAGAAAACGACAACTCTATTATCTTTACGGAGAGCATTTAAGCTCAAACTACATCCCCATTAAACCATACCTGCTGCAATATCGTCCCAAACAGGTAAATTCGACTCTCACCTCAGCCGGATTACAAAAGTTTTTGCATTATGGTCCCAACAAAAACCGGCTCCCCAAAAACCACGTCATTCCATATTCGAACCGAACTCTCGTAAAACCCTAAATCAGAAGATCAAGTCTTTTAAAACCCTATCGACCACCCAGGTCATACACATCCAGTTAGGCCTAATCCACGGATAGTTCAGAACGTTAAAAAAAAAGAGATGAAGTGAAGTGAAATATAAAACACAGCCGCAAACATCCCTGGCATTACCTGTGCAAACCGAAACTCGTATTAGTCCTCAATGTGGTGCCTCGGATAAAAATCTTAACGGAAAGTGCTTAGTGCTTGTGTGGTTGACATCTTTAGTGTGTGCTTAAGACAAGCGATCTTTTGAGAGACGGGTCTCTGGGCCATAAGCCTCTAGACTTGAATGCCCGTTTAGTAACCGTAAATCAAGGGTTTCCCCCCGTGGGAGTTTAAAAGGGATTTTGATGATGTAAAGCAGCTATTTATTGTCTGATCTGGGTTAAGGAACTGGGGATGTGAAAAACAAGAACGGCTTGTTATTATGCACCTGTTTTTGAATTTAAGAAAAACGTGTTCTTTCGCAATCTGTTGTTTTCTTGACTAGTTCTGGGCTTCCAGTTGCCCAGTGGATAAATGCGTTCAGCTGGTAATCAGAGGAATGTTAGTTCAAGCCCGTTAATATTATTAATGTATTACTATTATATTATTTAATGTAAGGTTGGGATGACAAATGTTAAGTTAGTGAAAACTCTTTAATGAATAAAGGATAAGAGATGTAAATTACGTAAAAGAATTTGTCAATGCTGTGTTTGTTAAATTTTGGTGTATTTAGGCTTAGCAAAGAAAAGTAAAAAAAGTAGTGATCTTGTGATCGAAGGGTTGCCAGCTTCGCTACTAAAATACTAGAAAGTCGTCTAAAAATATCCAAAAATATTTACTGGCGTGTATACGCGGCTGGTGTACGATAAATCTGATCGGGGTCCAATGTCCTGACACCTATTCAGGTTGCGTTGGATGAGGAGTTACCTCGTCGTTTGCCCTTGGTTAAAAAATAATGAGGTATTTATGTGTATGTATGGGAGTGTATGTGTGTGGCTGTGTTAAGTGTCATTAATAAAGAGGCTTCGAGTGCCAGCTCAGGTGTTCTCCTCGTCATCTGACCGTGGATCAAAAATACGAGGCACCGTTCCCGGGTCTTTCCTTCGATATTGGTCTCGAACCGTCACCAACAGCTCACTGTGCAGCTCTGTCGTGACGTTAATTAATCAGATCCAAACCAACATTGACCAAACAAAAAATGAATTTGAAATTAATTACAATAAAATAAAATGATGAAATGGAATTAAATGATGAAATAAGTGCAGTGAAGTGCAATACAATACTGTGCAGAATTTTTATTAAAAAAAAAAAAATTAAAAAAAAATTTCGGAAAAAAAACTGGTTAAAAAAAACCAGATCTTCGAAAAAGAACAAGAACAGTTAACAACTGTTATCAAAAAAGCACAGAAACACCACATCCCTATAAAGAACCCGAAAGTTTTCAAGTGAGAACGCCCCCTGGAGGTGAATCGGGATTTGAGCTAAGCTCGGGCCATCTGTCTTTGCTGCCTTTTGTTTGCTTGTTGGTAGCAAAGGACGGACTTGGGAAGGAAATTACCATCCTCTTCGAACCCAGGCTTTTCAAACCCTTTCCTTTTTATCAAAGGATATTTGCACACGGCTTCTTCGACTGTGAAGTGTTTGATGTTTGAGTTTGATGAAAGAGTTTAAGGGGGAGTTCGACGGACAGTGTTGTTAATTGGGATCTTTTAATGGGGGGGATGGTTAATTTGTGATGTAATCTCTATATAAAAGAGATAATTTAAATTACGTTTTTAAATTACCTTTATTATGCTCGCTCGTGGACAGCGATTCGGATGGAAGTTAATGGGTTTGTTAAGCGCACGGTTTCTTCGTTAATTAGGTTATTTGGAACGAATGATTAGGAAGTTAATTAGGGGATTTGGTGTTTATGTTTAAGGGTAATTGTAAAGAGATTTTTAAGTTCGATGGAAAAGAATGGTTGGGGTATGTAGTAAGTCGGCTTTGGATGCATGTTAGTGGATTGGTATGTGTAATCAAGTTTGCTTGTTTATTTTAATTTAGCATTTATATAATTTTTTTTCTTCATTTGAGTTATAATTGAAAAGTCGCATTATTTATAAAAAATTTATTAAATAGAATGAAGAATGATTGTGTTGTAGGTGTTACTTAAAATGACTTTGATTCGCAAATCGTAGGTGGGTTTGGTTTGGTTTTGGTTTTGGTTAATTAACGTCGCACTAGAGCTACACAGTGGGCTATTGGCGACGGTTCGGGGCATATCTTGAAGGAAAGGCCCGGGAACGATGCCTCGTATTTTTGAACCATGGTCAGATGACGAGGACAACACCTGAACTGATACCCAACGCCTACAATAGACGTCGGGACTTTGGACCCCGGTCAGTTTGGTTTGGTTTGGTTAATTAACGTCGCACTAGTTCTGCACAGTGGGCTATTGGCGACGGTTCGGGATCTATCTCGGAGGAAAGACCCGGGAACACATACACATTCATTCATACCTGCACCTGTCATAGAGTAACGTTATTTTAGAACCATGGTCAGATGACGAGGAAACTCCTGAACTGGCACCCAGCGTCTTCAATAGACTTCGGGACTGTGGACCCCGAATCAGATTTATCGTGCACCAGTCACGTATACACGCCGTTATTTTTTGCGGATGTTCTGGACGACTTTTCTAGTATTTTGTAGCGAAGCGCGGAACCCTCCGATCACAAGATCATTACTTTTTACCGGAGGCCTTTCTATTAAATAGAATGAAGAATGATTGTGTTGTAGGTGTTATTTAAAATGGCTTTGATTCGCAAACCGTAGATTGGTTTGGGTTTGCTTAATTAACGTCGCTCTAGAGCTGAACATTGTGTTATTGGTTTGGTTTGATTTGATTAATTAACGTCGTACTAGAGCTACACAGTGGGCTATTGAAGAAGATTCGGGGCCTATCTTAAAGGAAAGACTCGGAAACAGTGCCTAGTATTTATGAACCATGGTCAGATGACGAGTACAACATCTGAGCTGGCAACCAATATAACCTCAATAAGCGTCAGGACATTACACTCCGATCAGATTTATCGCGCACCAGTACATACATGCCAGTATAATTTGTTGGATATTTTAAGATGACTTCTTAGTATATTAGTAGCGATGCTGGCGACCCTCCTATCGCAAGAGCCCCAGTTGCTCAGTTGGTAAGGCGTTCAGCTACTAATCAGAGGATTGGTGGTTCGAATCCGTGAAATGGACTTGACATAGAAAAGTAAAAAAGTAGTGATCTTGCGATCGGAGGGTTGCCAGCTTCGCTACAAAAATACTAGAAAGTCGTCCAGAATATCCAACAAATTATACTGGCGTGTATACGGGACTGGTGCACGATAAATCTGATCGGGGTCCAAAGTCCCGACGTCTATTGAAGGCGTTGGGTGCCAGTTCAGGTGTTTCCTCGTCATCTGACCATGGTTCTAAAATAACGAGGTGCATGTATGAATGTGTGTGTGAATGTGTAAGTGTTCCCGGGTCTTTCCTTCGAGATTGACCCCGAACCGTCGCCAATAGCCCACTGTGCAGCTCTAGTGCGATGTTAATTAACAAAAACCAAACCAAACCGATCGCAAAATCTGAGTTATAAATGAAGAGTCGATTTATTAAAATAAAATATCTATTAAATAGAATGACTTAGTGTGTTGTAGGTGTTTCATAATATGGATTTGATTCGCAAACCGTAGGTTGGTTTGAGCTCGCTTAATTAACGTCACTCTGGAGCTGAACAATGTGCTATTGGCGACAATTCGGGGCTTATCGCGCAGGAAAAACACGGGAAGAATGCCTCGTATTGTTGAGCCGTGCGTAAATCGCAGGGATAGGGAAAGTAAAACTAATTACACCAGTTGGTTTATTAAGCAAAAGCTCGTGACTTCTTCCCCCCCTTAATTTAGAATATTTTAATTTCAACAACCAAACCAACAATTACGGCCATAATTTTGAGCTGCATATACCCCTTACCTGGAATCGATTTTAAAGACGTTACACGTCCAACGTCAATTTTTTTTTTTTTAAAAGTGCTTGGCGCGTTTTTAAATCGAGAACTTAAAAAACGACAACATTCACTTCAGTTGCTCATTACGAAGATTATTTCAATATTCCCTTTTTAAAAATCCACTGATCTCTAACTGTAACTTCTTGGTTGGACAGTATGTTGACTGTAAACCAATTGAAGCTTAAAAAACTGTATCCCACTTCCATTTCTACCTCTATATTTCGCATATTGTTCATGCTAAAATATACCGAATTATAGTGCTTTTAGACTATTTTTTTTTTAAATTTCCGATGAAACCCATTTTCAATGCCTATTCTTTGCAATGCATTTTAACCAATAATAAGTGGATAAGCAACAATAAGAAAACTATATTTTTGAAGATATACAAATTGATTCTATATCCGATCTGTCCTTACGATGAAGAAGAGGGTTCCATAGTACATTACATATACAATTGTGCAGAATTTGAACATTTACGGTTTACATTCTTACCTTTAAACTTTCCGGTGCTTGATTTACCTACTCTACTGTTAAATAATTCTATTCACCCATTCCTACAGACAGTTGTATCAACACTTATGACAAAAATGGGAATAGAAATGAACCTAAATTATCAAATTGTATGTTTCATATACAAAATATGCTGGACTCAAAAACTACACAATGCAAACTTTTCGTATTGGTTCAAGATACAAATTCTTTACATAAGCGACTCTCAAGAAAATTTTGTTTCACAGAACTTTTCTTTTTTCCTTTTTTTTTAGATTTTAAGTTAGATTATAAGTTTTTATATACGAAACTGAGGGGTATGCACCTCGCATAGAGACAAATACTCATGTTAACACCTAAGATATGTGCAACAAACTCAGAGCGTGTTGCTCGATTTTCACTAATGTGTATCACTTCAAATGGCCTGTACAAACATTATATGTGTATATTCTCTGTATCCCACGTATGGTTGTTGAAGGAAATCCTGTATATCCTAACGGAGAGATCAGGACCTTAAATAAATGTCGAAAAATTAAAATATCTAACCATTTAACATTTCTATAACGGTTTGAGAAAGAAAAAAACTCACAAAATCACTTTTAAAAATGAGTTGGGGCAGAGAACGGCTGCTTACGGTATGGCTTCAACCTCGTCTATAGAAGGAACTGGTTATGCGCGTTCCAGAAGTTACAGTTATAGTTCAGTGTAAAAATCGCACTCTCTGTTTTCGAACAAAGCCAGACTGTATAATTAACCGTTACTCCTCTTTAGTGAGGCATGTGTTTAGCGATTAATGTGCGAGAGTTTTAAACACAGGGTGAATGTGCGATAAATCACCGAATGCATCACAAAGAGCAAGTACCTGGAATTATTTTTGATAGAAGGGTGAAGGGGAGGATGGGGCAAGGGGGGGATAGGGAAGCAACAGTTGCGCCAGTAGCCGATATCGTGAGATATTAGAACGTCAGGGTCAAGGACAGTTCAAGGCAGGACGGTAGCGGGCATGGGAAATAGAATGGAAGAGCGAGTCTTAGTTTGGTGATGGGAAAGTCTTGGCTGAATAAATATTTCACTAAAGCTGCACAGTGGGTTATTGACGACTCTTCGTTTATTCCAAAGGAAAGACCTGGGTTTGGTTTTGTTAATTAACGTCGCACTAGAGCTGAACAGTGGGCTATTGGCGACGGTTCGGGGTCAATCTCGAAGGAAAGACCCGGGAACACATACACATTCACACACACATTCATACAGGCACCTCGTTAGTTTAGAACCATGGTCAGATGACGAGGAAACACCTGAACTGGCACCCAACGCCTTCAATAGACATCGGGACTTTGGACCCCGATCAGATTTATCGTGCACCAGTCCCGTATACACGCCAGTATAATTTGTTGGATATTCTGGACGACTTTCTAGTATTTTTGGAAAGACCTGGGAAAATTGCCTAATGATTTTAAGCTATGGACAGATTAGGCGTTGATTTGGTTAACGTCGCACTAGAGCTGCACAGTGGGCTATTGGCGACGGTTCGGGGTCTATCTCGAAAGAAAGACACGGGAACACATACACATTCATACATGCACCTCGTTATTTTAGAACCATGGTCAAATGACGAGGAAACACTTGAACTGGTACCCAACGCCTTCAATAGACGTCGGGACTTTGGACCCGGATCAGATTTATCGTGCACCAGGTTTGGTGATGGGAAATTCTTGGTTGAATAAATATTTCACTAAAGCTGTACAGTGGGCTATTGGCGACTGTTCGCGCTATTTTCCAAAGGAGAGACATGAGAACCCTGCCTCGGCATTTTGTGCTATGGACATGTGAGGCGTTCAGAGCTAAAGTGGATCAAGTCCTTAAGCTATAGGAGCCCCAGTTGCTTAGTGGATAAAGGCGTTCAGCTAATAATCAAAGGATTGATGGTTCGAATCCGTGCGATGGACTTGACAAAGAAAAGTAAAAACGTAGTGATCTTGCAATCGGAGGGTTGCCAGCTTCGCTACAAAAATACTAGAAAAGTCGTCCAGAACATCCAAGAAAGTATACTGGCGTGTATACGGGACTGGGCACGATAAATCTGATCGGGGTCCAATGTCCTGACGCCTATTGAGGTTGCGTCGGGTGCCAGCTCAGGTGTTGTTCTCGTCATCTGACCATGATTCAAAAATACGAGGCCGAACCGTCGCCAATAGCCCACTGTGCAGCTCTAGTGCGACGTTAATTAAACAAACCAAACCAAACCTTAAGTTATAGTTTTGAGGCGATCAAGGTGAAAGTTTATTAACACAAGCTGAATCCTAAAGAGATTTAGAGGATAATAATGCCATCTGTTGGAAAATAGCAATACTTATGGACTTAATTCACTATGGCTCTGAAAATATACACCATTAACAAGTATTAATTCCACAACAAACAATTCTTTTTAATACTTTTGGAATTGTTTCACTTTAGCTCTGAACGCTTCATATGACAAGGTCAACACCTGAGCTGGCAGCTAAAGCAGCTTTACTAGGCGTCAGCACACTCGACCACGATCGGTTTTAATGTGCGAAAGTTGGTGAATATTTTTTTTTTCGCAAAAGGAACGAATTTTACAACCTTCAAATATAGGGTTCAAAATTAGCGGTCGTTATTCGTATTTTGCATCTAAAAAACTTTAGTTTTAGTTAATTAAACACTATATATTCACGTAAATTTTAAGTAATTATGAAATTTATGATTCAAAAGTCAAAATTCAAGTGCTTTATTTGACGTCAGTACTCGGCCTCTCACTTATTTTCGACAACATCGTTTAAAAAATCAGGAATGTAATTATTTTTTTAAACATTGATTTAAATATTCAAAAGAAAATAAATTACACTATTATACACTAAACCACTTATTTTCAAACTTCATTCACTGAAAAACACACACACAAAAATAAACACTACAGAGAAAATAATATTTATTTGATAAAATATCCAGTAGATGGCAGCACGAAAATTTTGATAGCGGAGCTCTGTGAATGGCATATATTTTATTTCCCATTTTTTTAAAAATCATTTTAACGTGTATATGCTTATTACAATTTTGAGGTAGTTGTTACTGGTTCTTTACAGCATTCACTAAAGTCTATTTCTTAAAATTTAATTTTAGAACATAAATTGTAGGATTCCGAATAATTTTTTTTTAAATATAATTTTTAAAATATATCTTACTAAAACATTAAATCAAACTTATTAAAGAGGAGGATTACCAAATTACGATGCCTATAGCATTGGAAAGTTTATCTTAGCCACTTCGTTAATACTGTTTTTATTTGTTTGTTTACGGAATTCATACGAAACAATGTTCATAAGGAATATAATTATAAACATACAATTCAATAATACATTGTAATTCTTTTGATGACGAGTCAGGTATTTTACCTACTACGTTTATTGATATTCTAAGATCCAATAACTTTAGTAGCTAATATTATTCATCGGATTTTTTTTGTAATAAAATTATTGGATCTTAGAATACCAATATCTTCAGTAGATAAAATACCCGACACGTAATCAGAAGAATTACAATGGATTACAAACGTTCGAAATCTTAAAGACATCATTTATTACGACCACTCAATAGATAAAAAATTTAAACGACCAAGGACGATTCTCCAAGAACCCAACTGGTAGGAGCCATTTAGACTTGCTTGTCAATTCGACATGTCAAACTCGACAGCGGCACTTTTCCTTCTGGGCAGGTCACACTTACGTCTTATATGGATGTGTATAAAATAATAATTTTTTTTTATAAAAATTCGAAAATATTATACAAACATATGTTGTCTATTTGCAATATTTGCTTATAATATTTTTGTAATAATTATCTTCTTCCACTTCCCTCCATCTTTTAATTTAATAGTTAATAAGATAAAAACTCGTCTAATAGAACATTGCGGTAAGGTTCGGTTTGGTTTTGTTAATTAACGTCGCACTAGAGCTGCACAGTGGGCTATTGGCGACGGTTCGGGGTCAATCTCGAAGGAAAGACCCGGGAACGCATACACATTCACACACACATTCATACATGCACCTCGTTATTTTAGAACCATGGTCAGATGACGAGGAAACACATGAACTGGCACCCAACGCCTTCAATAGACGTCGGGACTTTGGACCCCGATCAGATGTATCGTGCACCAGTCCCGTATACACGCCAGTATAATTTGTTGGATGTTCTGGACGACTTTTCTAGTATTTTTGTAGCGAAGCTGGCAACCCTCCGATCGGAAGATCACTACTTTTTTACTTTTCTATGTCAAGTCCATCGCACAGATTCGAACCACCAATCCTCTGATTAGTAGCTGAACGCCTTATCAACTGAGCAACTGGGGCTCCACTTTGCGGTAAGAGTATTAAAATACAAACGCAATGTTACAAGTACGCAATAAACATACATAAAATCTAGACATGTTTCGGGAGACACTTCTTCTTTCATCAGCAGAAATGAAAAAGTATGTGTGCAGAACAAAATGGAAATAAACCCAGAATTGAAAGCGTTGCCAAAGAACAAAAACTATCTCAATCGGTTGGAGTTAACTATTATGTGCCAACATGGGGGAAATATCAGAACAGCAAAGGTTTCATTAACAATATAATCAATATTGCTAAAAATGTGAAAAGCCTCCAGGAAGTCAGGTTTGACCGGAGATTTGGGTTTGCAAATTATATTTGCAATTTAGAAAAAACTAATATATGGTTATGTTCCCAAGAATGCCTGCAATGGAGGACTTCCTTATTTCTTATTTGATAGTATGTGCTTGGTGCTTCTTAATGCGAATAGTTAATACAAATGCGAATAGTTAATTGTTCAATTGTTAATTCTTAAATTCACTAAAGTTCCCCCATTTTATTGTCTTATTTCTATGAGGGTGTAAGAACCAAAGGGTGGGCGAACCAGGAGGTTCATTTCGATTCCGACAATGGATTGTTGATTTGTATGTTTACATTTATTAATTAAAAAGATATTGATTCCGATTCTGATTGATTAATTGCATGCATAAATATTTTGAAAATACCGTGTCAACACGGACTCATGCCCTAAAAATATAGAAATTATTATCAAGGATGTTATATTTTAATAATGGTAATATGGTATATATTATTATAACTGAACATCCAATAAGCTGAAAAAGTATTTTTTTTAATAAATGTAAAATCTCAAATGTAAAATTTGTTATATTCAAAAATTTGAAAAATGAGGTAGTGATATCATTATAGGCACTTATAACTTTAGATCAGTTTGATACTGTAATAAAGGAGCAATAACCGTTTTTTCATTAATAAAAACACAAAAAAGAAATCCGCAGAAGGAAAAGTAACTATATCCATAGAAATCGAATATGAGACTCATCCATAGTTTGGCATCTGATAGATTAGAATTTGGATATAGCGGTTTTATTTACTTTAACAAAAAGAAGATGACGACGCATTCAGTTAAATATATATATATATATATATATATATATATACTTTTGGATCTGGGTTAAGACATTCTACAAATTCCAATTTTAGTTGACTGAGAGTAGTGATGACTTGTCCTCATATGGGGCATGACTTTTCCTTGAAGTAATTAAAAAAGACATAGGGTGTATGTACAAGTTACCGATCACGTACCAGTCACCGAAAATTTTTGACAAATAATTTAAGATTAACAGCATATAACTATGTTTTTCGTATAACAATGTTGTGACCTACGGCATATACGTCTTTGGTATTTCAGCATGTATGTAGCTTGACGTACGACAGGTACGTCCCCTGATGTTGAAGGTGTTAACAGCTGTTAAAATTTCCCTAGCACTTACGGTGAGAAGACTTAAAAATATAAGGACTTTCCTAAAGAAAAAAACTCAGATCCTGTCAAAAGAAAAAGAAAAGAATATCCCACCTCCCAAATTAACTCCTATTTACAGAGCAAGGAGGGTTCATTCAAGCATCACCTCTTCCTTCAAGCAAGAACAGATTATCCAGTTTATACTGGAAAAAAAGAAAACAGGGGACTCATTATTTTTCCCATACCCTACACTCCCACCGCAGGTGTGTGGTGCACGCCCTACGGGGGTGTACACGCAGGGGGTACACACGTCACCTGCCTCGCCCATAACTCCCGTTCACTGATACGTGACGATTGCCGCTGCCCCTTTTCTTTTCAGGGGGCAGCCCACTAAATCTCGCAGAAATCCGGGCCCCTTTCTGCGAGTCCCGACCAAAGGAGCCGAAGATTTGGAGACTGACCTACGTCTCAATTGTCTTCTGTAGTAAATAACGCGATAAGTGATTAGAGTCGAAGTTGGGGCTCTTTTTCGGAGTGTGTTGAGATTCCCGGCGGGTTGCTTTTGGGATGGAAATGGGGCTGTTTTAGTCAGGATTAGTGTCCGGATTGACTTCGCCGTCGATTGGGGATTTAGGGTAGAGGAGCGGATTACGAAGTATTGATCGGAAAATAACAATGGGATTAATATGCCGTGAAATTCTAATATCTATTTTTTGGGGGATTTTAGTTTTTCATAAATTCTCATAGTTTTTCATTAATTTCCATAGGTTTTCAATAATTTCCGATAATTTTTCATTAATTCTCATAGTTTTTCATTAATTCCAATAGTTTTTCATTAATTTCTATAGTTTTTCATTAACTCCAATAGTTTTTTATTAATTCCCATAGTTTTTCATTAATTCCAATAGTTTTTCACTAATTTCCATAGCTTTTCATTAACTCCAATAGTTTTTTATTAATTCCCATAGTTTTTCATTAATTCCCATTGTTTTTCATTAAATCCAATAGTTTTCTATTAATTTCCATAGTTTTATATAATATTTATTATATAAATCGATGGCTAAAAGCACAATCATCGTCTGTTCATTTTTGGCAAGCAATAGATACTGAATGAATGTAAAGGTATGGTATAGATATTTCCTCCAGCGCAAACTTTGTATGTCCCTCCCAAATAATAATTTTGTGGTGCATGTTTCGGTGCATGTTTGAAAAAGGTCCAAGTTCGGAATATTTTTTTGCGATTTCCGAAAGTTTATAAAAGTGGACATACACTGATTGTGCTGCATTGGATATGTTCAATAATATTTTGCACATGTTTTTTTTTGTATTATACAGCACAATTTTTTTATATAATATGTTTTACAAATGTTTCAGTAAATAATATATTTTACAAATTTTTCAATAAATGATATATTTTGAAATTTTTTCAATAAATAATATATTTTACAAATTTTTCAATAAAAAAATATATTTCACAAATTTACAATAAATAATTTTACATTAAAAAAAATATATTTCCAATTATACCAAAACAAACAAGGGCATAAGAATCATCATTTATATGTTTAATACGGAAAAAACGCAATCAGAGCTAAATTTAACCAAAATATAGCCAGACGCGTACTTTGGCAGTACATTTGTAGGTCCGAGCGGGAGGGGTCGCATTTCAAAGATCTCACTCTGTCTTAATCCATCGAACCCAAATCTGTGCTCATCGGGAGCTATAAGCCATACATATGTGTTATTTATTGCAGAATTTTGACGGTTGGTCTGCTATGGCGCCCCCGCTATTGGCGTGAAGAGACTCGGGCAGCAAGGCAGATATATGATAACGACGGAATATGTGAGAATGTGACCGTCTTCATAGGAAGACCCACTAGCTGTAGCATAATTAAGCACGTAAGCTTTGCGTGAATGAATGTGTATTTGGATGAATGTGTATTTGGTGCGTCCTTCCTGTACCCTAGTACCCATACACACTCTGCAGCACGCACGAAACGTTTCACGTACTCCACTGCGGTCGCGTCCCCTCTCGATTTATTACAATGGATAAGAAATACCGAAGTTGGGAGTAAATAAATGCCTAGTATGATAAGTATGGCCTTTACCTAGTATGATATGTATGACCTTTACCTAGTATGATAAGCATGGCTTGAACCTAGTATGATAAGTATGACCTTTACCTAGTATGATAAGTATGAAATTTACCTAGTATGATAAGCATGGCTTGAACCTAGTATGATAAGTATGACCTTTACCTAGTATGATAATCTATCCCAAAGAACATGCTAAAGTTGGCTAAACTCTACAACAGCGGTTCCCAATTAGTATTAAGCAACGGACTCCTAGTTGAAATTAAAATAGGACCGATGACCCCATTTTTCATATATGCTCATGGCAGTCCTTCAACTTTCTGGGCATGTATACGTTTCAATTTTGCTTGAATATGAAACTGAAGCGAAGAAAGGACTGTAAAATTACTTTTATAAATACTTTTAAATTTTAAACAGCTTTTACTCAAATTATGGACGCAATTGTAACCGATAAATACATAGGAAAGATAACACCGCAATTAGGAGTTTAAAAACTTTTAGTCTCTTAATTGAACACTAATTTAAACTCGCGAAATCAAAGTAATAATAGTGTGTTGGAATCTAGAAAATTACTCTGTCAGAAAAAAAAGTCGCCAACGGACGTTTAAAAAATATTTTTTTCTTCTTTGTGACCCCTCAGACCCCCTAATATCGACACATGGACCCCCGGGGGTCCGCGGACCACCAATTGGGAACCACTGCTGTAAGGAATTGGCGAACTGAAGGGACTTCGACTGGAACCTATATCAATCACTTTATGATTGAACAACAAATGTAAAATATTCGTCATTAAACATTTATATATGGATGTGGGATACCCAAGATCCAATGGACTTGTTTAGCGAGTGACGTTATAACAAGCACGGGTGCCGTTGTCAAATATCAATGTACGTCATATATCGACACGTGGAATTTCTAGTTAACTATGGGCTGTCACAATGCTAATGAAGGTGCGGCTGTAACGCTAAGTGGAGATGAAGCTTATCATAGAGTTAGCTCTTGTTGATAGAGCTACTGCGAAAGGCATTTTTAACCTTGATCACATTCACAAGTAAAATAGAGGTCCCGGTGGCCTAGTGGTAACGTATCCGGCTAGCAATCGGGGATTGAGTGTTCGATTATGTACGTGGACTTGACAAGTTAAGCTGTAGCGATCTCGTGATCGGAGGATATTTTTAACATCGATCTATTCATACGTGGAATAGAGGGCCCGGTGGCTTAGTGGTGAAGTATCCGTCTATCAATCGGAAGACTGCGAGTTCGAATATCTACGTGGACGTGACAAGTTAGGCAGTAGCGATTTCTTGTTCGTAGAGTTGCCAGATTTTTCCAAAAATAGGAGGAGCGCCGAATCCGTAATTCTTTGCTTGTAAGTTAAACCCTCGTCTGTTGACCCATCTTTAGAAGTGTAGGCTTACATTAAATAATTTTTTTTTCAAATGAGATATAGAATTGTTTGGTTTTGGTTTTTGTTAATTAACGTCGCACTAGTGCTGCACAATGGGCTATTGGCGACGGTTCGGGGTCAATCTCGAAGGAAAGACCCGGGAACACATACACATTCACACACACATTCATACATGCACCTCGTTATTTTAGAACCATGGTCAGATGACGAGGAAACACCTGAACTGGCACCCAACGCCTTCAATAGACGTCGGGACTTTGGACCCTGATCAGATGTATCGTGCACCAGTCCCGTATACAACCCAGTATAATTTGTTGGATATTCTGGACGACTTTCTAGTATTTTTGTAGCGAAGCTGGCAACCCTTCGATCGCAAGATCACTACTTTTTTACTTTTCTATGTCAAGTCCATCGCACGGATTCGAACCACCAATCCTCTGATTAGTAGCTGAACGCCTTACCAACTGATCAACTGGGGCTCTTCGGCAGTAGCGATTTCTTGTTCGTAGAGTTGCCAGATTTTTCCTAAAATAGGAGGAGCGCCGAATCCGTAATTCTATGCTTGTAAGTTAAAGCCTCGTCTGTTGATCCATCTTTAGAAATGTAGGCTTACATTAATTTTTTTTTTCAAATGAGATATAGAACGTCCGGGCGCCTATTGAGGTTGTATCGGGTGCCAGCTCAGGTGAAAGTCCTCGTCATTTGACCAGGGTTAAAAAAATACGAGGCATTGTTCCTGAGTATCTTTCCTTCGAGATAGGCCCCGAACCGTTGCTAATACCAGCCTAGTGCGACGTTAATTAACCGAATAAAACAAACCGTTAATAGCCTCCTGCATGCATGCAAATCATCTAAACTGTCGCATGCAGGTCTGTTTATATACTTGTGCTGGACACTTAAATTAACAGATACGATTTTAGTCAGGTTCCGGTTAATTAGCGATCCCGTAACGCCCATCAATATTGGTTTTAGAGAATCAAAAAATCAGTTTCAGCGATTTGACCAATCGACTTATCGAAACCACGTAAACAAAGTGACGCCACAGAGGTCATTTAGCCTTAAACCCCTTCCACACGAACGCTTCTCGGTGATTCGAGAATACAAACCACGTGGTATGGATCCTCGAATCACCGAGAAGAATCTGCCTTAACTAAACTATTCCAAGGATAGCGTTTTGGTGATAAGGCAAGGCATCTACCTATGAAGCCAAAGGTATCGCGTTCGATGCAGGGTGTGCGCACATCGCTACATACTAACGAGAGTTCGTAAACGACCGATAAACTCTTCGTCATGATCCATTAAACCTTCGACCACCGGAAAACTTCAGAAGGACAATGGCAATAACTTTCTACTGGGCAATCCCCCCTCCCCCCTCTTCCATTGTTTCACCAAAAGAAGGATCCTCAAGAGATGACTCGAAGATTCCCTCGAGTTGACAATTAAAATGGCGGAGCGTGACCTGCCTAAATGGTCACGTGGGCGTCGCGTGAGTTGGCCCGTCGTGCGTGACGCGTTGCGTGACGGGTGCAGTCCTCGCGCCCCTGCATCTCAAACAGCAGCTGAAGTCAGCTGCTGCTTCGAGGCGGAGGAGGTGGCTGCTTCCGACTGCACCTTTATAACTCATCCGGATGGTGGAAGATTGTTTTTTCGGGAAGGGGACCAGCTACATAACATATTGTACAAAGGCAAATATACTCTTTCGGCGTAATTCGAATACTAGTGCAGAGGGATTCTATTGTTGCCGTGTTATTTCCAGAAACGTGAAACGTTAATTTTGTTTTTGTTTTCAGAAGACTATTTTAACTCTTTGCGGTAGAGGAACATGTTTGTTAGTTACGTTCACTTTATGGAGTAGTTGCACCTGGTTCGAGTTCTTTTTCCAAGAGCTATTTTTTAGCAAGTTCTTTTTAAGCTTAGGATGGATTATTATTTTACTAAAAAAAGTACATAAAACATGTTAAAACATGTTAAAACATGCTACATACGAATCTCTGTATACCAACTATATACATTTAGTGGCTTATGACATTTGTATAAGTTACAAAAGAACAACAACAGAGGTTGGGAGGAATTTCAATGTGAAGATAGCTTTAGATCACCAACCTATAGTTGGTGCATCTAGTAGTAGACGTGGCCGAGCTGTCAAAGGCATCAGCTGGGAATCTAAAGATTCCTGGTTCGATTCTGGGCGACGTACTAGACTAAGAATAGTAAAAAAATAGTGATATTGCAATCGGAGGGTTGCCAGTTTCGCTACAAAATACTAGAAAAGTCGTCCAGAACATCCGCAAAAATTAACGGCTTGTATGCGTGACTGGTGCGCGATAAATCTGATCAGGGTCCAAAGTCCCGACGTCTATTGAAGGCGTTGGGTGCCAGTTCAGGTGTTTCCTCGTCATCTGACCATGGTTCAAAAATACGAGGCATCGTTATCGGGTCTTTCCTTCAAAGATAGGCCCCGACCGTCACCAATGGCCAACTGTGCAGCTCTAGTGCGACGTTATTTAACCAAACCAAATCAAAAACTTTCCTTCGAGATAAACCCCGAACCGTCGCCAATAACCCACTGTGCAGCTCTAGTGCGACGTTAATTAACCGAACCAAACCAACCCGTATACACGCCGATAATTTTTGTAGATTTTCTGGACGACATTCCTAGTATTCTGTAGTGAAGCTGGCAACCTTCCGATCACAAGATCACCACTTTTTTACTTTTCTTAGTCCAGTCCGTCGTACAGGATCGAACCATGTACCCTCTGATTCCCAGCTGACGCTTGTATCCACTCGGCCACGGAGGCCTTTCGACTAGTACAAGAACCAGACAGTTCTAAGCAATGACTATTGAGAGTGTCCAAGAACTCCGTTTAAATATGACCCACAAATAACTTTCTTCAATTTGTAGACGCCCCCCTTTTCAAAAATGGATCCCCCAGTAATTATTCAGGATGGCAAAAGGATGCAGCCTGATCCCTAATCAAGCATCTCTCCAAGCCAACACCACACGCACAGGGATCCCTGACAGGAGAGAGAGTGCGGCATTGTTGTTGTGGCAGCATTTCACCTATTTATAAGGCAGGTGACTTTCTGTCCAGTACTGCGTGACCGGTAACTTGTTGACGCCGCGGTCACGCTTCAACGGAAAAAACGCCTTTTACACGTGCGACGGGGGGGGGGGGGGGGGGGCTTTGTTTCATTCTGTTCTTTGATTTAATCAATGCACATGTAAGGAGAAGGAGGACGGGGCATATTATATCTGTCATGGTCTGAATGTACGAATTTCGGTTGTCGTGAGAAAGTTTGGAGAGTGGGGGGCTTGCTCAGATGTTCTCGTCATTTGACCGTGATTAAAAATTACATTTGACGAAGTGGGCGAAAGAACAAGGCAGCTCCACTTTTTTCTGATTTGTACTTTTTACTTACTTCTATCACTAAACTCTAACTGTAACTTCTGAAATGATCAAAACTTGTTTCGTGTATGGATCCTTCATAGAAAGGTTATAATCTCGCTTACATCAAAGTGAGGTAAACACGTATGGCCTCAGACACGTGGTTTACTACGTCATCCATTCATAAACTTTTATTTGTTCATTCATAAAAATATCCTGTACTTCATAAAGTAACACATTTGCTATTATTTCTAAATCACATATCAATCGCGAACGTTTTTTCATTCATAAATTTTGAAGGAAGTCACGTGTTTGGTGCCATGAGGTTTGAAATGTTTGCATCACGGTGATGACGTCATATTCGCTCTACTACAGTCCATTCATGCTCGAAGTGTATGGGCGCGTTGAAGACAATATGAACGCAGCTATACTGTATCCTCAATTTTTTTTAAAAGTGATTTAGCGGTGTTTTTTTAATACCATAGCATTGTAGATATATTCAATGTATATAAATATTATATTTTCTTCTTATAGAATTAATTTTTATATTGCCAAACAAGTAGTTTTTGCTCTTGCTATCCAACCACTTCGACTTTGACTTGCAAATGACTTTTTTTAATAACAGATTGCATTTAAAATGGAAATTGCATAGAAATAGGAAAAAAAACTCAGCCAAAAGCAATACATATCGGCTTATTTTTACAAAAATTCATGAAATATAGCAGTAGTGATGAAAGCAGGGTACAGTTGTTACCCTTTCAATTGGCTTCACGTCAACAAAATGTCTTGCCCTATCCAGAAGTTACAGGTAGAGATCAGTGCATAAAACGCATTCTTTGAGGTCTTCGTCCGGAATTGCTATATCAATCATTAGTGATTGAGCAACGAATGCGAACCATTCGTATTAAATATTTATGAAAGGTCGTGGGGTACCTGATCAATCAAGAGCAGAGATCCCCCCCCCCTCCCACAAAGTATTTAATAACCGATTGTCAAACTCGAAAAGATACTTTTTGATGTGCACCGTATTTTATACAAGAAGACGAAAACTGATACATTGTCTCCTGGTATTGGACACACTACAGTTTGATGAGACTTTTGCTATGGGCCGATGTTTACTGATTTAATTAAATGCTTTTGCAGCATAAATATGCAATAAATCCCTTGGGCCCATTCTATAATGCTAATCTATAATGCTAAAAATGGTTTCAAGCAAGAACCTTGAAGATCTTACTCAAATAGTACTTTTATATATGAAAACGCAAGTAGAGATTTGATCTATATAACCTTGGGGAACTGATCAGCATGCAGAATCGCTGACGCTTTAGAATTACCGATTGTCAATCAGACACGATTCCAGACCTTCAACCAACTTTATTAGAAAATGATTGATACCTATTTTAAAAGTTCAAATGAGTCGATAACGTTTTAGATATGTCTCATACATGCTATAGTAACTTATATACATAATCAGTAGGTCGCAGCAGTACTTTTTGTTGAGATATTTAGTTCCTAGTTTTTCTAAAAAATATAATTTTTTTTTTAAATGACACCGAAGCTACACGGCCGGTTTTGCTTGGGAGAGTATTTGGCGATTTCTTCACCGTGCGCCATCTGTCGGTTTTAGTAATTTTTGCTTTAAGAGGTGGGAAAGGGGATGGGGGTGGTTGTTTCAAAGTTATAGTGATTACTTCAAATACCCGATACGTTCTCTCGGGCTCGAGTACTTACCTTAGCTCGAAGGCCAAAGTATAGTTACTGAATTTAGCGTGTTCGTCTATGGGTCATATCCCCTGAAGAAAATTTACAGCAGATTGATGAAAGAGTTTGACACTAAATGCTTGAAAGCATTTACCGAATTTAACGGGGGCTTTTATGAACAGGATAATCTTAAGAAAATTTACAACAGATTGGTAAAAGAGTTTGACACTGAATGAGATGCCCCCAAAGTTACCGAATTTAACATGAGCGTCTATGGATCAGATCCCCTTAAGAAAATTTACAGCAGAATGATAAAAGAGTTTGGCACAAGATGCTCTCAAGCATACCGAATTTAACATGGGCTTTTATTGACAAGTTAAGAAAATTTACAACAGACTGATAAAAGAGTTTAATACTAAATGAGATGCCACCAAAATTACCGAATTTAACATGGGCGTCTATGGTCCAGATCATTGTAAGAAACAACTGTTAGTTTGCCTATACTTCGAAGACATCAATCCCGCTTTTAATGCGAGCCCATTTTCGGCCATTTTCGAGGAGCCTCCATATATTTGCAATGGATAAATGCCTCCCATTCCCACGACACCAAAAAATCGAGAACATTTCATAGCCACACCACTTCTTTCTTACCCCAACCCAGCCTTGACGACAATCCCGAGACTCTAGGAAGGCCGAGCCACTGCCTGAAAGACTATGATCATCCGAAGAGACAGTTAGCTAACAGCAGTCATTTTCTCTTGTTCTCCATTGTTCCTGATTACATACTCAGAGCCCATTTTTCGACAAATCGGTCCCCGTTTCTCGACCGCAAATTACGTTTTTTCGATCCTAACTACTCATTTTTCGATTAGCGGGTCTGAATACCGTCTACTATTCCGACCTTTTTTTTTTTTTTTTTTTTTTTTTTTTTTTACCGATTCCGTGTGCTGCCGTATTTTTTTTTTTTTGTATTCGCGTTCCCTGGAGGAATTTGTAGAATGGCGATATTTTTTTTTTCTCTCCTCCTCTTTTTTTGGCTACCGATTCTTTTTGAACAGTTATGAATAATTTCGGTTGTTTTTGTTGTTGTTGCTGTTGTTGGCGATGGGGTTCGGGTGGGAAGGGGACACGAGATCTGGGAGACAACAGTAATTTTCTGTCGTAGGAAGAGCCTGAGTGTGTCTGTGTGATTGGGATAGACATGTGATCGGTAAAAAAAGAGGGACGCGTATGTGTGAGATGTATAATTTCGGGATGTTTTTGTCTAGGGAAATAATAATAATTTTTTTTCACAGAAAAGTGCACGAAGTAAATAGCGGTAGAGATTTGATTACCCGTGGTAGGGTTTAACGGAATGACGGATATGTAAATAGTAGGATAATTTAACATCGCACTGTACAAAAAGAGTACTTAAAACGAGTACTTGAATACACTCGTTTTTCTTTGAGTCCAATTGAATCGGAAATGAGCGGTGATGTACTCAAATTAAAGGAACCGTACTGTCTAAAAATTGAAAAAATGAGGTTACAGAAATGTGCACAAAGTAAATAGCGGTAGTGATTTGATTACCCGTGGTAGAGTTTAACGGAATGACGGATATGTAAATAGTAGGATAATTTAACATCGCACTGTACAAAAAGAGTACTTAAAACGAGTACATGAATTCACTCGTTTTTCTTTGAGTCCAATTGAATCGGAAATGAGCGGTGATGTACTCAAATTTAAGGAACCGTACTGTCTAAAAATTGAAAAAACGAGGTTACAGAAATGTGCACAAAGTAAATAGCGGTAGTGATTTGATTACCCGTGGTAGAGTTTAACGGAATGACGGATATGTAAATAGTAGGATAATTTAACATCGCACTGTACAAAAAGAGTACTTAAAACGAGTACTTGAATACACTCGTTTTTCTTTGAGTCCAATTGAATCGGAAATGAGCGGTGATGTACTCAAATTAAAGGAACCGTACTGTCTAAAAATTGAAAAAATGAGGTTACAGAAATGTGCACAAAGTAAATAGCGGTAGTGATTTGATTACCCGTGGTAGAGTTTAACGGAATGACGGATATGTAAATAGTAGGATAATTTAACATCGCACTGTACAAAAAGAGTACTTAAAACGAGTACTTGAATACACTCGTTTTTCTTTGAGTCCAATTGAATCGGAAATGAGCGGTGATGTACTCAAATTAAAGGAACCGTACTGTCTAAAAATTGAAAAAATGAGGTTACAGAAATGTGCACAAAGTAAATAGCGGTAGTGATTTGATTACCCGTGGTAGAGTTTAACGGAATGACGGATATGTAAATAGTAGGATAATTTAACATCGCACTGTACAAAAAGAGTACTTAAAACGAGTACTTGAATACACTCGTTTTTCTTTGAGTCCAATTGAATCGGAAATGAGCGGTGATGTACTCAAATTAAAGGAACCTTACTGTCTAAAAATTGAAAAAATGAGGTTACAGAAATGTGCACAAAGTAAATAGCGGTAGTGATTTGATTACCCGTGGTAGAGTTTAACGGAATGACGGATATGTAAATAGTAGGATAATTTAACATCGCACTGTACAAAAAAAAAGTACTTAAAAATGAGTACATGAATCCACTCGTTTTTCATAGCATCGGAAATGTGCGGTGACGTACTCAAATTTAAGGAACCGTACTTTGTAAAAATTGAGAAAATAAGATTACAGAAAAGTGCACAAAGTAAATAGCGGAAGAGATTTGATTACCCATGGTAGGGTTTAACGGAATTACGGATATGTAAATAGTAGGATAATTTAACATCGCACTGTACAAAAAAAGTACTTAAAAATGAGTACCTGAACCTACTCGTTTTTCTTTGAGTCCAATTGCATCGGAAATGATCGGTGACGTACTCAAATTTAAGGAACCGTACTTTCTAAAAATTGGGCTGTGTAATTTAATATTGCTGGTTTCAGCTTCTGTTCAAGCTATCTTATCAAAGCGACCTGACAAACTTAAAATAGTTGTTCAAAAGATGTTTTTCCACATTATTAAATGTCGATTGTTTAAATGGAAACTGAGTTATTACAACTTAATTATCTTGCTTTCAGTTCTTTTGGCACATCTTTATAACATTTCTTTTGTTTATAACTTCTTCACGTCGCCGTGGATAAAACACTGCACTGCGGTGCTTGAGAATATGGGTTTGATTCCAGGTAAGTCTTGTTTGTAATTGTCGATATTTATTGAAAATTCCTTCCTTGTAAGACCGTTACTAAAGCCTCAACAGTTAACTAGTTTAAATTATATGTGCCTAGTGTATGTAAATTTTTTTCTTTTATTTCATTCATTGTATAGACTTAACTTTTTAAGACCCTTTAGTGCTGGTCCCGTGAGGAGTCGCTGTGGCGAGGGTTTACTGGGCAAGTAATTCATTGTTTAACCAAGGAGAAGAACTAAATTTTTTTATGTATGTTAATAATTGTCTCAAATCAGACTACGCAGCAGTCTTGGGCCATTACCTGTTAACCTTCGGTATAGATCGGGGGCCTAGGACTGCAGTCATAAGCCATAAGTCATAAAGTGATTTATGAAGGCAGCCTATGTGGGCCAGCTACAGCTCTTTCAATTATTATACCCATTTTTGAGTACATGTTTTTTTCAAAAATGAAACTTATCTATTCGGTTCTATGATAAACATCGAATGTAATCAAAATTGAGCACATTTTACTTATTTTTGAGTACTTATTTTTAACAGTGCGGAAGCAGCTCAAGAGTACTTCGCTGCAGTGACGTACCGGCGTAAATTTTCTAGGGGGTGCGACATCTCCTAGTTGCGCCCCCCCCCCCCTTCAAAATTTCAGAACACCTTCTACGCAGTCGGATAACCAATTAATTAAGTGTTACATTAAGTAAGTTAAATTATTTCATTAGGAATTATGATATTTTTTTTTGTTTCAGAAAGAATATCGTTTAATGCTTAAAAATATAATAACATACTTTGTTTCCAGGTGTTTATTCCAGGTGTAAGAATAAAATATAATAAGAAAAAACAGATTTATGAAGGGCAGCCTATGTAAGTAGACATGAGCTCTTTTTATTCATTTTTACCCATTGTACTCATTTTCAAGTACATGTCTTTGAACATTGAAACTCTTGGCTTGTTGTGGCCAATTTGGCTTGTTATTCAAACTGCGCAAGAGACGTTTTGCAATTGGACGATTCAAACTCTGCGCCACCTATCGACGGGAAATTAAATTATAATTTTTATCAATATTAAAAATTAAATCTCACGTTTTTCTGTGCAAATATGTTCAAACCGCATTGTCCTAGAGTGTCCTACTTTTTCGGTTTATTGAATTTTTACTTTTTCTGAATATGATTTTTAAAAACTAAGTTCTATAAATAGTTTCTTAGGAAAAGGTACATAAAAAAGCTCTTTAACATGAGATTTAGAGTAAGGTCCTCTTCGAAATTCAATTTGAACATTTCGTGATTCGAGTACAATAAACTTGTAACATTATATTTTCCAGAAAACTTTATCCTTCTAAAGATATTATTACACAATCTAATTCAATTTTACCAAACAATCTAATTCTTACTAAAACAATCATACTAACTTCTTGAAGAGCTTCAGCTGGTATTCTTCTAAACAGCTACTGATATTTACGAATTTAATAGCTCACTAGGGATATCATTAGTATTTGAAAATAATCCATTGAAATGAAATATTTGAAAATACGTCTATCACATTTTGGAGAATAATAAGATTTACGAAATGTGCAACTCGACTCGACGAAGGTAGGATTTCAATTTATTGCGTCGTCTCCGAATTTGTAACAAAGTAACAAGTATATGTCTCCTGACACCAGATTACCTGAGTGCATCTTTGTCACTGAACATTTTTTGCCGATCCTAATCTCCCCAATGCAATATTACGCATTCAATAACGAGACGAAAAAGCGAAATAAATTGCCGGCTCAACTTGAAAACGGATGATGCACCATTCAAAACTGAAATCGCATCCCCATGATACTTGAGAAAAGAAGTGCATCGCCAAAAAAAAAATGTCGCCAAAGCGATTCGCGTGATTTTTCCTTTTTTTGTTGTTGTTGTCTGCTTTTGAAGAAAAAGTAGGGGGATGATGGATATGGGTTGTGACTGTAATCCTGTGTCACATCTTCTAACATTTGTCGTTTCTGCCGGTATTTCGTCTCGAATGATGCAGAAACGAAATATTGAGGTTAATCGCAGTTGGCGATGTTTTTTTCTGATTTTATTTTGAAGAGGTGTGGATTTGGCGTCATTTTTTTTTAGATGGGATGCGAAAGCTTGTAAATCAGTACGCGATTGAAAATAACGTTTTATCAGGATTCTCATAGTCAAGAATGTTGCTGAAGTAGTAATGAGTGGGTCATTATCCAGAAAACGCAACTTTCTAAGGAAAGTTGTAAAAAATATTTCATTCGACAATAAAAAATCTTAAATTAACTTATCCAATACTCCTTGCACTGGCGTACGCAAGGAGGGGGGGGGGGGGGGGGGGTTGAGGGGGTCAGAATCCCTCCTATTAGGCTGTAGAGAATATTTATTACCATATATATATGTAATAATACGTTTTTTATAAGAAAATTATGCTAAAGACTTCTGTGATAAAGTTCCGGATATTTATTACTAGTTTTCAAAATGGTTTATTCTGCCCCTGTTTGGGTTAGCGGCTAAAAAAAGCCTAGGGCACAGAGACACGTCCATCATTCATAAATGCTTGTTAGGATAGGATTGCTATGAATGCGCAGGCCTGACTAAGAGATTTTGCGATCATGAGTTTCGGTTCTCAAGAATTCTAGTGACCATATATGGATGTAAAACAACGGTTTTGAAGACATAGCTTAGAAGAATGGAAATGTACGCAGTATTTGGGTGCGTAGAAATGATATGCACTTGAAACCTGAACACTAATTTATAAGATCATTATTAGAAAAGAAAAGTGACTAAGGAATGCACCAGGAAATAAGATTCGAAAGAACCGTGTTTATGTTACATATATTTGATAATTTTTCTATTCAATTTATACTAATAAACGTGGGTGTGGTGTAATGCTTCCCCCTATATATGCTCCCAAACACATTTTCTGCACACGCTACTCTTTCCATGAACAACCTTTTCAGAAAATATCTGCAGTTACCAAGTTTTATGTATAATTACATACTTTTATTTGAACAAATATCAGTTACGAATGGAGTATGTGGCAAATTGTGAGGGCAAAACTTTATAAGAAGAGTTTTATGTCCTTATTTGGATATTTTTTTATAAACAAACAAATAAATTGTAATTTACAGAAGATATGTGTGACCGAGTAAAATCTCCATATATTTTGAACATTATATTTTTGATAAATCATGATTCCAAACTTTTTTATCCCAATAATTAATAATTATTTAGAAAATTCAAGATATGTTTTAGAACTAATATAACATTATGTTTTGCAAGTTGGACAACAATTCACATTGTTGCGCAGTTATCTTGTCAAAAGCTTTAAAAGAATAATAAACTTCCAAATAAATAATGTTTAATTTGAAATACAAAGTCGTTAATGGGCTTCATATAATAATCTAATATTCTTCACTTTTAATTTTTTCTCTCAAACCAAGAACATGAAAGGTAAAAGAAAATTTATTATATGGATGCATTAAAAGAAAATAGATTAAAGAAGTATAATTAGAGATCTAGACGTATAAACAACTTTCAAAACAAACACTAAACACTCTAATTATTTAACAATAAATCTCAAATAAAAAAACAACAAATCCCAGAAGTAAACCTATAATGAGAAAATAAAAAATTGCCTTAAGATCATCTAACGAAAGTGGCCTAACTGGAGAAGATTCTTCTTCAAAAGTTCTACCAATAAGTGCTTTGGTTTTAACTTGATGTAAGTAATGTTTATATATTCCAGATTCTACCATGCGATTTAGGTACCAACGCAGTGTTTTTTTGCAGCAAAATCCCTTCCTGACTGCTAATCCATTATGCGAAGAAGATATAACGTCCTTTGATATGAATTTTGTTGTAAATGGTTCAATGCCATAAGACACCTCCAGGTATGGCCTTGCCTCCACGAGTACAGATTTAAAATCTAATTCCTGTGGAAGATTACCATTCACCAATTCATAAGACCAGTTATTCTGAACAATCTTTTGGGCAACATCCCGCAGTTTAGAGTTACGCCTGATGATGTCTAACAAAGTATTTCCCTTTAAGGAAAGCACTTTGTAGTTATGCTTCACAACCGCGACGGCTAAATCGTCGATGGTCTTTATACTTCTTTCGCGTACAGGTAAAGTCATAAATGACAGCAGTAAACCAGAATAGGCAGAGGAAAGAAGCATCGATGTTATCATCCAGTTACCTAAAACCGTGTTCGCAGCAAGTGAAGCTCTTGATCTTCCTATGGTTGAATCCTGATGTAAAACTATTCTCAGCGTCTCGGTGAATATATCAGAAATGGAATAGCGACTTCGTGAAAGAATCCAGAGTATCATTGTGGTAAGAAAATACGCTACAAAACAAGCGATCCACACTTCGGTTTGAAATGGGTACCCGAACCTCGATTCTGGTGGTTGGAAATCTGGTTTGTTAGTGGCGAATGTATATTCATAGGATGTATATGGAATTTGAGTAAAACTTCTGGATCTGTCTTCAGTTATTGCGATCGATCCTATAGCTACGTCTGCTTCCCGTCTGTCCAATATACCGAGCATGCCTGTCCAACTCCCGTTACTGTTTTTACTGCCATATTCTCCTTCGTCAGTTACCACGAGCTCGTATTCGAATCCCATCATTTGAGAAAGGTCCTTGATTAAAAATCCATCAATTCCTCCTTTTATTTCACAGAGATTGCTTTGATTCATGTTTAATTCCATGATGTAACGAGAAGGCAAAATGGCAATTTTAAGAAATTTCGGAAATTCCATGGTGGTTAGCCGACCTTATCTCGCTAATATAAGTTTAAGTCAACTTGAGTGTCTCTGTGTAGAACAATTAACTGGTAAGTTCATAATAACTAGTAACTAGTTACTTGTAACTATGGCAACTCTTTTTGTTTACCGTTGTCATGGTGACAACTCTTGTGTGAAAAAACAACTTTGTATGAGCAATGTTTGCATTTTAAGATTTAATTAACGAATATCTGATAATTATCAATACATACTGTCAACTGGGATTAGAATGTGACATTTTTTCAAGGTTTTCATATGATATCTGTTTTGTTATTGAAAGGAATAGGCGGATTTTTTAATACAACATAAATACACATATCAGCTTTTAATATTTATGGAATTTTAAAGGAATGGAAATTGTTTTTTTTCTTCTGCGGCAACAAGACAACCCACTTGGTGGAGTGTTCTTTGTTCTCCTTTAATATATAAGGGTAAACTGTTAAAAACAGGTATTAAAAAATAAGTAAAATGCACTCATTTTTGATTACCTTCGATGCTTATCATGACTCCGAATATACAATTTTTAAATTTTGAAAAAGACATGTACTCAAAATAAGTACAATGGTTAAAAATGAATAAAAAGAGCAGATGCTAGCCTAGTTAGGCTGCCTTCATAAATCAATTTCAATAAATATCGACAATTACAACTGAGACTTACCGGGAATCGAATCCAGGTCTTCAGGGACCGCAGCCCAATGCCTTATCCGTTGTAAGAGGTGTGCCAAAAGAATGGGAAGTAAACTAATTGAGTTGTAATAACTCAGTTTTTATTTAAGCAATCGACATAAAATAATGTGGAAAACCATCTTCTGAACAATTATTTCGAGTTAGTCAGGTCGCTTTGTAATGATGGCTTGAACAGAAACTGAGATTGTCAATATTAAATCCCACTGCTCATATTTGCGAAAGTATGACTTCTTAAATTTGAGTACGTAATCGCTCATTTATGGTGCAATTGTACTAAAAGGAAAACGAGTACGTTCATGTCCTCATTTTTAAGCATCTTTTTTTACAATGTACCTTTTAGCGATGATAATGGAGTATATAAAAAGTTTGGGACCGTTTATAGAAAGGGCCCCAAACTCTTACTTCAAAATACATATGTAAATTTCACAAACAAAATTATACAAGCTTAAAACGTTTGTGTTTGATTTGGTTTACTTTATAATAAGAGGTTTATGTCCTTATTTGGATAGTTTTTATAAACAAATAAATAAATCGGAGTTTAGAAAAGTAGTACGTGGCCGAGCCAAAACTCCATATATTTTTAACATTATATTTTTGATAAATCGATGATTCCAAACTTTTTTACCCATTAATAATTAATAATTATTTAGAAAATTCAAGATATGTTTTAGAATTAATATAACAGTATGTTTTCGAAGTTAGACAATAATTCACATTGTTGTACAGTTATCTCGTCAACAGCTGTAAAAGAATAATTATCTTCCAGATAAATAATACAAAGTTTCACGAAATGGCAACAGTAAAATCAGTTAAAATCAACGGAGAACATCGAAAATGTAATATAAAAAAATATGAATCAATTAGAATGCCAGTCTTTACACGAAATAATCCATAATTACACAACGTAACTTAAATAGTGATAATTAAAAATAAAATTTAGAATTATTGAACGTACATGGTCAGATTATAATGTGGTTACTGCTTGTTAAACTAAATGGTTATAAGAGTTTATTCATTGAATAACATGCGTTTTGAATTTAAAATTGCTCTAGCTACTTATATTTTATATGACGGGTATTTTTCGATTCGAATGCAATAGTAATAGTATCACAAAATCAAAATTTGGGAAAAATGATTTAATAAAATGAGTAAATACCGATTTTTTAATAGATTGATCCGGAAAAAAGAAAAAAGTACTCAAAATTAAAATAGGTGGTTATTAATCTGTAATAATAGTATTCATGGGAATTCTTTAACCCATGGTTATTTAGGCGTAGTAAAAGAAAGTTGTGCTTTATTTTAAAAATACTATTTTTGATTTAGTATTTATGCCGGGTTATTAATTTTATTTTCACTTTTATTGAGAATTTGAGGCAGTTAATTTGTAAAAAACCTTTAGGTTTATTTTTGCTGCAAATGCGCATTTTAATGTTATGTATTCCAAAGGCCAAAAATACAAACTACTAATTAGATACAAAAGTTGCTGATCTAAGAGATTTCAAAAAAGTAGACTAAATGATACATTGGAAAAGGCACTTAGAAATAATCAAATCAAAATTCAATACCAGAAAACGAGAAATTTAGATGTTTTGAAAGTTAAATCATTAAAGTTCAAGATAAAATTCCGTTATTTGCCCATTTATAAAAACTTCTATTTTCTGTTTTTGCTGCCTTTTTAACTTCATGAAACTATGTTCCCGAACTGAAAAGAAATATCGAATAAATTAAAAATTTTTTTTTTTAGAAGGACAGTTGAATTTTTTTTTAATTTATGAAACATAATGTGGACATTATGGAATTTTTATAGGTGTATTAGCAACTAAGTAATATAAAGATATTTTTTCTTTTTTAACCTCTAATTCATTAAAAATAAAAAAAAATTTAAAATTTAATTTATAATTTTTTTATTAGTATTTAAAGGAGTAATTCTAAACTGATAAATGCGATCATCTCTAAGAGGAGAGGAAATGTATATATTTTCTTTTATTTGTCGTTATTTTATTTTTCTCCGTGCGATGAACGGGTACTTTTGCTAGTTTAACAATAAATCTCAAATAAAAAAAACGACAAATCCCAGAAGTAAACCTACAATGAGAAAATAAAAAATTGCTTTAAGATCATCTAACGAAAGTGGCCAAACTGGAGAAGATTCCTCTTTAAAAGTTCTACCAATAAATGTTTTGGTTTTAACTTGCTGTGAGTAATGTTTATATATTCCAGATTCTACCATGCGATTCAGGTACCAACGCAGTGTCTTTTTGCAGCAAAATCCCTTCCTGACTGCTAATCCTGTATGCGAAGAAGATATGACGTCCTTTGATATGAATTTTGTTGTAAATGGTTCAACGCCATAAGACACTTCTAAATATGGCCTTGCATCCACGAGAATAGATTTAAAATCTAATTCCTGTGGAAGACTACCATTCACCAATTCATAAGA
The DNA here is from genome assembly GCA_963932185.1 of Troglohyphantes excavatus. Lineage (NCBI taxonomy): Eukaryota > Metazoa > Arthropoda > Arachnida > Araneae > Linyphiidae > Troglohyphantes > Troglohyphantes excavatus. Next base: position 9,174,044 of record OZ010668.1, read on the forward strand.
CCAGTCATTCTTAGCAATCTTTTGGGCAACATCTTGCAATTTAGAATTACGCCTGATAATATCCAACCAAGTACTTCCCTTTAAGGAAAGCACTTTGTAGTTATCCTTTACAACCGCGATGACTAAATCATCGATGGTCTTTATACCTCTTTCACGTACAGGTAAAGTCATAAATGATAAAAGTAAACCGGCATAAGCAGAGGAAAGAAGCATTGATGCTATCATCCAGTTGCCTAAAACTGTGTTCGTAGCAAGTGAAGGTCTTGATCTTTCTATGGTTGAATCTTGTCGTAAAAATATTCTTAGCGTTTCGGTGACTGCATCGGAAATGGAATAACGCTTTCTGGAAAGAATCCAGATTATCATTGTGGTTAGGAGATATGCTATAAAACAAGCGATCCACACTTCTGTTTGAAATGGGTATCCGAATCTCGATACTGTTGGTTGGAAACCTGGTTTATTAGTGGCAAACGTGTATTCATAGGATGTATATGGAAATTGAGTAAAACTTTTGGATCTGTCTTCAGTTATTGCAATCGATCCTATAGCTACGTCTGCTTCATTTCTGTCTAATATGCCGAGCATACCTGTCCAATTCCCGTTCCTGTTTTTACTGCCATATTCTCCGTCGTCAGCTATCACGAGCTCGTATTCGAATCCCATCATTCGAGAAAGGTCCTTGATTAAGAATCCGTCAATTCCTCCTTTTATTTCAGAGCGATTGCTTTGATTCATGTGTAATTCCATGATGTAACGAGAAGGCAAAATAGCAATTTTAAGAAATTTTGGAAATACCATGGTGGTTAGCCGACTTTATCTCGCCAATATAAGTTTAAGTCAATGTGAGCGTCTTTTCATTGAACAATTATTATTAACTTGCCACTAGATAATAACTTGTAACTAATTATTTGTAACTACGGCAACTTCTTTTTGTTTGCCGCTGTCATGGTTACAACTCTTGTGTGAAGAAACAGTTTGTATGACTAATGTTTGCATATTACGATTTAATTACCAAATATCTCATAATTATCAATACAAACTGTCAAATGGTGTGACAATATGTCACTTTTTCAGGTTTTCATATGATATTGTAATGACTCAGTTTCCATTTAAGCAATCGACATCAAATAATGATGAAACTATTTTCTGAAGAACTATTTTAAGTGTGTCAGGTCGCTTTGTTATGATGGTTTAAACAGAATCTGAGATTTGCAATATTAATTGAGATTTTGAGAGAGTACAATTACTTAAATTTAAATACATAATCGCTCATATACGATGCAATTGTACTCAAAGAAATACGAGTACGTTCATGGACTCATTTTTAAGTACCTTTTCTATTACAATGTAATACTTACAATCTAAGTAACTTAATGATCGTAATGGAGATTTACCTTTTTTCTCATCCAAACCACTTGCTTAGTGGGCAGCATCCTTTGGTCACCAAAGCGGTAACTTTTATTACCTATTATTTAAAATAATATTGACATATTTAAACAGGTATTTCCATCTTCCGTTACACAAAGCGTATACTCGTTACAATTATAATTATTTTGTACTGTTATATTGTAAAGCACGATTATATTACATTTGAAGATGCCGCTGTGGAGTATGTATATTTTTATTGTGGTCTTGTCTTAAAAAGACTTATCAATTTGAGGATAAATGTATGACTGAAAGCGTAAACATTGCATTTTAACCCCCGGAAGCTCCATTCCATATATATGCGTACAGAGATCTCAAGTTTTTCCAATCATGCACCAAATTTTTAAATTCATAAAAATACTTCATATTACAATGTATATATATATATATATATATATATATATATATATATATATATATATATATATATATATATATATATATATATATATATATATATTATCATTAATATTTCGACTTTTAGCGATGATAATTGATGGAGTACACAAAATGTTTTGGACCATTTAAAAAAAAAGAAATCCGTCACCCAAAAAAAAGCATTTTAAATGCACATTTAATGTTCACAAACAATTCACATTATCCAAAGCAAAATTTTGTTCGCTTCTTGTTTACTTGTAAAAAGAGGGATCTCTCTTTATTCGGACATTTTTCTTATGAAAAAATAAAATTAGATTGGAGTTTAGAAAAGAAGTACGTGACAGAGATAAAACTCCACTTGTTTTTAACATTATATAAAATTTGTACTGATAAATCGATGATTCCAAAATTTTTTAGGTCATCCTAACTTATAATTATTTAAAGAATTCAAGATATGTTTGATTATTAAAATTGACAACAATTAACACTAGTAAAATTACTTCGACCACTCCGTTAAAAATGTAACTAACTTCCTTAGAAAGGACGCATTCTTTGGCATATAAATTCGAGAATGGGTTTAATTTAATAAATTCATATACTATACTTTGCACAAAACAGAATATATGAGTAAGATATTTTTTTTGTTAGGATACATTTAAAAAAAAATAGATTTAGAGAACTAGAATTAAATAACTAAGCTTTTAGAGAACTTTTAAAGCATAGATTCGGAATATCTTAGAATACATTTCAAACAAAAATACGATAAACGCCAAAAGCAAACCAATAATGAGAAAATAAAAAATTGCTTTTAAGTCGTCTACTGAAAGTGGTCTGATTGGTGAAGTTTCCTCTTCTAAAAGTCTGTCATAAATTGCTTTGGTGACAACTTGTTGTAAGTATTGTTTATATATTCCAGATTCTATCAAGCTAGTTATATACCAACGCAATGTGTTTTCGCAGCAAAATGTCTTTCTAACTGCTAATCCTGTATATGCAGAAGATATATCCTCTTTTGATATGAATTTTGAGATAAATCGTTTATCGCCATAAGACAATTGATAGTGATCCCTTGTAGCCACGAGCACAGATTTAAAATCCAATTGCAGAGGAAGAGCGCCATTCACCAATTCAAAAGACCAATTATTCTCAACAATCTTTCGGGCGACATTTTGCAGTTTGGAGTTACGCCAGATCATTTCTAACCCAACACTTCCTTTGAGGGGAAGCACTTTGTAATTCTGCTTCTCAACTGCATTAGCTAATTCATCGATTGTCTTTATACTTTTCTCACGTACAGGCAATGTCATAAATGACAGCAGTAAGCCAGAATAAGCAGAGGAAAGCAGCATCGATGTTATCATCCAGCTAGCTAAAACTGTGTTCGGAGCAGTTGTAAGTGTTGATCCTTCTATGGTCGAATCTTGGCGAAAAATTATTCTCAGCGTAACGATGGCCGCATCAGAAATGGAATAATGCTTACGCGAGATAAACCAAAATGCCATTGTGGTTAGGAGATATGCTATTAAAAAAGCGATCCACACTTCGGTTTGGAATGGATATCCGAACCTTGATTCTTTTGGTTGCAAACCTGGTTTGTTAGTCGCAAACGTATAATCAAGTGATTTATAGGCAATTTGAGTGAAACTTCTCGATCTGTCTTCAGTAATTGGAAGTCCCATAGCTATGTCTGCTTCATTTCTGTCCAGTACACCGAGCATGCCTGTCCAATTCCCGCCACTGTTTCTTCTGCCGTATTCGCCATCGGCAGGTGTGAGGAGCTCATATTTGAATCCCATCACCTCAGAAAGGTCCTTGATTAGAAATCCATCAATTCCTCCTTTTATTTCGAAACGATTGCTTTGATTCATTTCTATCTCCATGATGTAACGAACAGGTAAAACAGCAATTTTAAGAAATTTCGGAAATTCCATATTGAGCTTGAGCTAATCTTAACTTGACAATGAAAGGTTAAGCTATAAGTTTAGTTAACCGGAAGTGTAAGTTTAGTTAATCAGAAAGTTTAAGTTAACCAGAATTTCTAGATTAGCACAATTATTATTCCACAGGAGTTGGTTTTGTACTTATCGTTGCCTTTTACAACTTTTCCATGAATAATTAATTTATCTGGGGCATGTTCGCATTTTAAGATTTTGTTCTGAGACATTATATACCATCTACCCCTGCCATCAAACAGGGTGAGAATGCGCCATTTTTAAGGTTGAGATGATATATAATTTAATATTAAAATGAATGCGGGAGTTTCACGTGACACTGAATGTGGGAATTCTTACTGATAGTTTCGATTTCTTATCTATAGAATCCAGCTCTTCCATTGTTCGCTTGGTTGCTATGCGATCTATTATGAAAAAGTTTGTTTACAATATTCGTTTTTGTCAAATAAGTTTTTTTCTACATGGGAATAGATTTAAACACAGAAATATTTATATTTTATCTTTTTATATGTTGCCTATAATCTGAATAACAACGAAACACTGAAAAATACTTTTTTTTCAAGACACAATAGGTTTCACATACGATATGTACAATAGATCACATTGCTTAAAAATGATATTTCTATGTATCGTCATTTTCTAATGACAAAAATCACAAAATTGTAATCCAGGAGCTGAAGTCCAATGCTAATCCTACGGAACTTTTTCGGCGTTATGGAAAGTTCTCCCTATTCGGTGTCAACAGCGGTCTTCTTCTTCTGGTCGTGAACTCCAACCATAGCTTGATTTATTATTACAACATATACATCTCAGGAAGGGAGTGGGATTTTTTTCTCCCCCAAACCACGCCCCCTTCCCCCCCCGGCCGTGGGGACCCGCAAGTCAACCCAATACCAACGCATAAAAACAAAGGAAACATATTTTTCAAACCTTTTATTCCGAATTTGAAAAAATTGAATATATTTAAACGTTTAATATGAAACCAACGGCAATATATGTCATTCAACATCAGAAGAAGCAAAATGGAGAGTCTTATGAATCAATGGATCAGTCTTAAACATTGCACCAAACTAATAATCCTCCGTTACTCAAAGCTAATATTGTATACTTGTTATTATTATATTGTACAATTACATTGTACATGTATACTGTACAATTATATTGAACATTTATATTGAACAATATAACAGTGGTCACTCTAGGCGATTTTTGAAGGGCGGTCCGCCCTTCCTGCCCTTTTTACTTCTCAATAGCGCCCTCATGCCCCTTTTTTCAATAATGCCGCCCTCTTTTGAAAAAATGCCGCCCCTCTTGCCCTTTTCAGTCAAGCACAATCGTCCTTGCTTCCCTAGCTGTCTTTAAAAAAGGCATTGATTGAAAAAAATGTGTGTGTAAATTGGAATTAAGTGACTTATGACCGTAGAAAACCAAACTACTTTTAACTACACGGGTTGTACAATCGTGGTCATTCCTCGGTTATTTCGAGCACGGGGCATTCCACGATTTCTATTGGTTCCCGGTACCCGAAATGTTATAGAGTGATAAAAGTGAAGATGGTTTGGTTACAATATTAGGCCTTTTATTACCAAATTTTAGATTTAAGTAGCCTTTTCATCAGTTTTGCAAAGGGTCTGATTAGGGCTACTTTCAGATTCGGTTTGTAGCGAAAACATTTTTAAGTGTCAAATTTTGGATTTTAAGTAGTAACTTCATAAAGTGACATCAATTTTGTACGGGTCTTTCTTTCAAAATAAGGCCGAATCGTCACCAATTGCCCAATATGCAGCTCTAGCGCAATATCAATCAACAAATCGGAACTTTTTTGGTCACGGGTGGACACGCCCATGTCAAACTTTTTTTTTAAAAAAAGTGCCCTTTTAAAAACAAGAAGTGCCTTTTCAAAAACGGGGTGCCCTTTTACAGCCAACAGCGCCCTGCCCTTTTTTATTTCTAGAGTGAACACTAATATAATAATATTGTAACGGAATATACATCTATGGAGCATATATATTTTATCTTAAAAATACATGTTAATTTAGGGTTGAAAGGGGTATAACTGAAAACATAAAAATTGATTTGGAAGGTGGACATCAAATTACTATTAAAAGTTAAATTTACTTATTAATGATATTATTTTCATATGCGCAAAAAAAGAATAGCGCTACTTAAAACGTTATTTATATTATTGTAAAATTACTTCCATAACCCCTTTAAAAGTGTAACTAACTTCGTAAGAAATAATGCATCCTTTAAAATATAAAGTTGTTAAAGTGTTTCATTTATTAAATGTGTATACTATACTTTTAATTATTTCTCACAAAACAGAATAAATGTTTAGAGAAGTAGAATTATAGAAGTAGACTGATTATGATCTTTTAGAGCACAGACTATGCATTTGAGACATTTTAAAATAAATTTCAAATAAAAAAACAATAAATGACAGAAGTAAACCAATAATGAGTAGATAAAAAATTGCTTTAAGATCATTTAACGAAAGTGGTCTGATTGGAGATGTTTCCACTTCAAAAGTCATATCAATAAGTGTTTTGGTTCTTATTTGTTGTAAGTAATGTTTATATATTCCAGATTCTACCATGCGATTTAAGTACCTACGCAGTGTCTTTATGCAGCAAAATGTCTTTCTAACTGCTAATCCACTATGTGAAGAAGATATATCGTCATTTGATATAAATTTCGTTTTAAATCGTTCAATACCATATGATAAAAGAAAGTAATTCCTTGGAGCCACGAGCACAGATTTAAAATCAAACTGCTGTGGGAGCGTACCATTTAATAATTGATAAGACCAATTGTTTTTAACTATGTTTTTCACAACATTTTGAAGCTTACCGTTACGCCTGATCATTTCTAACCCAACACAGATTTAAAATCCAATTGCAGAGGAAGAGCGCCATTCACCAATTCAAAAGACCAATTATTCTCAACAATCTTTCGGGCGACATTTTGCAGTTTGGAGTTACGCCAGATCATTTCTAACCCGACACTTCCCTTGAGAGGAAACACTTTGTAGTCATGCTTCTCAACTGCGATGGCTAAATCATCAATAGTCTTTATAGCTTTCTCACGTAGAGGTAATGTCATAAATGACAGCAGTAAACTAGAATAAGCAGAGGAAAGGAGCATCGATGCTATCATCCAGCTGGCGAACACTGTGTTCATAGCAGTTGAAGATCGTGATTTTTCCATGGATGAATCCTGACGTAAAGTTAATCTTAAAGTCTCGGTGACTATATCAAAAATGGAATAACGTCTCTGTGAAAGAATCCAGATAGACATTGTGGTTAGTAGATACGCTACAAAACAGGCGATCCACACTTCTGTTTGAAATGGATATCCAAACCTTGATTCTGTTGTTTTGAAACCTGGTTTGTTAGTGGCAAACGTGTAATCATATGTTGTATAAGGAATTTCAGTAAAACGCCTGGATCTGTCTTCGGTAACTGGCAGCGATCCTATGGCTATGTCTGCCTCCTCTCTGTCCAGCAGACCAAGCATACCTGTCCAATTCCCGTCACTGCCTTTACTGCCGAATGCTCCGTCGACAGCTCTGATGAGCTCATATTCGAATCCCATCATTTGAGAAAGGTCTTTGATTAGAAACCCATAGATTCCTCCTTTTATTACAAAACTATTGCTTTGATTCTGTTGTACTTCCATTAGGTAACGCATAGGTAACACCGCAATTTTAAGAAATTTTGGAAATACCATGGTGTTTGAGCCAACCTCAAATCGGGAATGAAAGTTTTACTCCGCACTAGTAATCTATACCCGCCGTCAATATTAACCCAATGCATTAGTAGCACACGCCATTTTAACGGGTTCTACTAATGTACCGTCATTTTGACGGTGCGTAACTAATGCAGTGTTAAGTCAACTAGAAGGTGTGGGTAGGACAATTATTATTACATAAATGTTGTGACCATGGCAACTCTCTGTAGTCATCGTTGCTATTGTTACAAATTTTGCGTGAAGGATTACTTTATTTTAACATAAGATTTAGTTCTAAAACAACTCGCAATCTGTCAATAAATTTATTGATTTGTTTATTAAATGGTTGTTTAAATCACTTCTGATAATTAATTAAAACGAGCAGCGGAAGTTCGGGAAGGAATGAGCCACTTTATCCGTACAGCTACCTACATTAGGGTGCATCAAACGCCCCATGTTTTAAAAAAATTCATGGAAATTGTCCATCCCTATGTTATTTTTGTTCGAAATACTAAAAAAGTTATATACGTAGAATTTCTTAAAAATTGAATAACATCTATGTAGTCCTCAGGTCCCAGGAATGTACAACAAAAACGAAAATTCTGAAAAAAAGCATCGTGCATAAAAAAAATATATAATAATGTATACTTTAATAAAATAAAACAATTAAGAATGTTTTGTGATATAATAAAAGAATATATAATCATATACTATTAACTTTCTAATATCAAATCAATTCGTATAAGTACACTCAATTTAAACTATAGTCAATTTCGGCCGTTTTCGCAGATTTCTCTGTTTTTGTCGATCTTGTTCAACGACCTGCAGAACATGTTGGTAGTGATCTTCATGTTTTGCTGATTCTATGAAATCAGTACTTAGCTTCACCCCTCATTTTGCACAGTCGTTGACAACATTCAATGTATCTTGCAACTTTGTGAGTGTGTGGTGTAGGATACAGAACTTGACCAATCTGAAACATCTTCTATTAAAAAATTTGAGTCTAGTTCAAATAGGTAAAATAAAATCCAAGAATCTGCTCCAACTGAATTAGAAATAGTTGTATTTACAGTGAGATTTTTGGGAAATTTGGGTTTTTCAAAATCCTTACCATATTAACCTTGAAATTTAAAAGCAGTATCAGTGGAATTTAGTTTTGTAGCTAGCATTGCATCAGCGATACCTTTTCGTTCTTGTGGTGGAACTTTGTTGCTCCAAAGGACAAGTGGAACCATCTCTTCTGTAAGATACTAGCAGTAATGGTTTTCAAAAGCACTAATTGCACTAATATGATGGGATGGACAACATTGTACGTTATAAGAGAACATAGCATTTGTAGGACATTCCAAAGAGCATTTATGGCAGAATCACAAGTTAGCCACCAGGTGCTGTAGGTGAGAGTGGCATAGTCACACAGTTTGACATGCTGTTGTGCCGGTAGGTAGTTGCTGATACTGCTCAAGAAGACAAATTTTAATCGTGTGTAACAGTTTGGCCATCCAACATGCTTTGTTCAAAGCTCCTGGTCGGAATTATTTTACTGCTTGTGTAATATTGGGAAAGTCAAGGTATATTAGACAAAGCTTTGTGAATTCCATATAATCATCTTTGTATTTTCCAGAATCGATGGCACATTTTGCTGCATGGATTGCACTAGCTCCAAAATCATTAACTATGCTTCTCGGATGCACATTCACTGACTCTGGGTCATATGGTTCAAATCCACCTCCATCATCTTGATCAAAATTGTTACAAAATAGTTTAAATAAGGTTATACCTAGTAACTTGGAAGCCTCGACCTTTAAGTCCCCAAAACATGAGACAAAATGACTTATCTGATATGAAGGCGGCAAGCTGACCAAAGAAGTTTATGTCCCAATTTATTTTGCTCTCTGACACAAGCAGCAATGTTGGAAGAAGTTGTGCCAAATGTCATGTTCATAATTGTTTGTAAATTCTTAGAAGTCAGTTGCTCATATATTAAGTCGGCAATGATTGAGTCGCATTTACTATTAGTTCCTTGGGGATATGCAGGCACACCAATAATCTTTTGCTGGTGAAGGTTTTTTTATTTTGTACTTATTGGACATTGCTGTTGAAAGTTTTTATTCCAATGCAGAGTTGTATATTTAAGAAAGCACAACTCTTACTTGCAAGCAGTTGAAATTTCTATTGCAACTTGCATATTCTTGTTCTGTCTGCAGTTGCGTAAGATGCTGCAATTGTACATGTATCTCCTCCTAGTTTTGTAATGTTTTTGTATATGCTGCCTGTTGTCCTGGACTCATAGCTAGTTGAAACAATATTAGGTTTCTGCATAATATCGTATGGAATGAACAAACTCGTTCCCGTTCTTTTATATCGATGATGACTTTGAGTACTTATTGAGAGTCCTTCAAAATCAAAGTTTTTTTTTTACATAATTTGTGTCAACTTACATAATTTGTATACTTCGTTCATCAAAATCATCAGTAAATCTAATAATATAATTTAATATTAAATTGGAACTAATTTTTTTATTCACTTTACTTTTATTTTTATTCTTTTAGAATTAAAAGTAGAAATAAACAAAATAAAAGTATGAAATCGATTCAGAACAAAAGTAGAAAATCCGTTAAAAATGAAAACCACAAGTTGAAATAAACAGGAAATTTACTTTACTGTAAATTGTAAACAAAACTAAATTTGTCACTAGTCACCTGAAATCAATGAAGTATGAAGTAACCTGAATTTAATGTTAATATAGTTTATTAACATTAAATATTTATATGATCCATATTTTACTTCATTATAATCATTTTTCGTAAAATATCATACAATAATAGTTAAAAAAATATGAAAGTAATTAAATATGAAAAATGCTGAATTTGGGGATTTTATTCGAAAAAAACGAAATTTCAAAGTTGTTGAGGACCCCCTAAAAGTGTTTATAAAACGAAAATATTTGGTATGTCAACTTTTTATGGCTAATGAAAATTTTTTAGATTGGGGACAAAGTGATTTTTTTCTAGAGGGGCGATTGATGCACCTTAACCTACAAGGTAACCTTATTTCAGAATTTGCAATATTGTAACACTACAGTTAGTGAGATTGTGTTGGTTAATTCTCAAGACCTAAATTTGGTTAAACTTAAAAATAAAGGGGGAAGTTCGCCGAATCGTCAAGTTAATGTTGTCGAATATGATCAACTCATTTTTGAGTACATGTCTGTTTCAAAATTGAAAACTATGTATTCGGAGCTGTGATTAGCATCGAATGTAATAAAAAATGAGTAAATTTTTACTTATTTTAAGCACATATTTTTAACAGTGTATATACTTTAAAAAAAAGTTTATACAAGTTAATGTTTGTGTATTTGCTTTGTAAAATAGAGGGTTCTGTCGTTATATGGTAATTTTTAATCGATAAATAAAATTATAATGAAGTATACAGACAAAGTGTGCGACACAAGCAAAACTAAATATTTGACACATTGTAAATATTTTTGATGAATTGATATGATTCCAAATTTTTTTAGCTCTTGATAACTAATTAACATATAAAGAATGATTAATTATTTTTCTTTATAATAAGCAAATACTTTGAAAGTTAAGTTGCACAACTGAATGCTTGACTTCCGAAAAAAGATACACATTTATACAATATACTGTAAGTAGTAATAATAGATAGTTATGTTTGAAATTAAAATGCTTGCTTTATATTTTAATGAAACTTGAATAATACTAAGGTGACACCTAAGTAAGTGGTGTCTTAGACATTAAATTTAGTACAAATATAATTAGACTGTTAATATAACACAATTTTCACTATGTCATATAATTCTGCAATATTTTTATGTAACAAATAAATCAAATGTAGGAAAATTTCTATAATTGCTATTTAATGTTAGTATAATTCTGTCCCAGATGTACAATAAATATTAATATCACTAATTAAAAACATTATAGGTAGAAGTTGTACAACTTTCACATTGGAGTTAAACTTCTTCTAAAGTGTAAGTAACTTTTTTCCAAATAATACATCCTTTAAAATATGAAGTTCCTAGTGGTTTACATTTAATAAAGTTATATAAAATATTTTTAAATTTTGTGCATAAAACAGAATGCATGTGCAGTAAGAGAAAAGTTATTGTAAGGAAGCACTTTTCAAAAAGTTGATTTAAAGAACTAGAATTAGAGAACTAGACCTATAAAGTACTAATAAAACACAAATTAATAAATATAATTATTTAACAATAAATTTCAAATAAAAAAAATTATAAATGAGAGAAGTAAACCAATAACGAGAAAATAAAAAATTGGTTTAACGTCATCCAGCGAAAGTGGTCTGATTGGGAAGGATTCCACTTCTAAATGTCTATCAATAAGTGTTTTGGTTACAACTTGTTGCAAGTAATGTTTAAATATTCCAGATTCTACCATGTGATTTAGATACCTACGCAGTATCTTTCTGCAACAAAATGTCTTTCTAACTACTAACCCTGTATGCGTAGAAGATATATCGTCATCTGATATAAATTTTGTTGTGAATGGTTCAACGCCGTAAGACAGTTGAAAGTATGCTCTTGATTCCACGAGTGCAGATTTATAATCAAATTTCTGAGGTAAAGTACCGTTCACCAATTCAAAATACCAATTATTCTTAACAATCTTTTGGACAACATCATGCAGTTTAGAGTTACGTTGAATCAATTCTATCCCATAAGTCCCCTTGTAAGGTAACACTTTGTAGTCATGCTTCTCAACTGCATCTGCTAAATCGTCAACAGTCTTTATACCTTTCTCACGTAGAGGTAATGTCATAAATGATAGCAGTAAACCAGAATAGGCAGAGGAAAGGAGCATGGCTGCTATCATCCAGCTGCCTAAAACTGTGTTCGCAGCAGCTGAAGGTTTTGATCTTTCTATGATCGAACCTTGACGCAAAATTATTCCCAGGGTCTCGGTGGCTGCATCAGACATGGAATAACGTCTTTGTGAAAGAAACCGTAGTGCCATTGTGGTGAGGAGATACGCTATAAAACATGCGATCCACACTTCGGTTTGAAATGGGTATACGAACCTCGATTCTGTTGATTGGAAACCTGGTTTTTCAGTGACGAACGTGAAGTCATGGGAAGCATAGGGAATTTGAGTGAAAGTTTTGGATCTGTCTTCAGTTAGCGACATCGATCCTATAGCTAGGTCTGCTTCCCCTCTCTCCACTATTCCGAGAATACCTGTCCAATTCCCGTCCATCTTTCTTCTGCCAAGTTCGCCGTCGTCAGGTATGACGAGCTCATATTCGAATCCCATCATCTGAGAAAGGTCCTTGATTAGAAATCCATCGACTCCATCTATTATTTCAAAACGGTTGTTTTGATTCATTTGTAATTCCATGACATAACGGTGAGGTAAAACAGCAATTTTAAGAAATTTTGGAAATACCATGGTGCTGGAGCTGAATTTAACTCAGTACTTTGAAATTTGTGTCAACCGGAATGATATCAGATTTTAAGCAATAACGATTTCTGCTGTGTTCAAATTATGAATCAATATTGAGTTCTATTAGTAGACTAGTATATTTTAACATTTGTTTCATTATTGCTTTACCATTAGCTTACAACTAATCTATATTTTTATTTGATGAAAGTGAAATTACATAAAGTGGTAAGCTAAAATATTAGAGATATGACTTTGAAATAAAATAATGGAATGGAAAACATAAAAGATAATAGAGTAGTTTACATAGGATTTTAAATGTAACATAACAACAAGTATATAATAATGAAATTATCCGAATTTTGTTACAACAAAGACACAAAAATAGGATTGCCAAAATCTGTAGTTAGTGATTTTTTTTAATTGTCGAAAACCCATTACAATGTCATTTACTGCAATTTCTCTTATGTATATGGTTCTTTAGTTGTCGTAAAATAGCCTTTGATGAATAGTTACGTTATTTATTTATTACAAAGGATTTTAAATGTAACATAACAAAAAGTGTATAATTAGAAATTTTTAAAAATTTTGTTCCAACATTTATATAAAATAGACCCTAGACTTCAAATCGAACTTTTATATGCACTAAAATCCTTACCCCTGAATGCATTAAAATGAAACACATTATAAATAATTTAACAACAAATATTTATAAGTAATGGGTATTCCTAATATTTTGCATTTTGCAAGGGTTTTAGGGAAACACAGAAAATCCGTAAGTTAATAAAGACTTTAAAAAAAAAATTATGAAAATATTTAAATAAACAGAAGTTGAAATCAAAATACAATTACAACATAAATAAATTAAAAAAAGTGAAAAATAAAAGGCATTCAAAAACTTAAAATTAAATATTGAATCCATAATGAAGCTTAGGACAAAATTTATTTGCTACTGTAAAACATTAAAAAAATTAGATTTTTCATTAGGAGAGAGCAGTCAACAAAATTTGTATTTAAAATAATAGTGCCAGATACAATTGATTAAGAACTAATATAAATAAAAAATAGATCAAAATATAAAAGTAAGGAAATTAGAAGTTGTGTAGGATAGTTCATTAATATTGGTTATTAAATTTAAGGTATATAAGGCTCATTATTACAATAATATTTATATACATTTATTTACATGTCACAAACAATTTTTACAAGATATTCACATACCCCTGGTGGAAGGGAGATATTAAGGTAAAACAAGTAGTAGTAATGTAAAAATTAGTTACACAATGTAAAACAACTTGAAAGGAAATGGGCCTATTTTGTTTATAAAATATAACCATTAGATAGTTTGAAATAAATAAATTTAATAATTATAGAAACTAAAAACAATACTTTTTTAAAATATTAATTAAAAATACTTTTAAATCTTGACATCACCGAATATTATAGTTAATGAAATAATGTTAAAAAAGTTTGAACATTTAAAAAAAATATTTATAAAAACGTTACAAATTTATATAAAAATTAAATGAAAATTATTTTTTTTTACTTCAGGTTTACATAGGGAGCTTGATATGTATTTAATTTTATTGTTATTTATAATAATATATATCAAACAATAAGTTAAAGTCATTATTCGTACAATTCGTTTCTGGGATACCTTGAATATTTCATTGGAAATACGACATATATCAAATCAAAAATTTCCAAAATACCAAAACGAACCCTATCCTAACCCAAAGGTTCTTCTGTCGGCTATTTGACCTTACGATAATATTATCAGATTTTATTTGTTTTGATCCATACCTTTCTTTCCTCTTACCAACAGACGATTCTGAGGTGAAGGAAGGCGATAGCATCGTCTCCTCTCTTCACTTGACTTCACAATAAACCTCGAGGGTGGGAGAATGTTGAACCAAAAGAAGTGTAAAATCAAGAGGGTGGTCGGTCTTTCTTTTCGAACTCAATTTATCACACATCGGTTAAGAACAACAGAATGGGGGGCAGCTGGAGTTTATTTTAGTTTCTGCTGTCACAATATTCTGGAGGGAGAACCAGTAGTACGGAAAGTTTTTTTTTTGTAATCTTCATTGTGATCTCGTTTTTTCCTTTAAGATTATGGGGTCTTGACGTTGGCTTGGCGGGGGGTTACAAGCCATACCTGTTGTTTCTCGCTGCCCGCGTTGACAAGTCGGGAGTTTTGCGTAAAAAAATGTTTGTTCGTTTTGTAGAATCTTAAATAGTTTTGGCGACTGTTAAATGCATATGTAATTATATACATGTAATGTTTATTATTTATAGTTGCAGTCGTTATGATTGTGATATATGTCCAATTATGCAGGGATAAAACTGAGGGCCGATGCTAAGTTCAAACATATATTTCTCAGGATTTCTCAGAGCAAGACCTCCTAGCTTCGAGGTTACATCGTGAATCTGTATTTCAAGATGGCGATTGTGAGAAGGAGAATTCACCCTGGACACCTCTGATTGGGGACATGTAAGATTTTTTATAACTCGTCTCCCCACTATAAACTTATACCATGACTTTAATTAACTTCCTTTAACTTTGTATATCGCCCCTTTTCCCAATACCAAAGCCCCCAACATATCCCACTCTTAGATTTCGGATGAGTCACCATTACACATGTGACCACTTTCCCTCCCAAGCTACTTCAAAAGCCAAACCCAAACCTAAAAATGCTAACTAAAAGTAGAGGAGCCAATCAGAGGTGTCCAGGGTGAATTCTACTTTTCACTATCGCCATCTTGAAATACAGATTCACGATCTAACCTCGAAGCTAGGAGGTCTTGCTCTGAGAAGTCCTGAGAAATAAATGTTTGAACTAATCATCGGCCCTCAGTTTTATCCCTGCATAATTGGACATATATCACAGTCATAACAACTGCAACTATAAATAATAAACATTACAGAATAATAAACATTACATACATTTAAGATATGGACATTGTGTATTCAGTGCCGTCACGCCAAAAGTTTTTTGGGGGTGTTGAAACAAGAAATTTCTCAACTTAACGATTCGAAATTCCCAACTCAACAGTACTGAATATTCCCAGTTCCAACTTATTGGCATTTTTTGAATCTTTTTATTTATTGGGTAATATTAAACAGTTCTCTTACAAGCATTGATTTGTTGCACCCACATTCCATTGCAGTGTCCGTTCGGAGGGGTAATTTAATTGTAATCTTACGAGTTGGACAATTTCTAATCTTCCCTAGCTTTCATTAGCTGATAATATTAATTTTCTTCGGGCATAAATTTTCCCGACTCGGGGATTTTTAAAGCTTGAAATTCCCAACTTTTTTGACTAAAGATTCCCAACTATGACTTTATGAGAATATGACTTTTAGGGGCACAGAAGAAGGAATACTCAGATGCCCGTCGCACCGGGAAGTTTGGAGTGTGACTCCCCCAAGAATCCCCCGGTGCGACGGGCCTGTGTGTATTCCTTCTTCTGTGCCCCTAAAAGTCATATTCTCAAGTGCAGGTAATCCCAGGTGCTTTACATATATATTTGTTACCCGAAGTTTCATTCATTATTCAAAGATTATTTTATTTTTCCCTTTTTAGTTTTTAATTTAGCGTGGGGCTTCGTCCCCTGTTATTATTCACCAAGAAATTCAAGTAACAACTTGTGCTCAACAATGTATATTGTAAAGCAATTCCTATCAATGCTGGTTAAACGAAATGTCATAGTTGTAAACTTCTGTTAAATAATGAAAATATTATGAAATCGGAAAAATTGTTTAAAAAAACTCCTGTTAATCGGTATTTCCGGATATTTAATAGCCGGATAACCGATAATTTTTGCAGATTTTGCTTAAGTGGATTTTTCTCTATCCAACAAAAAAAGAATTTTCGAAATCGGACAATATTTGTTTTGAAACGGTCTAGTTAATTGAGAATTCCGGATAGTTAAATGCCGGATAACCGGATTTTTTTTTTCAAATTGCTCCCCTTTGAAATATCCACTATCAAACAACAAAAAAATTGTGCAAATATCTGAATTAGAACCGAATCTCTGTGCGAACATACATAAAAAAATTTAAAAAAATACATAAAAGTCGAATCTATAACCTCTCGACTTGGCGCGCGATTTGGCGGTTTTAATTCAAAATTTCTGGCGGTTTTATTTCGGAGATTTGGTTGGCGCGCTGTTCAGTCGGTTAAAAAGTGTAAATTCTAATAAATAGAAAGTATGGTTTAATTTCTCTTAAAATATATATTATTTCTTCAGATTGAATATAAAATTAATGCGGTCGGTAAAGTGCCAGCCACCAACAATGAATGGAACAGCATGCGGCATTACCCAATTGGGGTTTCTAATGTGGTTCTTTTAGTATATTAACATTCGTCACTAAAGAGTTAAATTAATAAATTAAAATAGTCTGGTTCAATTCCTTACGTTTATTGGCGTCGGGTGCCAGTTCAGGTGTTATAAACGTTAGCTAACCATTGGCTCAAAAATACGAGGCATCGTTCCCGGGCCTTCTTCTCCCAAATAGACCCAAAAGCCACAGCCAGTAGCTCACTGTGCAGCTCTTGGGCAATGTCGTTTGTTAAGCTATAGCTTGCAGCTCTAGTGCAATGTTGTTGTTTAATTAAGCAACCAATAAAAACAAAGAAATGATGTCATCCGAGTGACGTCACAGAGCCTCCAGCTGCCGCGTGGATAAAGGCGTTCAGTTGGTAATCAGAGGATTGCTAGTTCGAGCCCTTTTGGTGGACTTGACAAGTTTGGTTTGGTTTGGTTAATTAACGTCACACTAGAGCTGCACGGTGGGCTATTGGCGACGGTTCGGGGTCTATCTCGAAGGAAAGACCCGGGAACACATTCACATTCATTCATACCCGCACCTCGTTATTTTAGAACCATGGTCAGATGACGAGGAAACACCTGAACTGGCACCCAACGCCTTCAATAGACGTCGGGACTTTGGACCCCGATCAGATGTATCGTGCACCAGTCCCGTATACACGCCGTTAAATTTTGCGAATGTTCTGGACGACTTTTCTAGTATTTTTGTAGCGAGGCTGGCAACCCTCCGATCACAAGATCCCTAATTTTTTACTTTCCTTTTGTCAAGTCCACTGATCAGCAAATATAAGGGGTACTTTATAGCGAAAAATAAGACATATGAAGTAGAAAGGCCAACATTTGCCCAAACGGTGGCCAAAAAGGTTGAAAAGGAACGGAAGTTGACACACGTTCTCACTATTCATCCTACTAAGGAAGGTATATCCTCTATGGAAACAAAAATGGATATACAAAAGAAGATAAACCTGGGAAACTCAGTACAAGCAATAAATAGAGTGAAAAACATCGATAATGGAGGGATTCTTATCGAAACCGAATCAATAAGCGATATAGATAAAATCTTGGATATTGTTAAGAATAAACCGAGAGTCCAAGCGGCATATACCTTCAGAAAACCGGAAATGAAAATACCCACATTAATTATCTATGACGTTGAAGAAGAATTCGACAATGCTAAATTAATAGAAAAATTGGAACTAGCAAATGTTGAAATTAAAGCTGGCGATGTGGAGTACTTGTCAAAAATGAAAACAAAAAATGATAGCTATAATTATGTCATAAAGATTAAACCTGAGGCCTTCGAACTAATCATGGTGAAAAAGAAAATAAGACTACGTTGGAGTCTGTATCGCTGCAAGGAATACCTTAAGCCCATGATCTGCTATAAATGTGGAGTCTTCGGCCACATAGCACAATACTGCCGAAGCGAAATAAGCAGATGTCGCAAATGCGGGAAGAAAAAGCACACCGAACATGAAGTAGAGTGCAGAGATAAGCCAAAGTGCTTCAATTGTGAGGGTGAGAACAGAAGAAGAAATATGAACATCAAGCTGGATCACTCGTGCTTTGACCGGGCATGTAGATCATTCGAACGTGAATTCGGAAGACTGCGAAAGCGTATTCAGTACGCCTGGCCAACGTGAGGAAGATCATTGAACACTGCGAAGATGACCCCCGGCACCAGTTAGTTATTAGTTATCCATTATTTATTGTTTGAGTTTGCCCGTCGAGATGACGCTGGCTTGTTACCACTCAAAGTGTGAGTGAAGTATTTTATTGTATTTGTTTTTATATGTGGTTCAAAATAAAACGGCCGTCCAACGGACCTTCCAGTCAGCAAAATTTAAAGAAATTAACAATAATAACCTGTCACTGTTCCACGGGTGGTGTCTTCCTCCCGCGGGTGGCTCGAGTACAGGGCAGAGTGTCCACCGGCGTCCTCTCGTGCGGGGCTGGGTCGCGTCGTGGCGACGACGTCTTCGACGTTCTTAACATCTCGCTGTATGCCTTAAGGGCGGGTGAGCCTGCAGCTTTCTGCACAATAAATTGGATTGTCAAGTCCACCGCGCGGATTCGAACCACCAATCCTCGGATTAGTAGACGAACGCCTTAACCGCTCGGCCATGGAGGCTTCATGTGGTGGACTTGACAAAGACAAGTAAATAAGTAATGATCTTGCGATAAGAGGATTACCAGCTTCTCCACAAAAAGTATTAGAAAGTCCTCCGGACCATCCAAAAAATTATACTGGCGTGCATACGGGACTGGTGCAAGATAAATCTGATAGGGGTCCAATGTCCTGGCGCCTATTGAGGTTGCGTCGGGTGTGAGCTCAGGTGTTGTCCTATAAATCTGGCCATGGTTAAGAAATACGAGGCATCGTTCCCGGGTCTTTCCTTCGAGATAGTCCCCGAACCGTCGTCAATAGCCCACTGTGCAGCTCTAGTGCGACATTAATTAACCAAACGCAGATAGACCCCACATGGTCGTCAAGAAGTACGACTTGTTCCCGAGTCTTTCCTTCAAAATAGGCTACGGAGCGTCGCCAATAGCCCAATGTGCAGTTCTAGTGCAGCGTTAATTAGCCAACCAATAATAACAAAGAAATGACGTCGTTCGAGTGACGTCACACCGAGTGATATCCCAGATGTTCTTTTACTCTCTTTTCACCTTGCGGGCAGATGGGTTGGCCGTGGCCACTGGAGAGTGAAATTGAAATGGAGACCTCTGTCGCCTTTTTTTTTTTATGGCAGATTAAAAAGGTGGAGAACAGAAATAAAATCTTTCCAAACACACGCACAAAAAAAAAGAACACGAGAAAGGTTCCAGGAATAGATTGTCGTCTGAAAGCCGACCCACACCCTGTGTAAACCAGATGGCACACTAAGCCATCACTTCACCAAGACATGAATCTCCATATGTCGCCGTGAAATACTATTATAATAAATATGATGTTCTAGTTTTTTGTTCTATTCTTCTTCTTCCGGGATAATGGAATATTCGGATACTCGTTTCTCGGGTCTGTTATTAGTTTTTTTTTTATATTTTAAAGAACCTTGAGCTTTTTGTTATTGTTACGGATATATTATCATTTCCGTTTATTTGAAAAAAGATGTAATATTGGAATAAAAGGAATTGAGTTGCTTACTTTTAATTATTATTTACTATGTATATTATGTTTTAGTACTGGTATTGGTAATGAAATGGGAGAATCATTAACGAGTATACGTTGAGAGTTTTATTTAATAAGAAAAATGAATAGGGAAATATTTTTAGATTCACCAATAAAATATTTTTAGTTAAATAAAATATTCCAAATATATGTTGCGGGATAACAGACACTATAGAGCCTAGCTCCTGTAAATTAAAGGTTCGGTGACGCCCATCTATGCTGTTTTTAGCGAATCAACAAACGAGTTTCAGCGCTTTGACCAATCGGCTTATCGAAATAATGTAAACAAAGTGACGTCATAGAGGCCATTTAGTTAGAGCCGAACTATGTAATACATTTTTATTTTATAAATTCCCAGTAATACATGTAATTTTTATTACTCATGTTACAAAATAGCCAGAGTGAAAAATATGTTTTATAGCAATAGTAACTTGATAGGAATCTAGATCGGAAGGTTTCCACTTCTATTCCAGACAAAGCTAACTGAATACTATGTAGAAGGGGCATGTGCACTTGTTATCTGTCGTGACTCAAAGGTTCTTTCATTGAGCGTGATGAAGAAGTTTGAATAGCGTGACGGTATTTGAAAATTACGAAACTGTGTTCCCTTAGTCGTTAATTTCGATACATTGGGACCACGATGGCCTATTCAGCAGAGAGTGGAGCTCATAGTTGGAGGGTTGCGAGTTCGATCCTTATTGCCTGACTAAACATTTCAAGTTAAATCAGTTTTGGTACAAATATTCTCACGTTGTTCTTAATGAGTTAGTTTGAAAAGTAGGGTGTCATCTAGGACAGTGGCTCTCAACCTGTGGTATGCGACCACTGTGGGTGCATGGTGGTCCATGGTGGTGCATGGTGGTCATCTGACCATGAATAAAAATTACGAGACAGAGTTCCTGCACTGTAAAAAAAAAAATCCTTAAAAATGAGTACATGGACGTACTTGTTTTTCTTTCTGTACAATTGCATCGTAAATGATCGATGACGTACTCAAATGTGAGTAATCGTACTTTCGCAAAAATGACCAGTGTTGTTTAATAATAGCTAATATCAGCTTCTGTTCGAGCTATCTTAACAAAGCGACCTGGTAAACGTAAAATATTTGCTTAGTAGAGGGTTTTTTACATTATTTGATGTCGATTGCTTAAATCGAAACTGAGTTATTACAACTCAATTATCTTACTTTCCATTCTTTTGCCACGCCTTTTTAACATTACTTATGTTTATAACTTCTTAACGTCGCCCTAGTTGAAAAACGGATAAGGTCCTGGATTTCGGTGTGGACGACATCAGGTAGACGGAATGGGTTCGATTCTTGTTAAGTCCTAGTTGTAATTGGTGAAATTTATTGAAAGTGATTTCTGAAGGCAGCCTATGTAGGCAAGCAACTGCTCTTTTTATTCATTTTACTCTATTTGAGTACATGTCTTTTTCAAAAATGAAACTTAGCTATTCGGAGCTATGATAAGAATCGAACGTAATCAAAAATGAGTACATTTTATTTATTTTTAAGTACCTGTTCTTAAGAGGGTGAATGGATGAATCCCGAACCGTCACCAATGGCCCTTTGTGCAGATCTCGTATGACGTTAATGCAACCAACCGAACATTAAAACAAACCCAAAACGTATATTTTTCTTCTTCCATCCCTTCACTTTCCCCTTAATCAAGCTCATCTCTCTGACAACATCCCATTCAAGTTCGCTACCCCGGCCACTACTACTCCAATTTAGTGCAGATCTTTTATTATTATTTTTTTAATACTCCGTTTTTTTATGCATGCCCTGTACCCACTGTTTTTCTTCATCTCGTCTCTTTCGGGCGTACATCCAGTAGCCGGGGAGGCCATTATAATCTCAGACAGGTGATTACCTGCAAGCCAGGTGAGAGCTCGGCTTCCTCCGAAAGCGCCGACTTTTCTTTTGTCAATTAACATTCCGCAGCAGATCGCAATCATCTCAACTCTACTCTTCTCCCGACGAGACCAGCGATTAATCGATTAAAAAGTGGAAAATCGTGACAAATCAAGACCCCCCCCTTCCTTCCTTCCTTCCCTGACTTTCCGTTCTTTCCCCCGCCATCTTTGCTAAACTTGGAAGCGAGTTTGGTGCTTGCGTTCTGCGCTTATGATTGGGATGTATGAAAGATCTGGATTCGCAAGAAAAAAAATAATTGAGGGATGGGAAGCAAATTAAGAGCAGTTGAGGATTTTATACTTGGAATATTAATATGGTGTAGATGCACGTAAATGTTGAGCCCGGCATCTACATGGATTATCAAAATACTGTAAATGCACTGACATGTTGAATCCGGCACCTGCATGGTCTATCGAAATACAGTAGTTGCACACAAGCGTAGGATATGGATTATTGAAATATTGTAGATGTACGCAAATTTTGAGCCCGGTATCTACAAGGATTATCGAAATACTGTAAATGCACTGACATGTTGAACCCGGCACCTGCATGGTCTATCGAAATACAGTAGTTGCACATAAACTTTGGGCCTGAAATCTACATGGATTATCGAAATTCAGTAAATGCACACAAGCGTAGGATATGGATTATTGAAATACTGTAAATGCACTGACATGTTGAACCCGGCACCTGCATGGTCTATCGAAATACAATAGTTGCACACAAACTTTGGGCCTGACATCCACATGGATTATCCAAATTCAGTAGATGCACACAAGCGTAGGATATGGATTATTGAAATACTGTAAATACACGCAAATATTGAACCTGGCATCTACATGGATTATCGAAATGCAGTAGATGCACACAAGCGTAGGATATGGATTATTGAAATACTGTAGATGTACGCAAATTTTAAGCCCGGTATCTACATGGATTATCGAAATACTGCAAATGCACTGACATGTTGAACCCGGCACCTGCATGGTCTTTCGAAATACAGTAGTTGCACACAAACTTTGGGCCTGACATCTACATGGATTATCGAAATTCAGTAGAAGCACACAAGCGTAGGATATGGATTATTGAATTACTGTACAAGTACGCAAATTTTGAGCCCGGTGTCTACAAGGATTATCGAAATACTGTAAATGCACGCAAATATTGAACCTGGTATCTGCATGGATTATCGAATTACAGTAGATGCATACAAACGTTCGGTCTGATATCTACATGGATTATCGAAATGCTGTAGATGCACGCAAATGCTGATCCCGGTATCTACAAGGATTATCGAAATACTGTAAATGCCTTCAAATGTTGAACCTGGCATCTGCATGGATTATCGAAATACAGTAGATGCACACAAGCGTTGGATATGGATTATTGAAATACTGTAGATGTACGCAAATGTTGTGTCCGGCATCTACAAGGATTATTGAAATACTGTAAATGCACGCAAATATTGAACCTGGTATCTGCATGGATTATCGAATTACAGTAGGGCATACAAACGTTCGGCCTGATATCTACATGGATTATCGAAATATAGTAGATGCACACAAACTTTGGGCTTGACATCTACATGGATTATCGAAATTCAGTAGATGCACACAAGCGTAGGATATGAATTATTGAAATACTGTAGATGTACGCAAATGTTGAGCCCGGCACCTACACGGATTTTCAAATACAGTAGATGAACACAAATGTAGTGCTCAGTAGCAAACCGTATTCCCTTCCCATGTGATTTGCCGCATTTAGAGCATTGGGCAACTAATAATATCGATGAAAGTGTTAAAATTGCCTTTGCAACCAACACTCTAAAAAAAATCAACAAATCACAATTGGTTACACCCTCTTAAAAAAGACCCGTAGTCCGTGGACCACTGATGGTCCGTGAGGGGGTCTAAAGTGGTCCGTGGAGCTATTGTTTGTTCACTAAAGTGTGTTTTGAGACGTTAAGGCTGTTTGGACCAAACGTTCTTATTTAGGTGGTGGTGTGTAAGATTCGACAATAGGGTTACATTTCAGATGTTGTCTTAATTTCTTTGAAGGTTGTTGGAATGAATGTTAATTTAAATAAAAAAAAAGTGTTGTAAAATATAATTAGAATTATGGCTTATTTTTAAATTTTATTTGTTGAAACCAGTGTATTTAAATTTCTTATAACTATCTTATTTCCGTCAGACACACTGTCGACAAATGCCATAAACAATAAATTAGAATAAAATCGCTTACAAACATAGACTAATGTTGTAAATCCATATAATAAGTAATATTTTGTTGTGTAGCTACTCAAACAGAATATTTTATAATAATGAATCATGGAGTTTAACCTTCTGTAGTCACTGTTCAGAGGTAATGGACATCGTATTTCGATTGAAGTACTGGACATCGTATTTCGATTGCAGTAATGAGCATCGTATTTCGATTGAAGAAATTGCATTGTATTTCTATTGAAGTACTGGACATTATATGTTGATTGCAGTACTAGACATCTTATTTCGATTGAAGTAATGAGCATCGTATTTTGATTGAAGAATTTACATTGTATTTCTGTTGAAATACTGGCCACTATATTTTGATTGAAGTACTAGACATCGCATTTCGATTGAAGTAATGAGCATCGTATTTCGATTAAAGAATTTACATTGTATTTCTGTTGAAATACTGGACACCATATTTTGATTGAAGTACTAGACATCGCATTTCGATTGAAGTAATGAGCATCGTATTTCGATTAAAGAATTTACATTGTATTTGTGTTGAAATACTGGACACCATATTTTGATTGAAGTACTAGACATCGCATTTCGATTGAAGTAATGAGCATCGTATTTTAATTAAAGAATTTACATTGTATTTCTATTGAAATACTGGACACCATATTTTGATTGAAGTACTAGGCATCGAAGTTCGATTGAAGTACTAGACATCCTATTTCGATTGAAGAATTTGCATTGTATTTCTATTAAAGTACTGGACACTATATTTTGATTGCAGTACTATACATTGTATTTCGATTGAAGTAATGAGCATCGTATTTCGATTGAAGAATTTGCATTGTATTTCTATTGAAGTACTGGACACTATATTTTGATTGCAGTACTAGACATCGTATTTCGATTGAAGTAATAAGCATCTTATTTAGATTGAAGAATTTGCATTGTATTTCTATTGAAGTACTGGACACTATATTTTGATTGCAGTATTAGACACCGTATTTCGATTGCAGTAATGAGCATCGTATTTCGATTAAAGAATTTGCATTGTATTTCTATTGAAGTACTGGACACCTTATTTCGATTGAAGTACTAGACATCGAATTTCGATTGAAGTAATGAGCATCGTATTTCGAATGAAGATTTGGCCATTGTATTTCTATTGAAGTACTGGACACTATATTTTGATTGCAGTACTAGACATCGTATTTCGATTGAAGTACTGGACATCGTATTTCGATTGAAGATATCTAGTTCCATTGTACAGATGATTTTTATGTGGTTAGAAACGTATTTCGGTCGGTTCAAAAACACTAATAATATCGATGAAAGTGTTAAAATTACCTTAGCAACCAACACTCTTTAAAAAAAATCAACAAACCACAAATATCGAATATTACACACTTTTAAAGAAGTATACAATTTTTTCTTGTTTATACTACACCTGTTTCAGAAGTATACAATGTTTTCTTGTTTATACTACACCTGTTTTAGAAGTATACAATTTTTTCTTGTTTATACTACACCTGTTTCAGAAGTATACAATTTTTTCTTGTTTATACTACACCTGTTTCAGAAGTATACAATTTTTTCTTGTTTATACTACACCTGTTTCAGAAGTATACAATTTTTTCTTGTTTATACTACACCTCTTTCTCATAACTACAACAGTTGTATCTATAAATAAGCAATCGGAAATAAAAGACGACACCTGATTCCGTTCAAAAGGGGTAGGCTTCCAAGAGTTTAAGATCAAGAATCATCAAAAGTCATCAGCTACTGTTCTACGCCTCATTCTTTTTCATTCTTTTTTTTTTGCGGGGATATAGACGCTCCCCCCTTCTCTTTTCTACAAACTCGAAAAGAAGGTGGAGTCCCAAAAAAGCGTGTAAAGAAAAAGCATTTTTCTTCTTCTTCTTTTGTCCAGGCTCCTACAGAAAAGGATGGTGGTTAAATATTAATAGATACTTGTCAGTTGGCCATTCAAAGGCGTTATCGGGAATATTGGGGTCTTTCAGAAAGCAGTTTTGTTCGTTTGGCAGGCGATTCGTCGAAGTGAAAAGGGCTTGTTTTTGTTTTGTTGCGAATAGGATGCGCTTGAAGGTCCCATTTACACGCGTTTAAAATTCTGACTGGGTAATTTGGATTGAGGTAATTTAAGGTGAATCTTATCAGCAAGGTGGATGAGTGTTTAAAACAGCAATTTTTTCGTATGTGTGTAAAAGTATTTTCGATTGGTATCTGGTGATGCTGGTAGGTCGGGTTCGATCAAACAGGAAAAAAATTGGTGTCTTACAATAGGTATTTTGTTATCGCACTTTTTGTGAAAATTGTATAAATTTCATAATTAAAAAAAAAGAATTTTTTCAATCTTTTACCATGAAATCTGAAGGCTACCTTACCATTTCATGGAAACACTTTTTAAATTTTTGCAACGAGGTGTTAAAAACGCATTGTTAACAATACGTAGTAGAACTATTGTTAAACATAAATTTAAAGATAACAACACTGTTAAAAATGCAATCTTATGTTTGACGAAATTTATGTACTTTAAGACGAAACAGACACCTGCTATATGCTCCGATTAAAGATGTCGTCAAACTGAGGAAATTCATTTAGTCTTTTTTAATAACGAAAATTATTTCGTCAAAAATGAGGACGATTTTAAGAAATATGTATTAAATTTAATATCGACGAGTTCTTTTTTCGTCAAAAGTCACGTGATTCAATGACGAAACGACTGTCAAATGTAATGAAAGTAGCCGTGACGATCGTAGAATTGAAGGGTTTTCTGTAAAAAGGAGGTAGCTCCAATTATTCAAGTTTGTAGAGATCCGTAAAAAACGTTTGAAAATTCAAAGTTAAAAGTTGTGTGAAGATATTCTTTTTGATCAACCTTCTTAATTGTTCTTACATACTATGACAGTATTTTCACTCAAAAATATATATTCCAGATGACGTTGGATTGTTGGAGCTACCTCTTTCTTTCAACAAATAGATGTTCTGTCTAACTCTAAGAAAAATATTTCACAAAAAAATACAATTTACTATAATATTATTTTATTTAAAGAAAACTTCAATTGAAATATAGCATATGATTTGGCTTTAAAAACAGAAAATTACATTTTTAATCATCACAATCCCCCTCTGTGACGTCCGGCTCATCTGATGCGTTGTCTGGTCTATTGAGTAACGCGAGAACTAACGACAAACAAACAAGTTTTTTTTTTACAACAAGATAGTACATGTAACTCAAAATTCCCCTAGGGTGGAATGAGAATAATACTGTAACTTGGGATTATTTAAACCCATAAGCAGTGGTGAGGGGTTTACTTGAACAAAAAACAACTTTTTTGAAATCACTTCTGGGTCTGCTGTCATGAAAATATAGATGTGATTTACCATTTCTCTACCAATTACGGACATATATTTTCATTATTTTTATCACTGAATTCGCTCCTGAAGTTTCTATAGAACTAGCCTATTTTATTCGTCAAAAAACTAATTTGGAATCTTAGAAATCAACTAAAAATGATTGGAATTTGTACACGAGTCAATGTATTTTGAAAACGTTATTTGCCTTTCCCTGCGAATCCCCTCAATGGCTCAAAACTCGTTAAGAATGTTTATTTTTTAACTATTGAACGCGAAGTAGGATATTTCAAATAGAAAATACGAGAAACAAACATCCAAAACGTGTTTTATCTGAAACATTTGAAAAATTAGATAATTATATACTGAATTCGCTTACAATGCATTTTCCGCTCATATATGAAGTCGATGTTATTACTTGTGTATTAAACCATGCAAAAATTGAAAAAAAAAGCTACTTTATGGAAGAACAAATGACCATTTAGTCCAGCATTTAGTTTAAATTTCTGACATACCGATGCAACAAGCTAAACTGCAGCAATGTCCAGAGATTCTACTTTATGAAAACCTTAAAAAATACCATCGGAAAGCCAAAAAGTTCATGATTCCATTTCAATCATAAGGTACCTTGAACGCGGAGTGTGATATTTTGCATCGAACAAAAAATATACCTTATGCAAAAACAAACGACCATTTAGTTTAAATTGTTTAATATATATTATCGATTCAACTTGCTGACATACCGATGCAGGCGAACTGCAACAAAGTCTGGAGATTTTACTTTGTGAAAACCTTAAAAAATACCATCGGGAGGCCAAACATTTCATAATTTCATTTCATTCATAAGGTACCTTGAACGCGGAGTGTGATATTTTGCATCGAACAAAATAAATAAATAAATTACCTTACGCAAAAAACATCGACCATTTAGTTTAAATTGTTCAATATATATTATCGATTCAACTTGCTGACAAACCAATGCAATAGGCGCACTGCAACAAGGTCAGGAGATTTTACCTTATGAAAATCTTAACAAATACTATCATAAGGCCACACATTTGTTAATTCCATTTCATTCATAATGTACCTTGAATGCGGAGTGTGGTATTTTGCATCGAACAAAAAAATAAATAAATAAATTACCTTCCGCAAAAACAAACGACCATTTAGTTTAAATTGTTTAATATATATTATCGATTCAACTCGCTGACAAACCGATGCAACGAAATCCGGAGATTCTACCTTATGAAAATCTTGACAAATACCATCATAAGGCCACACATTTGTTAATTCCATTTCATTCATAAGGTACCTTCAATGCGGAGTGTGACACTTTGCATTGAACAAAAAATATACCTTACGCAAAAACAAACGACCATTTAGTTTAAATTGTTTAATATATATTATCGATTCAACTTGCCGACAAACCGATGCAACTGGCGAACTCAAAAATGTCCGGATATTCTACTTTGTGAAAACCTTAAAATTTACAATCAGAAGGCCAAACATTTCATAATTCCATTTCAATCATAAGTAATCTAGAACGCGGAGTGTGACATTTTGCATCGAACAAAAAAAATTACTTTGCGCAAAATCAAACGACCGTTTAGTTTAAATTGTTTATATATTATTGATAACTTGCTGACAAACCGATGCAACACCCGAGCTGCAACAAAGTCAGAAGATTTTACCTTATGAAAATCTTAACAAATACCAGCATACCTTGAACGCGGAGTGAGATATTTTGCATTGATCATGCTTACAACCCATTTTCCTCTCACATATAAATTCGATGTATTTTTGTGTTTTAACCACGCTAAAATTGAAGGGAAAAAATTACCTTATGCATGAACAAACGACCATTTTATTTAAATTATTTAATGCACATTATCGACTCAACTTACTGACATACTGCTTCAAAGTCCAGATATTCTACCTTACGACAACCTTAAAAAAATACCACCAAAAGGCACCACATTCAATAATTCCACTTCTTTCATACGCTTCATTGAACGCGGAGTGTGATATTTCGCTTTGAACATTCTTACAATCCATTTTCAGCTCATAAATAACGTCGATACTACCTCGTGTGGGCCGACTGTTATCAGAAATGAAAACTGTCGTAGTGAACACCCAATATATTAGGACCACTCGCAGAGCCTACAAGGTAAAGTATAAGAAAAAGACGTTCCGAATGTTCTTTTTATTTTGTATTCTGCTTTTCGGCCTCCAGCTGTGTTCTGCGCCGAGAGATGCGTTGGTAGAAAGGGAATTTTTCGAGTTTTTTTCCCCGTCGAATGTCGATTGTATATCGGACTTTTCTTCTAAAGTTCTGATATCGGAGATGGTGATTTTTTTTTTTTTAATTTTGGGTTTTTTATTTATTGTTTTGATTAATGTTACGCAGATGGGGTTGTGACAAAAGGTAGGCTGGTGACTGAGTAGTGTTTTTGTGTGGTTTTGACAATTACAAGTGTGGGGGAATCAGTAGTAGTCCGATATAATTGATTCGGTCTCCTCTTTTGCAAGATTAGATAGAAAGTTACATTCGTTAATATGTTTTTTAATGTGATTTATAATATTAAAATAAGCAATTTGTTTCTATCAAAATCTGCGGGTTTCCATGTA
Organism: Troglohyphantes excavatus; assembly: GCA_963932185.1. NCBI lineage: Eukaryota > Metazoa > Arthropoda > Arachnida > Araneae > Linyphiidae > Troglohyphantes > Troglohyphantes excavatus. The sequence goes on from OZ010668.1 coordinate 9,204,598, forward strand.
TTCTTAAAATTATTTTAAAAAGAAGAGAGCCGTGCCATTAAAATTGCATCTTACACATAACGATGGTTACAAGCTTTATGCGGGGAGATGGATAAATAAGTTAAACTGCAAAAATGCTCAAAATAATGAACAATGAAAAGCAATCGTATAAGTCAGTGGTTACCAAAAGATGGTCCGTTTAAGTTAACTGTTTAAAGTGATTAAAAACAACTGGCCAAAAAAGTTTTAAGGTGTTTGATTCCTTTTTGCAAATTTTTATGGATTTGATAAATTATTTTTATTTACTGTTACAGATAAACAAAACCAAATATCGTAAAAGACTAAATATTCATGCTGATTTAAGAGTGAAAATTTGCAGCCAATTTAGACCGGTTTATAAACCCCAAAAGAAAGATTCCACTCACCCATACAGTTCGAAACAAAATTCAGTGCAGTAACTAACCTAATTGACTATCGAAATCTTTGAATGAGTTTAAACAAGTGTTAAATGTACAAATAAAAGATTAAAAGCGATTAAACTTCTGATTATGTATTTGTTGGGTAAATTTGTGTTCATATTACAAGCTATGTAAAATTAAAATAAATAATAAAATAAATATTATAATTTTTTTTAAAAAAGTGGTCTAGGTTTAGGTAGAGGTCCGTGGTTTAATGTTAATTGGGAACCGCTGGTATAAGCAATTAAAAAATATAAATTTTTTATTCGAGTTTGAAAACTGTATTTTAGCAAAATAAATCTCATCAAATTTATTATAACTGACGTTAGAGAGTTAATATTCTTCCTGTAAATAATGTAAAAAAAAATATTTACGATATTATTAAGCGCATTATTCTTTTACGTTATTAGTTAACAAATATTTATCTAATACATTCAAGGTTAAGTAATAATTAATCATATAAGCTTGGTACTAAGCTTATTAATTAATAATTGATTTTTATAATTAATAAACCATATTTTAATTCCGTGAGTCATTGTTCTTCCTATAAATAACGAAAAAAAATATTTACAATACAATTAAACGAATTTTACTTTTACTTTATTAATTAATACTACAATCAACGTTAATTAATAATGAATTCACAATTATATAATTCATTATTAATTAACATTGATTGTATTAGAAAAGTATTTATTAATTAATGAAGTAAAAGAAGAATGCGCTTAATTATTTTTATAATTATAAAACTTATTTTAATTCCGTGAGTATATTCTTCTTATAAATCCTATTCTTCATATGACTAATTAAATTTTTAGAATAAATCTAAAACAATATTTATAATAAAATTAAACGCATTCTTCTTTTACTTCATTAATTAATAAATACTTAGCTAATACAATCAATGTTAATTAATAATTAATTATATAATTTTGGAACTAAGTTTATTAATTAATAATTAATTTTTATAATTAATAAAGCATATTTTAATTCCATGAGTCAATATTCTTCTTATAACTAAAGAAAACAAATATTTACAATAAAATTAAGCGCATTCTTCTTTTTACTTCATTAATTAATAAATACTTATTTAATACAATCAATGTTAATTAATAATTAATTATATAATTTTGGAACTAAGTTTATTAATTAATAATTAATTTTTATAATTAAAAAAGCATATTTTAATTTCATGAGTCAATATTCTTCTTATAAATAAAGAAAACAAATATTTACAATAAAATTAAGCGCATTCTTCTTTTTACTTCATTAATTAATAAATACTTATCTAATACAATCAATGTTAATTAATAATTAATTATATAATTTTGAAACTAAGTTTATTAATTAATAATTAATTATATAATTTTGAAACTAAGTTTATTAATTAATAATTAATTTTTATAATTAATAAAACATATTTTAATTCCATGAGTCAATATTCTTCCTATAAATTAAGAAAACAAATATTTACGATAAAATTAAGCACATTCTTCTTTTACTTCATTAATTAATAAATACTTATCTAATACAATCAAGGTTAATTAATAATGAATCATATAAGTGTGGAACTAAGTTTATTAATTATTAATTAATTTTTATAATTAATAAAACATATTTTAATTCCATGAGTCAATATTCTTCCTATAAATAAAGAAAACAAATATTTACGATAAAATTAAGCGCATTCTTCTTTTACTTCATTAATTAATAAATACTTATCTAATACAATCAATGTTAATTAATAATGAATTATATAATTTTGAAACTAAGTTTATTAATAATTAATTAATTTTTATAATTAATAAATCATATTTTAATTCTATGAGTCAATATTCTTTCTATAAATAACGAAAAAAGTATTTACTATAAAATTAAGTGCATTCTTCTTTTACTTTATTAATTAACAAATATTTTTCTAATACATTTAAGGTTAATTAATAATAAATCATATAACGTTGGAACTAACTTTATTAATTAATAATTAATTTTTATAATTAATAAAAAATATTTTAATAAAGTTTAATTCTGTGATCAATTGAATATCTATTGGTTCCTTAAGACGATTGCAAGAACAGAAAAGTTCTGATATTCAACCTGCTAGCACCGTTATTTATACATAGCCAACAAATAAATTTTTACTATTCACTGCACGTTTACAAAATTCTCTGAAGTACCTCCTCTCCAAATCAATACAGGTACCTTCCCCTTCAACCCCCGTCCTCCCCCCTCAACCCCAGTCCTTCCCCTATGATGATACAGCCTAAAAGCCTTACAAGGCCTCAACTCCGTAATTTTAACTGCAGTAGAACCGAAAACCGGACGATTTTATTAAATTCTCGTTTGCGGAGGGGACTAACCACCACTTTGAAGACGACGGACTATAGAATCACCCTCTAACTGCAACTGCGACAGACCCTCTGTTCCGTCTAGCAAACGATTTAATGGGCATGTTGCTGTCGCTTCCACGCGCAGTACTTTTGACCATTAGCAAACTCCCCTACTAATGGGAGATAATAGATTTGGGGATGGTCAAAGTGGGATCTTCGAACCGTTGTTTACCGGAGAGTGTTTTGGGTGTACTGGTATTTTTCGGTACTCGTATTGTTAAACATAATTTTGGGCTCTACAAGGAAAAATGTCATAGAAAGTATTTTTTCTTAAAATCCTTTATTTATCTATAATAATAAAAGAGTCTGTCTGTGTGTCTGTGGCAAGCTAAATACTATATTCCACTGCTGGAGCATGTCTGAAAATTTATATATAGATACTATAATTGTTCATCTGAGGCTTGAAATTTTAAAATTCCGTTTAGTTTCCCGTTTATAACTGTTTTATAAGTTTATCTTCATATTGGCCTTTTTAAAAATAGTATTGGCCATTTGAAAATGGTATTGGCCATTTAAAAATAGTATTGGTCATTTAAAAAATAGTATTCGCCATTTAAAAAACAGTATTGGCCATTTAAAAAATAGTAAAATATTTTGGGTGTACTGGTATTGTTAAACATAATTTTAGGCTCTACAATGAAAAATGTCATAGAAAATATTTTTTCTTGAAATCCTTTATTTATCTATAATTATAAAAGAAAGAGTCTGTCTGTGAGTCTGTGGCAAACAAAACACTATCTTCCACTGCTCGGACATGTCTGGAAATGTATATATATATACTAATCAACCTCTAATTGTACACCTGAGGCGTGAAATTTTAAAATTCCGTTTGGTTTCCCGTTTATAACTGTTTTAGAAGTTATCTTTTCTTGATATTGGCTATTTAAAAAAATAGTATTGGCCATTTAAAAAATAGTATTGGCCATTTAAAAAATAGTATTGTTCATTTAAAAATAGTATTGGCCATTTAAAAAATAGTATTGGCCATTTAAAAAATAGCATTGGCCATTTAAAAAATAGTATTGGCGATTTAAAAAATAGTATTGGCCATTAAAAAAATAGTATTGACCATTTAAAAAATAGTATTGGCCATTTAAAAAATAGTATTGGCCATTTAAAAAATAATTTTGTCCATTTAAAAAAAAGGATTGGTGTATTGGCTATTTAAAAAATTAGCATTGGCTATTTAAAAATAGTATTGGCCATTTAAAAAACAGTATTGGCCATTTAAAAAAATAGTATTGGTCATTTAAAAAAATAGTATTGACCATTTAAAAAATAGTATTGGCCATTTAAAAAATAGAATTATAAATTAGCATTGGCTATTTAAAAATAGTATTGGCCATTTAAAAAACAGTATTGGCCATTTAAAAAAATAGTATTGGTCATTTAAAAAAATAGTATTGACCATTTAAAAAATAGTATTGGCCATTTAAAAAATAGAATTGGCCATTTAAAAAATAGTATCTACATTGTAAAAAAATCACAAGAGCTTGGCAATTATGAAATACTCTAAAATATATTAATATATATTTATTGTTTTAAACAATGAAAAGTTGGGAATCGAAAATTGCTTTGGAGAAATAACTCTTTCTGACAATTATACTTCAACGGAAAAACCAACGGAAAAGCTAACATTCGGAGATCTACCTGAAGATGCCTGAACAATAGACCGTTTATTTTGCCTTCGAGAATAACAGAAAATGAATAAAAGGGGAGAATGAATCAATGGGCTAAAATTGTTTTAACGCGTGTGAAAACGCAGGTAATAGCAAGTATTTAAATTTTTTAATATAGAATCCAAGGAAACCAACAGAATTGTCAATATCTATTTATATATAGATTAAACTTTTTTCTTTCCTGTGTAGTTGGGAAGAAAATATTCAAAACGTCTTTTGTCCAAAATTGTGAAAAATTAGTTTCTTGCATAATGAATTCGCCTTAAAATTTTCTATCGGTCAGAATGTTCTATTTTGTTCATTCAAAACACGCTCTATCTCATAGAAATTAACTTTCAAGGATTGGAAACTGTATACGAGTCAATGCAATTAGAAAAAAATATTTTCGTTTTTCCACGAACCCCCTAAAAATTACAAAACACGTTTTGAATCTTAGCTCTTCAGTTATAGATATCACCAGATCAAATTTAATTGCTATTTTTACTGAAAACTGCATCTAAATAGATGTGCACAAAAATGTAAAAATATGTAATTAAAAATTTCACTTTGCTGTTTGTTTTCAACTTATTTTATGTTTATATATTTTTTTTTTTTTTTTTTATTTTCAACTTTATTATTTTTCCTTATAGTACTATTGAAATTGAGCAGCGTGATTTCATATTGCTAATATCAGGTTCTCTTTAAGCCATCTTAACAAAGACACTTGACAAACTTAAAATAGATATTAAGAAGATTATTTTCCACCTTATTGATTGCTTAATTGGAAACTGAGTTTAAGCAACTCAATTATCTTAATTCCCATTCTTTTGGAACACCTTTTTAACATTTATTCTGTTTATAACTACTGCAAGTAGCCCTGGTTGTTTAATGGATAAGGCTTTGGGCTGAGGTGCCTCAGGAACTGGGTTCGATTTCCGGAAAGTTGGTTGTAATTGTTGATATTTATTGAAAATGGTTTCTGAAGGCAGCCTATGTAGACAATTCTCTGATCTTTTATTGTGTTTTTATTTATTGTACTTATTTTTGAGTACATGTCTTTTTCTTTGTATTCGGAGCCATGATAAGCATCGAATGTACTCAAAAATGAGTACATTTTACTTATTTTCGAGTACCTATTTTTAACAGTGTACCCAGCGGATTAATTTTAGTGAAATATCAATGTTTAAAAAAAATAACAAGGCGAGACCCATGGTTGAACTTACTCCACTCCAAATTGCACAATATGCGGGTGCCATCCAAAATTGGCGATCTTTTGAATACCTTCAGCCACCCCTCAAGCAGGCAGCCAACAGTAGCTCATCAATGCCCCACCACCCCTATTCCAACAAACCCATTTCCCATCCACATATTCGCTGCCACCATTGACATGACCCAGCACACACCCCAAGTCCCCCCTAAAAAACAATAAAAAATTAGAAGCTTCCCCCCCCTGACTACTGCAGATTCTCCATCAGTGCCTAAAAAATAATAATAATGGGACACACAAGACAAGTCAAGAAAAAAAAAGGCCTTTACATGCCCCCCCACCCCTGAGGCACTGCACGCTTTGGGTCAGACCCAATATGACCTTGACCGTAGATTTATGACATGGCAATGCATTGGTGGTAATGATCAGGCCGCTACTGTATTTGGCACGTCCCGAACAACATCATTCAAGACTATCCCCCCCCCCCTTTTAGAAACTTTAATCTCTCTCCAGGTTGAGGTTTTTAGTTTGTCTTTTTTTTAGTCCCCCTCCCTCCCCTGCAAAACAATCCATCCACCTTGCCCAATCTAAAGTACTCCCTCCCCAGACAGTCAAGCCAATCAGGCGTCTCAGACGGGAGAGCTTTCCGATAATTATGTAACATTAAACTGCTTTGATCCCATGTTTGATTGGTTGACGTGGACGGTATCCATTGTCCAATCTTCGGATGGAGTCGCCGCCCACTTTAGATTTTTATTTTTGCTTCGGAAAGTTGATGTCTGGTGGTATGATTTGAATGGGGAGCGTCTTCTTATCGTCGACCCCCCCCATAATCCCACCCCCCAAAGATGATGTTCCTCCAGGGTTCGAAAAGTCATTCTATTTTTTTTTTGTTTCTATGGCTACCTGGAGGAACTTTCATCTTTCGGTAGCAACTGGTAAGGTCAAAAGATCTCTAATTGCGTTTTTCATGTTGCTTCCAGTCTCTTCTTTTTTTTATTGTTCTATTTTTTTGTTGCAGGGAGAGATGTTCTTTATTATGCTTTCCTCATCAACGCCGAAAAAAAAAATGCATCAAAAGCTTCTTGTTCATCTTAGGGACGGGTCTTGTACTCATCCAATCCACACCCCAAATCTGGTATCTACTAGTGTCACACCGAAGACATTCTTCGGTGATGGATTGGCGAGTATTGCCGCTTCAAGGACGCGCCAAGTCATCTTCGGCGGAAAAAAGGGTGTTGTGCACATGAAGAGGACGACGCTTTATTATTAGTATTGGCTTCTTTTTTCATTTTATTTTCCTTCGGAGAAAGAAATTGGCGTAAGTGATTGAATGTCCATGTTTTATTATCTGTATGTACGACTAGGGGCTCCGGGGCAATCGTGACTGAAGAGAAAATGAAAAGGCTCTTTTTGCTGTTGCACACTCTATGGCGCATATGAATTAGAGGGCAAAGACGGAGAGGAATTTAGGTTATTATCAGTAGCTGCTTCCTTTCAGCTGCGCATTAATTACCTTTTCAAGTGTTTCGATTCTCGATCATTAAGAAGCATGGGAGAAGAAGGGAAAAAAAATGGAGAGGCAATAAATGGAGGGAGATGTATCATAAGGGGGCGTCGTTCGTTATTTTCTTTTAGATCTCCAAAACGAACTGAATTGAAGATAGGTTGACACAGAGCTGATTCAAAATGATTGCATGTAAATCAAACCTATAAAAACCTCTAAAGTAAAAAAAGCTAAGTTCTACCTTCCCCCTTTATAAACAAATAGTTTGTCCAAAGTTGTGGCTTAAAAAGTTGTGATATGAAATCACCATGCCAACTGAACTAAGGCGGCTCAGCCCTGCACACCTTTTCGCAACCCTTCTCCAGGAGATGAGCTGCGCTTTTTTTAAGCTTAATTAAAAATCTATGAATGTTTATCTTTTTAACTTGTCCAAAGAAGAACTTGTGTCGTTGGTCGTATGTAAGTAAAGAATACACACTAGTAAATTAACGTAATGGAACGTATATTTTTATTTAAACTTAAATAATTATCCACAGAACTTTACTTTTTTTACATTGTAGCATAATTTTACGTTTTCCTTCCACTTGTCAGCCAAAATTAAGTGTATATTCTTGCCTTTTCTAGACTACTTTAATCAACATAAAAAACTATCGTCAACGGAGAAAAGTGTTTGAGTATCATGTAGTACATCTAATATTATATTCTGGGTATCAATATATTCTGTGATAACTTAAGATTCCTATAATCAATCATTTTTTAAATGTAGATTTGTTTACTATTTTTTTTTTGTGAAGTAAAGTAGGAAACGGGGGTGGAACACATTACAGCAATGCCATAAATTTACTATTTACAATAGTAAAGCTTGGATGGAGTAAATAAAATCATTTGGTTCTTATTAGGCATTATTTAAAATATATGATCTATTATTCCTGTAAAAAATGAATTTCAACTACCAATTTTTTTTAAACCAAATTTTTTTAAATGATTCCTAAATTCCCTTTTTTTTCATAATACTTGGTGAATTCGGATTGATTTGTTCGTCGAATTTTTGCTATTATACTTCAGTGGGATAAATAAAAATACATGATATATAAACTAATAGAAAACTCAAAATATATTGTAAAAAAAATAATAACATTTTAATGCAAATTCTTCTTTTACGGCAAAACATGGCACAGAACAGCCCAGCAAAAAAAGTCAGCAAAAAAACGTCATCAAAATTTTGAAATTGAAGGTTTTATGCAGAGAAACTGCAGTTTTTTTGAAGATCTATAAAATTAAAAGTTTTTGTTTCAATATCCTTCATAAAAACTGTAAAAAACCTTCATAAAAACCTGCAAAAAATCTTCAATTTTGAATCAGGAATGGAAAATGCAGATATTTTAAAGGTTTTATGCAGGAAAATTAAAAACTTTAAAAAAAACTGCAGTTTTTTGTTTTAATATCCTTTATAAAACCTTCAAAAAACCTTCAATTTGACAATTTTGATGAAGGTTTTATGCTGACTTTTTTTGCTGGGAGCAAACATCTTATAAATGCAGGTAACTTAAATTTCTTTATTTGAGTGGAGAATACCCAGGATCACTGCTTTGAAATTGAAGGGATAAATGAATGACGGAGGTATATTACATTTTATAAAAGGAAACTGTAGTTATTGTTATGTTTGAAGGATGGCTTGTTGGCTTGTGTATTTTACACAGACAGCAGCAATGTAGAAGACTTATTAATAGAGATATTAGTGTCATAAAGAAGAATTCGCCTGAAGATGAAAAATTTGAAGTGCAGTAACTGATATATTCACAACGAAGCATATTGTTTTGAATATATTTTTGTTTTGTTAAGTATTAAATAATATAAATGATTTTCAAAACTACCAATGGATGTTAAAAGCAAGTTAAAATATTTCTTTCGAGTTGATGATTCTTCACCAAAAAAACTAAACAGTTATTAAATCAAGTGTTTAGATATTTATTTAGTGATCTAAGCATTTGATAGTAATAACTGTAACTGTACTTAATAACTGTTTAGTTTTTTCGGTGAAGAAGCATCAACTCTAAACGTTTTTAGTCTTCATAACACATTAATACATGTGTACTGACATCCTATTAATTTAGTTACTGAAAAGTGTGCAACGCATTGATACATTTAAACTCTTTGATTCACTTAATTTATTTCCAAAAATTATTAAACCATTAAAATTCTATTAAGGTACATTTTTAATTTTTTTTTTATATTTTCTAAACTGATTATTATCACATGATAAAATCCAGCTGAGATTTTAATCAGAAGTTTTTCTTAACAACACGTGTCAAGCATTCCATATAATAGTTATAATCTACATATCTTAATGATTGTAATATCTTTTTTTTCTTTAAAACCACTTGGTTAGAGGAGTGTCCCTTTGATCTCTAGAGTAGTTAAGGTAGTTACCTAATAATTAAGTTCCTCTTTATATATTTAAAGATGTCATTTGTGTGTCCTCCGTTACTGAAACTACGTACTCCGTTACAATTATATTGTAATGGAGTACGTATATAAAATGCCTTAGCGTTTACCGAAAAAAATAATTTCAAGGAAACCTAAATGCTGAGAAAAAATTATTTAAAGTTCCGTTACGCTACACTGTGAAAAAAAAGGTACTTAAAAATGAGTACCTGAACCTACTCGTTATTCTTTGAGTAGAATTCCATCGTAAATGAGCGACAACCTTCGAGCATGAATGGACTGTAGTAGAGCGAATATGACGTCATCATCGTGAAACCAACATCTCAGACGAATGGCCTCAGACACGTGACTTCTTTTCAAAATTATGAATTAAAAAACACTTCGCGATTGGTTGATGAATTGGGAAATGTGTAACGTTGAAAATTTATGAATGGAATGACGTCATTAACCACGTGTCTGTGGCCATGCATGTTGGCCTCACCTTGATATTAGAGAGATTATAACATTACGTTTTCTCTACTATGAAGGATCCAGGCTCGAAGGTGACAACCGTACTTTCGAAAAATGAGCAGTGTGATTAAATATTGCTAATCTCAGTTTCTGTTCAAGCCATCTTAACAAAGCGACCTGAAAAACTTAAAATAGTTGTTCAGAAGATCGTTTTCAACATTATTTGATGTCGATTGTTTACATGGAAACTGTGTAATTACAATTCAGTGAACTTACTTTCCCTTCTTTTCGCACACATTTTCAACAAGTCTTCTGTTTATAACATCTTTACGTCGCACAGTGGGGCCAAATGAGGTAAAAGCTGGCCAAAATTCTGTAATTTCTCCAACGGGATAACAACATCATAATAACATCTGCTATGTGTTTTTAGAAGCTTACAGGTCTTATTTTCATTATATCAATATATTTAATGTTTTTTTTAGACTGAAATTGCAATATCCCTGTTTCTCTCTGTCTCCTTCACTAAAAGCACTTAACTGAAATGTTTTTTTATTTAAATATTGATCAAAACTAATATTTAATTTATATAAAATAGTGAGTAATAATTAACTCAAGTCCATTTAATACTATAATTTATCAATTAATCACTAATTGTACATGGAAAATTATAAATTTTGAAAGTTTCATATTATCGTCTATTCATATTTTAATGCATTAAAAAATATGTACCTCTCCAACATAATGCAAAAATGTCGTAGTTGAAACGATATGAGTTCACCAATTTGTTTTCTATTATTTAAATTATAATTTATAATTTTAAAGTTCTGACAATGAGTAACAATCACTGGAATCATCCGAAGTAGACTCCGAAGTAGATGCTTGTTCATCTATAAATTCCTCTTGAGGAATGCACAAAAGTTCTTCAACATCTTTTGAGTATGAGTTGGATTTTTTTGTTGGCAATTTTTGTAAACCAGAGATTACATAATCAAACGTCAACAAAAGTCGATTGAATACATCAAGAAGATTTTTTCTTTTTCTTTAGAGCACTTTCTTGAAAATGATTCACTGTAGTTTTTGAAATTTTTGTAAAGGGCTCCTTGAGCTTCTTCTGTCAACATTCCAATAGGAATAATTGCACTTTTCATCACTTTCGGTCCATGAATTAATATTTTATATACTGTTCTAGGCATATAATAACCATGGATACAGTTTTACATACAATTGAGCTGTTTCCGTACAATATTCCTTAAAATAGTCTTCCTGAATATTATAATTACTAGATATAGCTTGAAGATTCACCCGAAAACGTATGATTATTCTTTCATCAATCTCTGTTATAGCTGCAGAAAGCTCACTGTTGGTAAAAAATCATCGGCTAATGCTTAAGCTAATGCTTCTGGAGCGTTCTTTGAACGTATAAGTTTAGTTTCCCTTCGTTTTGATCTTTCGCTGCTTTTGAGTAAATCTGCAGATGATCGACCTAAACTTCCGTTTACAAAAAACGGAAAACAAATTTCTCCGTTTAACCATTTCTTATGTTTGAGTAGAAACTCCCGTTTTACTCTGTGGCTGGCTCTCCACCTTTTCGTAAAACTACGCCAAAATTCTTTTATGACTTTTTCGGTTTCAAGGGAAAGTTCACCCGGGCAATTCATTTTTTTTATTTCAAATTTAATCATATTTAACTTAGCATTAAAGAGCACTTTAGAAAGAAGTTTGGAAAAAGATTCATACAATTTTCTCCTGTTTATTAAAATGGGATTTCCATGAGAACCGGAAATGAATTTTTTTTCTAGAGTGTTGCATAAAGTGTTTAGTATTACTCGTTGAAATACTTTTGGCAAATTATAAAAGTATTTTTTCTTTCGTTTTTATCATTAGTACTTTAATTCTGTTATTAAAAACATATAACGTTGAATTTCATTTCATTATTTCGAAAATAAGAGCATAAAACTAGTTGCTTTCACATTTTATTCATGCAACTATCAAAAACTATGTTTTACATATTATAGATTTGCAACCGTTCCTGCAAGTTCCTGCACGATTTAAAAGCAGTTTTGAAAAGAACATTTTATGGAGTTTCAAACTGTATATCAGTTTTGACGGCGCACCGCGCCCATATATAACGATTTTACTACTTTTTGAAAATTAGTACAAAAATATCAACAAATTTAAAAGACGCTATCTTAAAAATAAAAATAAAATATTTAAACACTTCTAAACAGACCGATAAAATTATTTTACATTATACTTTCCACTAGCAGTCGATTCCATGATAAAGCTTAAATTTTTACAGATAATCCTATTTTTTAGAGAAACCCAAAGCGAGCACCCGTACTAACGAAAATTCGCACTTGCTTTGAACGCTCCCGCAAATGTCGACTTTCCACCCCTCCAATTACTTCGCAAAAGTCATAAATTAGTCGGGAAGGGTGGCATAGGATGCTCAAGTTATTTGTCAACAACCCCCCGTGGTCGGAAATAGAATAGGAACATTTTAATTTTTTTTCTTTTTGGCCAGCTTTTGGGTTTTCGGCCCCAGTGTGGCGTCGCCCTGGTTGTTCTACGGATAAGGCACTGGACTGCGTTTCCTTAGGACCTGGGATCGATTCCCGGTAAGTCTTGGTTGTGGATATTTATTGGAAATGATTTCCGAAGGCAGCCTAGCATCTGTTTTTTTTTTATTGTACTTATTTTTGAGTACCTATTTTTAACAGTGTACGGTTTCTCCGTTTGGAGAAAGGGCGCACAAACTCTTTCAAACAATTCAAATGCTTATTTCACTTTTCCAATACTTTTTAAATAAGTTTAGAGTGTTTGCTTCTTATTTACTTTATGAAAAGAGACATATGTCCTTATTGGATAATTTTTAATGAGGTATTGAAATTGGAATAGGGTACTCAGAAAAAGTGACTAACAGAACAAAACTCCATTTATTTTTAAAAATTTAGAATTATTTGAAAAAATTAAAGATTTAATAATTGTGTAGGGTTCACTTCATCTACCCGATGCTCCCGCTTAGGAGAGAGTGATCACTTTAGCCTGATTGGCAGAGTATCGGCGTAGCAAGCCGAAGTTCCTCGGATCAAAACCGAGCGGTGCCAAGTAGTGCATAATGCATCAGATATCAGCATCGCGCTACAATTGGTGACTTCCGGACTACAGATCAACGCAACCTTCTATAAAAAAACAAACAAACAAACTGCAACACCGGCAAAACTGCAACACCGGAAAAACTGCAACACCGGAAAAAGTGCAACACAATGCAACACCGGAAAAAAATGCAACACCGGCAAAAATGCAGCACAAGACATCAGCATCACCTACTGCCCACGTGATAGCACTTCACGGGCATCTCAATCAATCGTTCCTCCGTCCGACTCACTGAGAGGGGGGTACTGTAGGGTTCACTTCACCTACTCGATACTCCCGCTCAGGCGAGAGTGATCACTTTGGCCTGATCGGCAGAGTATCGGCGTAGCAAGCCGAAGTTCCTCGGATCAAAACCGAGCGGTGCCAAGTAGTGCATAATGCTTCAGATAATTGCATCGCGCTACAATTGCATTGCACTCAATATTTAATTTTTTTTCGAAAAATTCAAGATACGTTTTAATACTCATAACAAACTATATTTTATAATTCATACAAATAAACATGTGATGTGTATATAGTTATACACATATACAATTGAACGTAAGTATTAATAGTTTATAGTTAGGATTGAAACTAACATTTTTGCTTATATATTAATGAAAATTGAATATAATTAAGAAGACATGTAAGTTGTATCTTTAAAGAAATTAAATTTAGTAATAATTCTAATTAGAATGTTTAAATAAAACAGCTTTCACTATATCATCTCACTCTAAAATAATTTGACGTAAGAAATGAAAAAGTAAAATTTTAAAATTTATAGAAAAGTTGTTATATACTAATAAAAAATTAAATTTACGAATTAATAATAATTTTGTTACATATGCGCAAACAGGATTAATAGCACTACTTAAAAAGTTTGTATGTTTCTTCGAAATTTCCTCACATAGAACGTCTAAGAAATGCTAAGCAGTTTGAAATACGTCAATTCGTAGCAGTTTGAAATTGTTCAACAATTAAAAGAGCATTTATATTAGAACAGGAGACAATAAATTCAGATGCATTATCTTAGCTACACTGTTAAAAATTTCAGTTTAATAATGCACCATATCTTGGTGCGAAACAGAGGTCTTTAGCAAATTACACCATATTACGGTTGAATCTAGGTTGAACCAAACATCTTTATCGGAAAAAAGCGAAGATTTCACCGATAATTGGTTCAACCTCTTTAACTGCAATCGAATTTTAGCTGTAGCTACATCAACAAGCCGGTAAAGTGCAAATACAAACATCAACAAACCGGTATAGGGCAAATTCAAGAAATACAACAACACACAAGTGCCTTCGGTGGCCCAGTGGATAATGGCGTTCAGCTATGAATCAGAGGATTTCTTGTTCGAGCCCGATCGGTTGACTTTTCAAACGCGAAAAAATGAGTTTTTGTGCAAGGTTTCATCACTAAATGGTATCCGTGGTAGTACCGTAACATGGTGAAACTAATCACTAAATGTTGGTTGCAGCTAAATGGGTATCAAATTTTTCTGCAAGGTCGTAATAAATTTTAACAATGTAGTACACAGCATGTCCAACCTGTTTCATTTACAAATGATCACAACAATGTTCATTTACAAAGTATGAATTGTGAGTGGTATTATGGTTTTACAACACCGTATTTTTGTTATTATTTTTCTTAAATAAAAAATAAAAACATGTATTTTGTTTTTGTTTACGTTATTTTTTTTATTGAAGACATAAAGAAATCTTCGTGCACCACAGAATATCACACGGGGCTTACATATGTAAGTACATAGGATCTAATACATATGACAATCGTTAATAAGAATAAATTATATAGAAAACATATAAAGAAAGTTAAAAGAAAAAATATACAATATATATACATATACACTCATATATATATATACACACACATATATATACACATACATATATATACATACATATATATACACATACATATACACATACGTATATATATACACATAACATTTACATATACATACATATACACACCCATATTTACGTTATTTGTATTGGTATATACTTTATTAAGATAAAAAACTCGTCTTTTAGAACATTGCGTTATAGAATTTTAAAATACAAATACAACGTTAAAATACGCAATAAAAATCCATCAAATCTGGACATGTTTCGGGAGATACGTCTCCATTCATCAGCAGAGAATAAAAAAGTCTGTGTAATAAAATATCCTGTATATACAGGATTTCATGTCAATGTGGCATGTCATATATCGGTCAAACAAAGAGAGCATTGAGATTTCGTATTAAGGAGCACCAAGGAAATACTGTTAAACAAGAAATAAAGAAGTCATCCATTGCCAAGCACTCTTGGGAACATGGTCATATATTTAATTTTTCTAACCCACATTTAATTTGCAAACCCAAATCTCCAGTTGGACTTGACTTCCTGGAGGCGTTTCATATTTTTAGCAATATTGATTCGATTGTCAACGAAACATTTGCAGTTCCAGTATTTCCCGCTCGTTGGCATACAATAGTTAACTCCAACCGATTGAAATAGTATTTTTTTTTGGCAACACTTTCAATTTCTGGGTTTATTTATATTTTATTACACATACTTTCTCATTCTCTGCTGATGAAGGGAGACGTATCTCCCGAAATATGTCCAGATTTGATGGATTTTTATTGCGTATTTTAACGTTGTATTTGTATTTTAAAATATACTTTGTTGGCATAATATAAATTATATTTAAGGATTTGTGTCAGTTATTAATAAGAACAGAATAATAAAACCCGAATGGTCGTGTCATTTGGCAAACCAGTGTATACTTTGAAAGTTTTTGCACAAAACGGAGTACACTCGAGGTAAGATACAATTTATTGTGAGGATTTAATTAAAAAAAACTAGGTTCAGATAAGTGGAATTGGAGAACTAGATTCACAGCGAAATTTAAAAGCACAGACTAAGTACTCTAGCTGTTTTACAATTCATTTCAAATAAAAACACGATAAACGACAGAAGTAAACCAATAATGAGAAAATAAAAAATTGGCTTAAGATCACCCAGCAAAAGCGGTCTGATTGGAGAATCTTCCACTTCTAAATGTCTGCCAATATGTGCTTTGCTTACAACTTGTTGCAAGTAATGATTATATATTCCAGCTTCTACCATGCGATTAAGGTACCTGCGCAGTGTCTTTTGGTAGCGAAATGTCTTTCCAACTGCTAATCCTGTATGGGTAGAAGATATAATGTCATCTGATAAAAATTTGGTTGTAAATGGTTCAACGCCATAAGACAGTTGAAAATATCCCTTTGTTTCCACGAGAACAGATTTAGAATCTAATTTCTGAGGTAAAGTACCATTCACCAGTTCAAAAGACCATTTATTCTCATCTATCTTTTGGGCAACACCCTGCAGTTTAGAGTTACGCTTCAGCATTTCTAACCCAGAACTTCCCTTGTAAAGTAACGCTTTGCAGTCACGCTTTTCAACTGCTCTAACCAAATCGTCAATAGTCTGTACGCCTTTCTCCCGGACAGGTAACGTCATAAACGACAGCAGTAGACCGCAATAAGCAGAGGAGAGGAGCATAGACGATATCGTCCAGCCAACTAAAACGATGTTCGGAGCAGTTGCAGGTCTTGATCTTTCTATGGCCGAATCCTGACGCAAAATTATCCTCAGCGTCAAAGTGGCTGCATCGGAAATGGAATAACGTCTTCGAGAAAGAATCCAGAGTGCCATTGTGATTAGGAGATATGCTATAAAACAAGCGATCCACACTTCGGTTTGAAATGGGTATCCGAACCTCGAATCTGTTGGTTGGAAACCTGGTTTGTTAGTGACAAACGTGTAATCATTTGCTATATAGGGAATTTGAGTGAAATTGTTGGATCTGCCTTCAGTAATATGCATGGACCCTATAGCTATGTCTGCTTCCCTTCTGTCCAGTAGACCGAGCATACCTGTCCAGTTCCCGTCATTGTTTCTTAAGCCATATTGTCCGTCTTCAGCGATAATTAGCTCGTAATCGAATCCCATCATTTGAGAAAGATCCTTGATTAGAAATCCATCAGTTCCGCCTTCTATTTCAAAACGGTTGGTTTGGTTCGTTCGTAATTCCATTAAATAGCGCGTTGGTAAAATAGCAATTTTAAGAAATTTTGGAAATACCATTGTGTTGAGGAGTTCTTAACATGGAAATAGAAATTTGTGTCAACTGGAACATGTAGCGTAGCACACTTATTATTACGTGTGAGTTGTAACTATGTTGACGTTTTGTGCTTGCCGTCGCCATGGTTACAACTCTTGTTTGAACATTAATTTTAAGCAATTTTTGCATTTTAAGTATTTCTTTAAGCACATCTCGCAATCATCAATACATACCGTCACATTCGGAGAGAGCGTGCCACTTATTTGAGGTTTTTATGTGATAGTTCCATTAAAATTAAAATGACATGTCGATTTTTTATTACATCACAGATGTACATCTCAGCTTGTAGTACTTAATGACTTTTAGTAACGATGTTTTAAATGAATATGATTACAGCATACAGGGTGGTCTTAAATTTTAATGCGATGGTTATTGGCCGTGTCTAATTATGGTGTATTGGGATACGAAAACTTTATTTTTGCACAAATACTTCGCTTTTATTTTAAACAAGTCACATAATTCGAGTAGCAACCAAAGTATTTAAAGTATAGCAAAAATAATGACTTTTCGTGTATAGCTAAATATCCAAAATATGACAATCGTCCAACAATTTTTGGAGCCCCAGTTGCTCAGTTGGTAAGGCGTTCAGCTACTAATCAGAGGATTGGTGGTTCGAATCCGGGAAATGGACTTGACATAGAAAAGTAAAAAAAGTATTGATATTGCGATCGGAGGGTTGCCAGCTTTGCTACAAAAATACTAGAAAGTCGTCCAGAATATCCAACATATTATACTGGCGTGTATACGGGACTGGTGCACGATAAATCTGATCGGGGTCCAAAGTCCCGACGTCTTTTGAAGGCGTTGGGTGCCAGTTCAGGTGTTTCCTCGTCATCTGACCAGGGTTCTAAAATAACGAGGTGTGTATGTGAATGTGTATGTGTTCCCGGGTCTTTGCTTCGAGATTGACCCCGAACCGTCGCCAATAGAATACTGTGCAGCTCTAGTGGGACGTTAATTAACAAACCAAACCAAACCAACAATTTTTGACCACCCTGAATTGTTACTACCACAATACAAATCGGAATTAAAATAATTGTTATACTTCAAAACTCATTTTTGTCCAATTAGAATTTACATTAATATAAATCACATTATTCTTTTTGCCTAACAGCCAATCCTTTTCCAACCACTGAGCTATAATAGACTCTGGAGCGAACACTAAGCGTGCGTGACTACTTTGCATTTTTTTTAGTCAACTTAGAAAATGTAGTCCTTCCGCCTTGTGTACGTCATAGCATGAAGTGCTATTCATCCTAGTTTACACATCACATTTCTGGCTTTTCAAAACACATTAAAAGTTACAAATTTAGTGTTTTTCCATACTTACTTTCCTACTTAAGAAAAAGAAGACAACAACATAATTAATTTACCAAATACTCAAGATAGAAGCAACACGACACTCAAACCTGTTTTTGTGCGGTGGATAGGGACCCACGGAGTAAAGAAGAAGGTGGAGGTGCGAACAAGTTTAAAACCGGTTTGAAATGTGAAGTAAGCAATCGCTCAAAAAGTAGGAACTGGCGAAGTATTTGGCGCTATTACAAAGCACTACTTTGTACAAGTACTTGGCGATAACTTAATTTGAAAATAATGCATTCCTCGTAGGAGCACTACTGCAAACTAGGTTTGTTTGTTCCTAGTTTGGGGTTGCTAACTTACGTCTCATGAAATCTCGCCAAATCATCTCCACCTTTTTCTTTACTCCGTGATAGGGACCGCATATAAAAAACGCATACAAAAAATCGCACAAAACTATACGAGTAGCTACAAAAAATTGTTTTCGCAACACAATTTTTTTATGCGGTGAATAGGGACCGCATAAAAAAGTCTGACGTAGAAAATAACTCAAAACCTTACGAAATAATTAGGAATTGTTTTTTTAAACGAAATTAAGACACGACGCTTGACAGCTACTTGGAAACTCGCCAAACCTTTTGGAATCTGATTTAGAAAATACACATGCGAACAGTTTTAAATATTTTATTTACATATGTTCTTATTTTACACATACCAAACTTTTCGAATCGTATAACCATTATCCTTCGTAGTCTCACAATACGCGAACTTTCTTGTGGTAAACTGGTTCAAAATCGCTTTCATCACTTGAAGATATTATCTCGCACTCGTATAGAGTTGGCTATTTTCCAGTTACCATGTAGTTAGTGATAAGTTTTTGCGACGATAATCAATTATGTTCCAATTTGATTGAAATTTTCATATACCGCACAAAAAAAATTGCCAAAAAAATAATCGCACAAAAAAGAATCTCCTCCCTCCCCAGAAATTGAGTAAATACTTTTTCTCCACACTCCTCTTCCCCCTTCTGTTCCTTCATGTCTTATTTTTTCTTCTTGAATCCAAGAAAACTATTTACGTATAGTGCTTATTACCACTGATGGTGTAGAAATATAAAAATTAATTATGACGTCACAGCCAATCATATTCTATTTTTCTACATCGGCTGGGAGTGTTCTGAACGAAAGTGAGCTGAACTCTCGATGTTTAATATCTTTCGGCACTGAACTATAAATTATAACTTCTGAAACGCTTATAACCAGTTCCTTCTAAGGTCGCGCTTGAAACAATACTGTAAGCAGATATGCTGGACACTTACTAATTTTTTAAAGGGATTTTGTGGATTTTTTCTTCTCAAATTGTTATAGAAATGTTAAACATTTTATATTTTCTACATATAGAATCAATTTTCGTAACGCCAAAAACAAAGTTTTTTTTTGCTACTTATCCACTTATTATTGGTTAGAATGGATTTCAGAGAATAAGCATTTGAAATGTGTTTCTCTTTGGAAACGAAAGAGCTGATTGGCTTGCAAATCAGGCCACCAAGCGAGACATCGACATCCCTGTAAACATTCCAAAATCACATTTAAAAAAAATAGCTGAAAAACATGTCGTCGAGTTGTGGAACAATTCATATATACATCCCCCAATGCAATGATAACTAAACAATATTTTCCTTCAATTTACCATAGAATTAAATGTATCCACTTTTCCACGAATTATAAAATCACTCAATTTTTAACAGGTCATGGTAACTTTAAATCATATTTATTTAAATTTCACTTATCTCCATCAAATATATGTAAATGCAACACAAGAAAAATTCAAAATGACAAAAATATTCTATTTGAATGCCCAATTCTTAAGAAAGAGAGAGATGTTCTCAAAAGGGAACTTAAATTAAAAAATGTTAATTGGCCTTCTAAATGCCACCAATTTGTAAACCAAAGGAGTATTTTCAATTTTTTCTGTAATTTTATTAATCAATATTTTGTAATATAGTATATATATGTATATGTGTGTGTATGTATGTCTTTTTATATATGTATATGTGTGTTTATATGTATTGTATATTTTTCCTTTTAACTTTCTTTATATGTTTTCTATATGATTTATTCTTATTAATGATTGTTATATGTATTAGATCCTATGTACATACATCTGTAAGCCCCGTGTGATACTTTGTGGTGCACGGGGATATCTTTTTGTCTTCAATAAAAAAAATGTAAAATTAAAAAAAAATAGCCATAGCACTGCACCTCGGCATATTTGTGCATGAACAGTATATAAAATATATAGAGGTAGAAACTGCATCAAATAGTTTAGAAAATTGTTTAGATACCATACGAAAATTATAAAGGAAAAATTTGCTTTCGTGTTGTTGTAACAGCGGAAATTAAACCTTCAACCATAAACCCCCCACGAAAAAAAATCTTGGCTACGGCCTTGCCAAGCGTTCATGTCTCGTAATTAGCTAATTGATATCCTCTTTCTTCTGTGAGCGGTGGTTACGTTAAATAAAATTTGGGATAGAGCGTTTCGCACTTTCACGATTCGGAATACGCGAATATGCAGATTCCCTAGTGAATGTGCGGAAAATTCTTATTTCGTAGTTGACACCGGACTTTCAGTGAACAAATCAATGTATCTTCAGATTTTGAACAGAGAGCTTTTAGCTTATTTTAAGACTTGACAAACCTGTTCTGTTTTCATCCTCCTCATCTCGCGTCATTTTCAATAATCCCTCAAATGCTTTCTCAAAAACTTGTGTCACTGTCCATACACTAATTATTTTACGTATAACTACTCTTACAATTGCTTCTTATTTGAATTTAAAATATTCCTTTTAGCGCGGGCGAACGGCACGAGCGCAGATTCTTATGTCATTAAGTGCATATTCCTTGACGTGCAGATTCTTATGTCATTAAGTGCATATTCCTTGACGTGCAGATTCTTATGTCATTAAGTGCATATTCCTTGACGTGCAGATTCTTATGTCATCAAGTGCATATTCCATGACTTGCATATTCATAAGTCGCGAAGTTGAAGACTAATTTACGACTTAAATTACCGTTAGGTGTTAAAATTACTCAATAAATAGGTGAAATTACAAGGTACAAACCATAGAGTAATGATACAAATAGAGGAATAAAAATGCTGATTTCCGTGTGTCCATCATTGAAACCACGTGATAGGTGGAAATTCCAATTCATTCTTGACTTGGCGACTTTTAAAACTAAGCGAGATCGAAGTTGTGTAATATGGTTTTGTATAAGATAAAAACTCGTCT
The DNA here is from genome assembly GCA_963932185.1 of Troglohyphantes excavatus. NCBI lineage: Eukaryota > Metazoa > Arthropoda > Arachnida > Araneae > Linyphiidae > Troglohyphantes > Troglohyphantes excavatus. The sequence continues at coordinate 9,226,598 of OZ010668.1, forward strand.
CTTAGAACATTGCGTTAAGAATATTAAAATACAAATGCAACGTTAAAATACGCAATAAAAGTCCGTAATAATCCGGACATGTTTCGGGTTAAAATACAAATGCAACGTTAAAATACGCAATAAAAGTCCGTAATAATCCGGATATGTTTCGGGCAAAATACAAATGCAACGTTAAAATACGCAATAAAAGTCCGTAATAATCCGGACATGTTTCGGGTTAAAATACAAATGCAACGTTAAAATACGCAATAAAAGTCCGTAATAATCCGGACATGTTTCGGGTTAACAAAGAGAGCATTAAGATTTCGTATCAAGGAGCACCAAGCACATACTGTTAAACAAGAAATAAAGAAGTCCTCCATTGCCAAGCACTCTTGGGAACATGGTCATATATTTAATTTTTCTAACTCACATTTAATTTGCAAACCTAAATCTCCAGTTGAACTTGACTTCCTGGAGGCGTTTCATATTTTTAGCAATATTGATTCGGTTGTCAGTGAAACGTTTGCGGTCCCAATGTTTCCCGCTTGTTGGCACACAATAGTTAACTCCAACCGTTTGTAATAGTTTTTAGTTTTTTGGTCTTTGGCAACATTTTAGATTGCTTGGGTTTTATTTATAGTTCATTACACACAGACTTTGCATTTTCCGCTGATGAAGGGTGATGTATCTCCCGAAACATGTCCGGATTATTACGGACTTTTATTGCGTATTTTAACGTTGCATTTGTATTTTAAAATATGGTTTTGTGTTTAATTTTGTATTTAAATATCGTTTTTTTGAACGAGTGGCACAATTTAAGGGAGTTTAACATATATATTAAGGAGTTTTCTTACTTTGTAGTTTTGAAATAATTGCATTACGTTTTAATGTAAAAAATTTACCATAAGTGAAGTTCTTTCAATTGTTATTTTGTATACTTCAATAAGAAAATATGTACAATAAAACCTGAGAAATATAAACAGTTTCGCTTCTTCGAGTATTGAACACAAAGAAAATTATATTTTCGTTTCGTTAATGAAGAGGAAATATTTAGCGCATATTGTTTGAAAATAAGTAAATACGTACATATATGTTAAGAAGTTGAATACGGACAGAACGCCTTATCACCAAAAAAGAAGAAAGTGCGCCAAATGTGAAACTCCTGCAGATGTCTGAACGCCAAATGTGGCAGCGCTATAACCACGTGATGTTGGTTTTTCTTTTCAATGTTGACACCGCGGCCTTACGAGAGTCCGGTATTGAAGGCGCTCTCTATTTAATATTACAACTATCTGGTACAAACTATTTAAAAAGTAATCTAAAATAATGTCATAAGACTTCTTTGAAGAGTTGTAACCATATGTAAAAATTAATTTTTCCTACATGTTACTTATTTTTACTGAGCTATCGATTTTCAATGGATTTCAATCAATATTAAAACATAAAAAAATATTTTTATGGTTGCCCCTTTTAACGTTTACAACCACAATTAAAGGTGAAAATGTGAGCAGGGGTTCACTGACAAAAATCATTTTCCAAGATAATCAGCTTTTTCACTGACAACAATCTTGAAGAAAAGGGTCGTTTTCCGTTGAGCATCCACTATTTGTCGCCAAGGAAAGAATTGGCACGATACTTTTTTCCTATTAATCGATTGTGAACTTGATTAGTGGTGGTAGGTAAACAGAATTGGGGCGTTTTCGCACATTTGGCAGTGAAACATACACTGTTTAGTATTTACTGCTCTGTATCTGTCTAAATAAATCAAACAGAGCCATACAATTTTGAGTGAAGACGCTGATGTACTTAAAGCCTTTATCAACATCAAAATTAGATTTTTTTCTCAAAAATGTTAGTTAACTTTTCCCCTTACCCCTTCAATCGTTAAAATGAAGATTGCAGTTCAAATACTTCTCTTATTCAAATTAACGATAACCCTATTGGTTTGTAGAAAACAGCTAACACGGAAAAGGCCAATTCAGGAGCACTACACCTTAATTATAGTGTAAACGATTGCATAATTTCCATAAACTATAAACTTAATTGTGACCACGCACGACATAACTGAACAAAATAATTTATTTCACTTAAAATACATGTAGGTGTAAAATTTACTCAATAAAAAGGGGCGCCATCAAGGTACATACGATTAAAAAATAATCTAAAAAACGCCATTTCAAAAGACTACTTTTAAGAGTTGTAAGCATATAGGAAAATTACAATACATTTGAATAATATGGAAGCACACGCACTCAAAGTAATTGATTAAAGAGATAATTAGCTTGAATATTTGTACAATAAAAATGTCAACTCCGTCTGACTTACAGTCAATATTTGAAAACTATTTAGCGGTCGATACTTGTAAACGCGCACAGGATGTTTACAAATTGATACGCGATGGTAATGATGGTTTTGGCTGTATCATAATTAGCTGTATTGGCACAATGGAGAACATTATTATTTCCCAACTACTTTGCTTATATCTTAAACACGTATTACAAAACAAATAGAAATTCGGTTTAATAAAGTCTTTGTTCAATAGCATTGTATTCGATTAAATTTAATTGAATACATTATTGGTTGTTTCAAATCCGGTCTTATCCAAATGCATTTTTTGTATAAAAAAACTATGTTTTCCGTAGCTATGTAGATTTATAAATGCTTATACTATTCAGTGTATAACCACTGTAAAAGTGTAGTAAAGTTTTCAAGCTTGACAACTCTAGCATAAGAATGATAATAGTTAAAATGGGGAGTGTAGTTCCAATACTTGTCTTATCCAAAACAATGATAGTTATACACTGTTAAAAATAGGTACTCAAAAATAAGTAAAATGTACTCATTTTTGAGTACATTCGATGCTTATCATAGCTTTGAATGTCCTGCCCCATCGTTGATTGTTGGTAACCCTTTTTTTCGAAAATTTTCTCCCCTTGCCTTTGAATATGAAATTTAGTGCAGTTCCATTCATTAAATAGCTTGATCTACAGCAGCCACTAAACAGAGGAGCTTATTTCATGACCATTCATTAAATTAGTCTTTACATTAAGTATGCAAGAAATTCGGCCAGTGTAATACATTAATTTTAACCAGCTTGTTTAAAGTAGTATAAAATAAAAATATTCGGCGAGGTTTTCTGATTCACTACAAAATGCTACTTTGTGCCAAAAAGGCGCTGACATTATATTTTGGGCAAAAAAAGTTCCTTAAAATGTTACTATCTGCAATACCGCAGCACAAAATAAAAATATCATCGCCATTTGGCGGCGGTACCGCATTCCTTAGGTCAACCCTCAAGAAAGATGTGTGATCAACTCTTTTCCGTCATTCAACGAACCATATTATATTCTGGTTCAATCGAGGTGAAGAATTGAGGTTGAGTCGAAATATGTCGAACTTTTTTCTGGAAGACTGACATTGGGTGGGGGGAGTAGGTAGAGATTGGGGGGGGGGGGGGTACATGTGGGGCCCACATGTCCGAACTTCCCCGATGCGTAATGGGATGTCAAGTGACAGTTGCAGACGACCTTTTTCCCCCGTTACCTTTTTTTGCTCCACCCCGATATGGGAATATCGGATTCAGATGACGAGAGGGACCGTATATAACGAAGATGAAGAGATTTCGCTATATTTTCAACGGCGACAGGTGGAATGTGTCGCTGGGATTCGCAAAAATGGTATAATGGGCAATTCCTTTATGTATTTGATTTGGGATTAACTTTGATTCAGATTTTGAAATCAATGATATATAAAATATTAAAATGTATATATGTTACCGCTCAAGTGAGAAAAATGGGCATTGTGCAGAATAACCTGTAATTTGAATATTAACTAACTCAGTTAAAGTGCGGAAAATTGCTTCATTTCTCATATTACCTAGTTGATTTGTAAACTGTTAAAAACATGTGCTTGAAACTGAGTAAAATGTACTCGTTTTTGAATATGTATAAATACAAATATTGATGACCAACAGCAGGCTCCTTTGATGCTTATCATAGCTTCGATTTCATTAGTCTCAAATTTGAAAAAGACATATATACTCATTTTTGTACATGCAAAGAATCAATTTTAAGTGTATTTAGTTTTAAATTCGAAATGATATATGTGCTTTGCGTACTTATTTTTGAGAATATGCAGGGATATATTATAAGTATATTTACTTTTAAATTCGAAATGATGTGCTCATATGTTGTCACTTTTGAGTACATGGAGGACTCGCTTGTGAGTATATTCGTTTTTGAATTTTAATGTATGTACTCAATTTTTGGTATGTACATCCAAATTTGAAAAATGACATTCTTCCCTTACAAGTTTACAATTTAATGTTCCAAATGCATTTATTTATTTGTTTTAAATAATTAAAAATATACACGTTTCTTTCTTTGAAGAAATACGTATTCATTTTTTTATATAATAAAATTTAAGAAATATTATTTTAGTAATGACATATACAGAATATATAACATTTTAAATTTGTGACAATATTATTTTTTTCATGTCATTATAATCAATTCATTTTCTTATTTGAAACGATATTCATCCCTTTTTGAAATAAGGTATTTTAAATTTGGGTGTTGAAAAATTTGGGTAAGAAATAAATGCATATTGTATAAAAGAAAATAAACATTCATGTTTTTAATTATTTAAAACTTACTTGTAGATTATATCTAAAGAACTATGAAAGACAATTTTAAGCACTTCTAAGTAGCGAATAATCTATAAAATGTTCAGAAAAAAAAAATGAAAAAGTCAGATATGTCGTTAGTTTTACTGGAATAACTTTTTCTGTGCAGCTTATCGTAAAATGCATATTAACCATTATTGTAGAATATTAAATTTACAACAAGATCCATACAAAATTTTTGTAATTACTACGAACAGATACCGAGAAATGTTGAAATAACAATTTTGGTGAAACTGAACAGAAATAAGTTATTCAAGTAAAACAAACGACATATCTGACGTTTTAAAGTTTTTGAAATTTTTATAGATTTTCACGGCCCTATATCTCAGTACATGTTCAGAATTTTCCAATACGTTATGCATGAAATTTGTAGGAAATGTAATGCTCTTTAAAATTGTAAACAGTAACTTTTAGCCTAAAATGCACTGGAAGAGAGTTATTGAGGAAAATCCTAAAAATGTGCCTTTTTTCAGCGGTTTTTTCAAGATGGCGGAAAACGCAAAAGGGGTAGGAGGCAGAGAGTTGTAATATTAAATAGAGAGCGCCTTCAATGCCAGACTCTCGTAAGGCCGCGGTGTCAACATTGAAAACAAAAACCTTATCACGTGGTTATAGCGCAGCCACATTTGGCGGTCAGACATCTGCAGGAGTTTCAAATTTGGCGCACTTTCTTCTTTTTTAAGGAGTTCTGCCCGTATTCAACTTTTTTAACATATATGTACGTATTTACTTATTTTCAAACAATATGCGCTAAATATTTCCTCTTCATTAACGAAACGAACATATTTTATTTGTGTTCAATACTCGAAGAAGCGAAACTCTTTATATTTATCAGGTTTTATTGTTTATATTTTCTTATTGAAGTATACAAAATAACTATTGAAAGAACTTCGCTTATGGTAAATTGTTTACATAAAAACGTAACGCAATTATTTCAAAACTACAAAATAAGAAAAATCTCCTTAATATATCTGTTAAACTCCCTTAAATTGTGACACTCGTTCAAAAAAACGATATTTAAATACAAAATTAAACACAAAACCTTATTACAATACTTCGATCTCGTTTAGTTCTGAAAGTCGCCAAGGCCTGCCAAGTAATATTGGCTCATGAATGAATTGACATTTCCACCTATCACGTGGTTTCAATGTTGGACACACGGAAATCAGCATTTTTATTCCTCTATTTATATCATTACTCTATGGTAGGAGGTCGAAAACTTGGATTTTTCCCGAGGGGGTCGATACATACAACAAACTCGAAAATCAAAATTACTCTATCTTTTGCAACACACAACCACTTTTCTGAGATATCTCTACTGGGAGATAAGTAGGCACTAATAACTTTTATTCTTTGGAATATTTGCTCGAAATATTTAAGTATAATAAATGTAAATTTATTACATATTTCTTATATCGTAATCTATAATACATAAATTCAATATATACAAAAGTTTTATTTATTTTTTATATTTTGTTAGCGCCAAATGGGGGTACTTTGAATTATAATTTTAGACCCAAATAGTTTTAACTCTTAAATAAGAATGTTTATTTAAAACAATTATTACTGACATGTTTTAGTATTTTAGTTTACATAATTACTATATTAGGTAAATGTTAACATGTTCTAAGTGAAATATTCATTTAACATTAGGAAAATACACCTAAATGATCGAAAACAGTTTTTAGTTGCTTTTTTTCCTGTCGTGCAGGATGTCATTAACTTAAAAACTACTTTTATAAACAGTATTTGGTGCTTCTTTAAATGAATAATATTTATATAATTAATCCTATAGCGTTTCTGGTTAATAATAGAAAAATATCTTAAAACATGACAGTAATAATTAATCAATATTTAACAAAGGCTATTTACAAGAGAAATACAAACACTTTATGGGAAGAAAAACATTATTTTTATGTACTATATATAAAACATTAAATTAATATATAAAATATTATATTAATATATAAAATATTATATTAATATATAAAATATTATATGAATATATAAAATATTATATTAATATATAAAATATTATATTAATATATAAAATATTATATTAATATATAAAATATTATATTAATATAACATATTATATTAATATATAACATATTATATTAATATATAACATATTATATTAATATATAAAATATTATATTAATATATAAAATATTATATTAATATATAAAATATTATATTAATATATAAAATATTATATTAATATATAAAATATTATATTAATATATAAAATATTATATTAATATATAAAATATTATATTAATATATAAAATATTATATTAATATATAAAATATTATATTAATATATAAAATATTATATTAATATAAAAAATATATTAATATATAAAATATTATATTAATATATAAAATGTATTAATATATAAAATATTATATTAATATATAAAATATTATATTAATATATAAAATATTATATTAATATATAAAATATTATATTAATATATAAAATATTATATTAATATATAAAATATTATATTAATATATAAAATATTATATTAATATATAAAATATTATATTAATATATAAAATATTATATTAATATATAAAATATTATATTAATATATAAAATATTATATTAATATATAAAATATTATATTAATATATAAAATATTATATTAATATATAAAATATTATATTAATATATAAAATATATTAATATATAAAATATTATATTAATATATAAAATATTATATTAATATATAAAATACTATATTAATATATAAAATATTATATTAATATATAAAATATTATATTAATATATAACATATTATATTAATATATAAAATATTATATTAATATATAAAATATTATATTAATATATAAAATATTATATTAATATATAACATATTATATTAATATATAACATATTATATTAATATATAAAATATTATATTAATATATAAAATATTATTTTAATATATAAAATATTATATTAATATATAAAATATTATATTAATATATAAAATATTATATTAATATATAAAATATTATATTAATGTATAAAATATTATATTAATATATAAAATGTTATATTAATATATAAAATATTATATTAATATATAAAATATTATATTAATATATAAAATATTATATTAATATATAAAATATTATATAAAATATTTCAAATATTATATTAATATATTGGAGTTAAATGTTTCTTAAATCCTAATTTAAAGTACTTTTTATGGTCTAATAATTTAAATACTCTGTTGCTTTCCGCGTTAAATTTCGTTTTAAGCTTTTGAAAGTTAAACAACACTGTAAATGAATAGGTACTAAAAAATGAGTACCTGAATATACTCGTTTTTCTTTGAATACAATGCCACCTTAAATGAACGATGACGTACTCAAATTTAAGCAATTGTACTTTCTCAAAAACGAGCAGTGTGATTTAATAAAATCAGCTTCTGTTTAAGGCGTCTTAACAAAGCGACCTGACAAAATTAAAATAGTTGTTCAGAAAATGGTTTTCCACATTATTTGATGTCGATTGCTTATAAATGGAAACATAGTTATTACAACTCAATTATCTTACATTCCATTCTTTTGGAACACCTTTTTAACATTTCTTCTGTTTATAACTTCTTCGCTTCGTGATCGTAGTACAACGGATAAGGCAATGGACTGCGGTACCTGAGGACCTGGGTTCGATTCCCGTTGTAATTCTTGATATTTATTGAAAGTGATTTATGAAGAGAGCCTATATAGGCAAGCAACTGCTTTTTTTTAATTAATTTTTTTACATTATACACATTTTTGAGTACACGCCTTCTTCAAAAATGAAACTTATGTATTCGGAGCTATGATAAGCATCTAATGTACTAAAAATTGAGTACAGTATACTCAATTTTGAATTTTTATTTTTAACTTTGAAGTTTTAAATACTGTAGTCCTGTAAGATAAAATGATAGAGCTGAAACTTGATTATGGTGAAAATCATTTAGAATCTAATCATAATTGTGAATCTTTAAAATGACTACTAGTTTAGAAATGTTATAAAAACGTCGCTAAAATTCCCAGTTATTAATTTTTTCTTTTCCTTCTAGAAAGAATGCTTGAAAATGTCCCTTATTATTTTATGTAATACAGAATGTTCGATTTACAACGACCTCTTGACTCTAATAGTAGTTACGAAAAGTTGGGCATTGATCAATATTTGGCTGTTTAAACTAAATATAATGAACCCTTCCACATATTAAAACCTTCAACTACTCGTATTTTGGCCCCCTAAGGAGATATTTTGCCGAAGGACTACCGTAGTGTACACAAATTTGAAAATTTCTCAACCCCACAGACATCTATACAATCAACATCCATTTCTCCGATTTCCCGGGACGATATGGAAACGACCCCTGAAGCAGGGTCATACTGCCAGGTAAATACCCCCGACCCACAGGCAACGATGGTAAATAAACCAAACGATGCATGTAAATTGGAACAGAAACAAAAAAGTCCTCCCTAAAACCGATATCTACCCGATTCTGGCAACAAAATATTCGAAAAAAGAACCTAGACTCTATCATCGCCTTCACCGATATCCGAGATTCCGACGACATTTTAGAATGCTTTTGCTGGTTGAAAAAAAAAGATTGCAGGGGGATTGCAGCAAAGCGATGGGGCATTGATTGCTTTGTTGAAACACCACACGATTGTTGTCAAAATACCCCCGGGCAATGTTTTAATTAGACCGGGCAGCAAGTGACAGTTGGATATCTGGTGTCTGGCTTCTGAGGTCTAGCTTTATCGGTATGCCGTCTTTCTTACTCTGCGCATTCATTCGATTGCTGTTTGGTTTGACTCTCTTTTGAGATATGGGGTTTCATATTTTTCTGTTTTTTTTAAGGTCGGACTTTTGTTTGATGTTTTGAATGGCATAGTTGAGCGTGGGAAATGGCGAAGAAATGTGTATGGTTCGGTTTTCATCGGTCTAATTGATTTGGTTGAGGTTATTGGATGTGAGAGTGAATTTTTCGGTTATATGATCTTAAAAATAGTTTAAACGTTGTGGTTGCCCGTTGTGGTAGTTGATAGGCTTTAGAAATTAATATCGTGCAAATAAAGATGATTTATATATTATAAATATTTATTTAATGAAGGTTTTTTTTTTTTGTTTATTTTTATTTGAAATGAATAGATTTCGATTGCTGTTTCAATTGATTTTCTTTAAGATATAAGGTTCCATAAGGTTGATGTTAAAAAAACAATAGGTAGATTTATTTATACAAAATATTTTTCTGAAAGGCAATAATTTGAAAAAAGCGAACTTATGAAATAAAAAATAAATTTTAAGTATATGTGAATTAAAAAAAAACACATGTAATGCGTTTGTTTATGTCAGTAACAACTCCCGAATCAATGTCGTGCGTAAAGCGCTTCTAGGGTGGTGGGGGAGGGGGGTTGAAAGGGGGGGGGGGGGAGTGGAGATACTTCTTTTGTGCTAACTCCTGTTCTAAAACTTGTAAACGAATTGTAAGAAGCAACATCGGCCATTTTTGGACTTCGACAAATAACGTAATTACCGTAATTTACGAATAAGCTATATTTAACTGAATTTATGTGTAAAGGTATGTTTATGTCAATCATTTCTATTTTCTATTTATGAAACGAATAATTTATTTGACAAATGTTTTATTAAGTAGTAGGTTTTGACTAGTAGTATTTAAGTAGTAGTACCTGGTGGGAAAAATTGGAAATCTCCACTGATCTTTTTGATGCTTTTAATTTACTAAATGAGTGAAAAAAAAATTCTGTAAAATATAAAATATCATATTTAGATGAATAGAACACATAATTAAAAAAATATGTTACTGCGACAAAAAAAGTTGAGAATTGAATGGCAATTTTAATGGCTACACCTACTAATTCCCTAATTAAAAAAAATGATTATCATTTTAATTTGAAATCCATAATTTACAATTATAAAACCTAAACTTTCTATTATATAGAATACATATTTAAATTTTCGAAATAAATTTACGGTCGCAGGATCTCAATTCAGTAAGTCTCCGCTTAGTCGTGTTAATTTTTTTTTACTTTAATAACTAACAACTATTCAAAAAGAAACAAGGTTCGTCAACCCTTGAAAGGATTAACATATCTCAGCTGTCAGGTAGCAAATTAATAGGCTTAAATATACTATCGCTTCTTTCCTCAATGAATACCGCTTCAACTTCTAATGACGTCATAAAAGTTTATTGTGTTTCTGCTTTCTCTATTTTCCAATACCACCGATGATAAAAAAGCTAATCCATAATCACAATGTATTATTAAAAGGTAACTTGAAAGGGTAATGATTGCATTCCTTAGTTAGGGCATAATAGATGCATTTCTATTTATGTCCTGGGGGAGCGAGTAGTAATTGAAATTATGATTTTAAAGTTCAGGGTGGCCATGAAATAAGTTTCCTTGTTTAGAGTCTAAAACTAATTGACGGAATTACACCAAAGTTCATGTATTAAGGATATTAGAGACACGAGGAGAAGATATAAATAAATAAATAAATAAATAAATAAATAAATAAATAAATAAATAAATAAATAAATAAATAAATGAATGAATGAATGAATGAATGAATGAATGAATGAATGAATGAATGAATGAATGAATAAATAAATAAACAAATAAATAAATAAATAAATAGATAAATAGATAAATAGATAAATAGACAGACAGACAGACAGACAGACAGACAGACAGACAGACAGACAGACAGACAGACAGACAGACAGACAGACAGACAGACAGACAGACAGACAGACAGACAGACAGACAGACAGACAGACAGACAGACAGACAATAAACAAATAAACAAACAAACAAACAAACAAACAAACAAATATTTCCGTTATTATTTTAAAAAAATCCCCGTTGGGGGAAATTTGGTTCTGTGCGAATAGAAAACAGGTATAATATTAATAAAAAAAATTGAAATAGGCACAAATTAATTTAATGATTATATTCAAACGAAATATCCTTTACTCGTCAGAACCAGGGTATTCAGAACCACATAGACTGTTGTGAAATGTGCAGATTTTCTCGTGTAGAACAAAGTGCATTGGATGTTCATTCTGATTCTGTTAAATGAATGACTATTTCCTTTAAGTTTAATCTCTAAATTAATATGTGAGTCTATCCCGATTTTTATATATGTTACACATGTTTTCTTCTCGGAAAGCGTCGAAATTCGGTGTTTCTATTATTAATTTTTTAACAGAAATCTACTTCCCATGCCTTCAATAACTTAAAATATAATTTGGTATAATTTTCCCGTTAGATTTAAATATAGATGCATCTTAACGGAATTCTTCGTATCTAATTATAGACACATTATATAATTTGAAATGTCAACAATATAAAATAAAATATCCATTTTATATTTATTATTAAACTTGGCTGTGTTAGAATGTGGTTCAAAAATAAATTTCAAACGCAAATCAATAGAAATCAATAAAATTATATCTAACTAAATGCTTTCATGAACTTGTAATTCATTTGATAAAATATATTGAAAACATATAAATTAATCCGAAATATTTATTTGTATTGCAAGGGTATATTTCAAATCATTTTCTGGTGGAGATAATTCGCATTACTAGGGTGTATTAGCATAAAAGTATAATTCGATGACAAATGAATCGGCATTTCTAAAAATGAGATATGTATTAAGTGTATAAAAAATACCCCTTTTTACAAAAGCCTATTCAAATGTACTCGTACTTTGCTAATGATAAAACTGCATGAATATTTGAGTTAAAGAGGTTTGTGGAAAAGTAAAAAAATAAATAACTGTCAGTTTCGAAATCTTTTATAAAGAAGGAATATTTTATTTATATTAATAAATACCTTCATATGAGATTTTGTCTAATGCGAATTAATACAAAAAATATTTTCAAACAAAGTAATAGTTTTTGTTCATATTGATAAATATCTTCTAATGTGATTTTGTCTAATGCAAATTAATACAAAAAATCTTTTATAACGAAGTAAAGTTTTTTTCATATTAATACATATCTTCATATGGGATTTTGTCTAATGCAAGTTAATACAAAAAATCTTTTATAACGAAATAATAGTTTTTTTCATATTTATAAATATCTTCATATGGGATTTTGTCTAATGCAAATTAATACAAAAAATCTTTTATAACGAAGTAATAGTTTTTTCTATATTAATAAATATCTTCATTTGGGTTTTTATAAAACGCCCTGATAAATAAATTCTTAAATTCAATAGAAATTTAAAATAACATAAATTCATAAAACTTTATATATCATAAATTATTAAAACTATAAAATAATACAATTCAATAAAACTTTCAAATAACATAATTTAATAAAACTTTAAAATAACATAATTTAATAAAACTTTAAAATAACATAAGTAAATATAACCTTAAAATAACATAAAACTTCTACCTTACATATTTTAATACATTAAACATTTTTATCACAATATATATCCGAAGATTAACAACATTGACGACTTATACTCGAAATATGAATAAATATCCTCGAATAATCTTATTTTCCAAGTAACTGATATTAGGTTTATTATGAAATAATCCGAGTTTAATTAAGAAATCTATCTAAGCTAATCTAAGCTTCTGGAATTGACTATTTCTTAAATTCTTATTACATAAGTTTCACTAGAAAGTAGTTATACTACCTGTTTCAGCGATTTCACGCAATTTGAAGAATCCGGCCAGCTCAAAAAGGGGATTGCGCATTTTATATATCTTCACTGTGAAAAAAATTTGCTTAAAAATTAGTACATGGACATAATTTTTAAGTAAATTTTTTTTGAAGTGTACTTACACACTACTAGTTAGATAAAACATTCATTTGAGTACGTCATCGCTCATTTTACAGTGTGTTTCGCTTTTTAATTCAAGATGATAAGTTCAATATTATTGAAAAATTGACGTCCTGCCGGAAGTAATTGATGGAAGCTTTTGTACAGAAGTGCTTTCGGAAGGTCCGCCTGACAGGACTTTGGTACGTTCTGTTATTAAGCTCTTCAATTTCAGCAAAAGTATAGCCTCTAATTTAATATACAGCTCCCTTTTAAGTTGGAATAATGCCGTTTGTAATAATATTTCTTCTTCAACAAGGATTAAAAGGTATTGGCTTTCGGAAGTACACCATAATGACCTTCTTAAAATAAAGTTACCATCCACATTGCTGCATTTATTTCTTCAAATCCCCCCACTATAATCCTAAATAATTTTTTGAGCAAGCCGGTGTGTCTTACAATAGACTTTTCGTTTACGAGGTCCATAAATTGGCGATGCTAACTATTTACAAGATTTTCTTGAAGGAGCTCGTTAAAATGTCCGCTGGTATCGGCTTAAGATTATGGTTTTGCGTTGAAAGTTTTACTTTTTTTTATGATTATTTCAGAGATTTCCTTTTTGATGTACCGCTGGGGAGTTGCAGCGTCGTCACAGTCTTCTTCTTCTGATGAGAAGCTATAACTTTTTTTTTCTGGGGTGGGTGTATTACGGGATGACTTAAGTGATTGGGATCGGATGACTTTAGTGATTGGGCTCTTTTCTGGAGATAGTAAAATATCTCAATGTTGAGGGGTGATTGTAAGAGGATAATTGGAATGTGTAAATTTCTCATTGACTTGAAGATTTTAATGTTATTTTATTTGATAACAATAAGACTTTTTTGCGCTAATGAATGTGGGTGTTATACTGTATTTAAGATTTATGCCCTGTTTTCAGTTTAAGTACACGATAAATTTCTTATTATTTGTTTGCAATTTAACAATTAGAAGGATATAAACGCGTATATCTGCTCGTATATTACTAGTTTTCCTGGCAATATACATAATTTAAACTAGTTGTTTGGCCCGTGTATACACTCAATTTTTTAAACAGGTTTCTCAGCTATAGATGAGTAACCTGTTTAAAAAATGAGTTGTCTCGTCGGGACTCGAACCTGCGACCTAAAGTCCCACAGTCCCGCGCGCAACCAACTATGCAATGAAAGCACGTTCTATCAAAATCTATCAATTGGACCACCACGTTAAAAGTTAGACATTTCGCCATCACTTTCTACAAAAAATATTCAGTTGTATATACGTATAATAGTACTACGTATAATTATTTATATATGTATAATTTAGAAACTGAATGTAATTCAATATAAAATAATATATGTTTCAATAATTAATTCCTAGCAATAATTAAAAATATAATTATCTAAGTTGATTTCTTTTCTAATTGGATAGGGTACTTTTGAAATTAATGAAATATATCACGTGTGTTTATATGATATAAAATAATAAAGTGAATATTCCAAATTACATCATTTCACCTTGGCTATTCCTGGTTATAAAGCATAATGTTATAAGTAAGGTGGGTAAATTTTAAACAATACATATAATTTTTAAGATAAATAAAGATACCTTTTAAAAACTGCAAGTAAAAAGATTCCACTTACATTTTCCTTTATAAACATATAAGTTCAGTTCATATACAATATATAATGCACAAAAATGTATCTATGTTATGGAAGAAAAATACTGATTTCCTCGTTAGATTATTTAGGAATAAAAATAAATACATTCTAAAACAATGTCTGATTTATTAAAAGCACAAGTTACCTCAATTGTTAAGCTTCGTCGGGTATAAGAGACATTAAGAAATCTATATTACATAAATAATATGTATGCTTATTTTTTACGATCATATATCGCCAGTTATTCAAGATATATGTATAATTTAAAGGTTTTCATACAAAATATATACTCTTTTCAAGTATAAGGCATTAAGAGGAACTTTCGAAATTCGTTTCTATTAAAAAAAAAATATTTTCTAAAAAAAAAAATGTGTTATAAATGTAAATTACTAATTTTTTAGCATTGGAAAAAAAAAACTTACAGATTCGATATTTTGATTGTCCTTCAGAGGATTACAAGTAATTTGAATAAAAAAAATTAAAATTAAAAAAAGCTATAAAGTACATTTAATATTTTTCAGATTGGACGGATTAAAATTTGTACATTTGTTTGCGACTACATTTCTAATATTGCTGACATCATATCTGAGGTTATCAATGGACTTTACCGTGAAGTTTTCAACAAACTTGATTTGCAAATATTCCAAATCTTGATTTATGCTTTGAATAAACACACATATCTGATCAACAGGACCTTCTATCATTTTAGGTACAAAAAATCCCATTTCTCTTTGATAATTATATCGTTACTTTTTCACTGTTCCACTCGGTAGCCATTTTTTTTAAAAATAAGGTTTTAAAAACTCGCATCGCGATCACGAAAAAACAATAATTCAGATAAAAATCAAAAACACACAAATCACACACGCAAGATTTGGGAGGTGTTCAGCTTTACGTGGAATCGGAAGACGGGGAAGGATTCCGATTGCGACCACTTAAATAGGAATGGTGTGTAAAGTCGTGAGGGGAGGGTTCGGTTTTAGTGGCCGTGAAGGGTAGGAATTATACCCGATGCTTAATCGGAATGTCCGTCGCTACCGGAATTTCTGGGAATTGATGGAAATGGTCAGCTTTAAGATAAAGAAGGATTTAATAAAAGTTTTTTTTTTTTGTAAAAATATAAATGACAAGGTTCTTTGTAGGAACTGATGATGATAATTCTGTGCTGTTGTAGGAAGACGTCTGACTGCTTTTTTGAATGCTTTCGAAATTATATATGCTTCGATTTATGTTTTAGTTTTTTGTTTGTAAAGAAGTTGAAGAGGTTCCATGTAGTCCAAACGGTTTCTTCAAACTATTTTGATATTTATTTTTTGCGTTATTGGGAATGGGATATTAAAAATATATAGTAGAACTCCAATTATCCGTACTCCGGTTATCCGGATCAAACAAAGCGGATCGTCAATTATCCGGACATGGATTGCTTTGAGGAAAAACAAAAATCAGCAAAATCCACATTTAATTTCTGTGAAAGATATTGTTTTTAATAGTCAATAAATTACATTAAAAACTAAAGTAAATATATTTTTTTACTGAAAAATATCCTTTTTTCGTGAATTATTTAATTATCCAGATATTCGATTATCCGGATAGGATTTGATCCCAATTGATACATATAATTGAAGTTCTAATGTATTGTGTTCGGTATTGAAAATCACTAAAATATTAATTAAATATATAAAACATTTCCTAAAATTGTCGAAGGTATAAATAAAATTTAAAGAACACAGATTAATTCATTACTTTTAAACCAATTGTAAACAAATTAATTGATAATGACTTCCTTGATATCTTAAGCGCTTTCATAATAAAGCAAAAGTTCTATAAATAAAAAAAACGCACATTTTTAAAAATATAAATATTATTAGTTATAATTTAAGTTGTACCAAAATTTTGAGGCATTTACAGATGTGAATGGATATATTTCTACACATATATAAAATAATTATGTCTGACTCTCTGTAAAGTTCCAAAATTAATTTCAATTCAAGGCTTGGGAATTGTAATGAAAGGATTTCTTTATTCTCATCGTTTTTCCATCAACGTTGGGACCACATGGCTAGAAAATTCTACAATCACGGCGTGTGGCCTCAGACTGTGAGTAACGAAATATTAATACTTACAAAACTCGAAATAACTTCATTTTGTTCTTTATGCCTAATTTTAAATTAAAATTAACTTTTTGAAGGCTGTGTGAAATATTGAAACTTTAAACTTGTCTTCAAGCAAGGTAGTTTAATTTATATTTATAATATATGCCTTCATCTAAATTAAAAAAAATATTTTTTAATAGAGATTTGTTGGAATGAGCTTAATAAAACATGGCAAGCTTATTGGTCAGGAAGATTGCAAGCTTATATACATAAGAGTTTTCCACTTCAGTGTGCGTTAGGAACTGAGTTATTGCAATTTTGCTTTCTGTTATGCACTATTTTTTGTGTTTGTCGGAATCCAACTTTAATTTAAGCTAAACTATTTTTAATATTGTTTTAATTATAGAAGGGAATCCCATCATGGTTCCATAGATTGTTACTAGAAATTTAGAGTTTTTCAATAAAAATTAAATTTTACAGTTTTTCCCATAAAAAAATTACAATGTAGTTTTCCCCATGAAAAATGAAAGATTTTTCAAGAAAAATAAAAAATTGAGTTTTCAAAACGAAGATAAATGTTTTTCTAGGAAAAATAAAAATTTAGAATTCTTTTTATAAAAAATGAAAATGTAGAGTTTTTTCATAAAAAAATAAAAATTAAAAAAAAACTCTACTACTTGGTATTTTTCCATTAAATTATTATTTATGTTTACTTATTTCTAAGATGAGACATTTCAACAAATACCTACCAAAGAACGTGTGTCTTTACTAGTACTAATGAAATATTTCCTCCATACCATAATATAAACAGATTATATCATAGTACCCATAAAAAAAAAGTCAGCATAAAACCTTCATCAAAATTTTGAAATTGAAGGTTTTATGCAGGAAAACTGCAGTTTCTTTGAAGATCTATAAAATTAAAGGTTTTTGTTTCAATGTCCTTCATAAAAACTGCAAAAAACCTTCATAAAAACCTAGAAAAAAAACCTTCAATTTTTAATCATGAAGGGAAAATGCAGATATTTTAAAGATTTCATGCAGAAAAATTAAAAACTTAAAAAAAACTGCAGTTTTTTGTTTCAATATCATTATAAAATCAATTATAAAACCTTCAAAAAACCTTCAATTTGACAATTTTGATGAAGGTTTCAAGCTGACTTTTTTTGCTGGGTACTTATCAGAAAAGAATCAGCTATTTAAAATAACCCCAAAAAACAAAATCCTTTTTTGTCCTTCGATTTGCAGTTAATATTTTTATGATTTATATTTGACCACCAATGTTAACGGCGTCAATTTTAAAGGCGTCTAACTTTAATTCATGGTCAATACAGAAGGCCGACGCAAAAGTTAAGTAAGCGTCTTTTACCTTATAATCTGCACCAGGACAACGTCACATTTTCCATCGACTCCCATCTAATACCTACCCCGATGCTCCAAAACGCGGCTATTAGCCCAAGCTATCGCGTCCCATTCTCGAATCAAAGCTGGGAGGTATCAATTTCCGAGAATCTCGGACTTTTCTGGATAATTCCCGAAACAGATCGGCAGCTGATTCAGACAAATGGGGGTCCAGCCACGCTACCTGCGATCGCCCAAACGCTATCATCATCGTCTGATCGCAACTTGTACCAATCTCGATCAAGGGCACGTACACACACCACGTATAATAACAACCCCCAAATCACCTACCCCCCCCCCCATGGAAAAAAAGATGACCAAATCATAATCCATCGTTATCGATACACAAAAAATAAAAAACATACCCAACCGTCTTTCTTCGTATTATTATTATTACGATCGGACCCTATGTGTACCACATTTTTTTTATTATTATATATTTTGCTATTATTATTATCTATTTGGACGTTTTCTGAAGAAAGAAGAGGGGGGGACCGCGTAATAGCGATGGTCTGAACAAGTGTATAATTTCGGTAGCAGGGGGACAAGATAGCCAGGGCCCTACAACGGGCAAGTCACGACCGACCCCGGGCTACTATAATTAAAAGCCATTTGATGGGCCCCGCTGCGGCGGTAATTATTGGTCACGTGATCTGGTAGCCACTTGATAAACGATATACGTTGCGTTACCGGTAGCCCCACCGTAACGTCCAGTAGCAGTAACATTTGATCTTTCGGCGATCCCCCCCCCCCTTGCAGGTTTTGATTCTTCTTTTGGTGGTTCCATCCCGTGCGAATTTCTTGAATGGAGATAATTGGGGGTAGTTACTACAGCCTCCAGTTTGTTCTTACTATACGCTTGTCAAAATATGGCGCAGAGGGTTGGGCCGTTTAGCTTTTTTTATGCATTTGGATTGTTTGGTATCTCACACGTACTTTTTCTGATGGTGCCTTCGGTTTATAAGATTACTAAATTTTTGCAATAATTTGAACTTAATCTTTAGTAATATTAGCCCCCCCCCCCCCCCCTCTAACAACGATCCAACAAATAAATTACATTATCTGACTTTCGAATCTAACATCGCATATATAAAACTTAGATTTTCAATTTTGAGGTCTTACATGTATTTTAAGGTTAAAATTTAATTATTCTTTATTTGTAACAATTTTTTTTAAGTCGCGCCGAGGTATCCGATGGAAGGTGGCCAAATGCCCGTCGTTAATAAATTTTCTTTTTTTTTATGCCTCTGTGTGTGTCTGACATTTTTAAAGTTCATTCATCCATATACATCATATTTGTGCTACTGGCTGTACAAATGTGTCGTACGAGACTCGTATATAACTGAATGGAGTCCAAAGTTGTAGAACAAATAAACCCACACACTCTTATTTTTCTTTTTCTGTCTGTCTGTCTATATCTGTCTATTTATCTTTATATAGAGGGAGACTAGCTGAAATGCCCGGCGCTGTCTGGACATTACGCAGGGTTTTGGCCGATTTGTTCACCGTGGCGCCACCTGATGGTTTCATTAAGAAATCATTACTGCTTTAAGGGATGAGAAGGAGATGGGGGCGGTTTTTCGAAATAAATATATATATATATTTGTATAAAAATAAAATATATATATATATATATATATATATATATATATATATATATATATATATATATATATATATATATATATATATATATATATATATATATATATATGTATGTATGTATCTATGTATGTATGTGTGTGTATGTATATATATTGAATATTGATGAAACATGTATACAGATGAAAATATATGTATTGATTTGTATATCTAGATGAATTATTAACCATGCAATGAAGAAAGTATGACGGAAAAGTAGTAAATATTTTTATAGGGCTTAAGCGCATGCGCACAGATTTGTTAAAATACAACATAGACTTTTTACAAAAATGATAAAAATCCCAAAAAATAAAGTAACTTAGAAGCCAAGGTGTGACTTATCACATCGACATTGCTTGTGACATCGTGAGTAGGACACATACAAACACAATGTGACTTTTTACTACGATAAAAAATGACATTCAAATAAATTCTGCGATTTCCCCCCCCCCCCCTCTGGAACTGAAAGTTAAACAGTCTTGATGAGAATCTGGAAATGAAAAAAAGTTTCTGTGGTTAAAATCGCTCTTTTATGCGTTTGTTGAACATGGCCCCAGGCTATGCCCGAAACCACAATTTTCTGCCTGTAAATTACACAGCAGTCACCAATATTTCCGAACGCTTTAATGCAGCAGGTGCCCGCATCGATACCTGTGATGGATTTCTTTTCGGTGTACTTTTGCAATCGAAAACTTGGTTGTTCACTGGCCATTAACTAGATTTTGTAAAAGATTAAGACGCATTAAAGGCAGAACAGTAGCAGGTACCTTAAGGTGATGAATCTATAAACAATTCTTCAAAAAAGGGAATGGGTTTGGGAAGTAAGATGAGTGAATTATTTATGGTGGGTTTCTGTTTACATGGTAAACGGTTCGTTCATGTGATTTAACTATATTCGGGGACAACCTAAGTTGAGCCTAAAGCGATTGAATATTTATACATATCATAGCTTCCGCTTAAGGTTCAACTTAGGTTGTCCCCGAATATAGAATTATGTTACACTACGTCAAGTTATATAATATTATATCACGTCAAGTCACCTCAAGTCGTAATAAATCATATATCATATTATGTATGTATCATATTATACGATCTCTTTAGTTTCAAATCTATATAGATTGACATTTTCCAAAACTCGTTTTTTAAAAATATTTTATATAAGTTTTCAATGCACTACATCTCCTTACAAAGCGGTATTGATCAAAAGTGTATGAATCCAGTCTAAAAATGCATTCAAAGTAATGCGTTTAGATTCGAAAGTACATAGATGTGAATCGTTTTTAGCAACTACCTGGTTTTGAAACTAGAGGGTTCATATACCGTATCCTATATCGTCGTCGATATCGTAATATTTCTTATTTTATTATATACTAGCAATATGGCCCTTCGTTGCTCGTGGTCACTTTGCGCAGTAAGAGCTGCGCGATTTTGTCTTGTCAGCGTAGCCATCGCACTCTCTGTGCACTGTGAAAAATAAACTTTATCAAAATCCAGATTTATTAAATTACTTTGAGTATTTTTTGAGATACCTAAATCTATTTTTATGTTTATGACTTTACATGCTATTGCGACTACTATTTAAACTGACTTTTTTGTAAAATGTTTCTTTTTGTGAAATAAAAATTCCTAAATTTTTTTTTAATTGTATATTTTTTGTAAAAAAATTAACCATTTAGTGACAATAAACCCATGTAGTAAACTTCACATTCATTAGTTTTAATATTGGCGACGCAATAATATATCAAAGAAAACATATTGCATTCTTCCAAATCGAAATAATTTATCGTATTTGGTGATTTTGTTTGTGCCAATTGGCGAACAGGAGTCTATATATACGTCTTTCAACATAATTTCATATGAATCAATATTTGCGGACAATATTTCTTATAAAAAAATAATTATCAAATATTCATTTTTGAATTCCAATAATATGTATTTGAGGTGAAAATTCAAAAATAAGCTACATGGAGGTATAAATATAGAAAATATTAAGTTAAACTTATAGGATGGCCCATTTCAAAACCATAGCAATATTCCAGTCTGTAACAAATAGCACTATTGTCATAAAGTTAAGTTGTTCGGAACATGAATACACATTGAGTCAGTATAAAGAGCTGGTTTATATTCCTCCTTCGGTTGACGAGGTTTTTGTTAACGACGTTAATTTTGTTATTTGGAAACTAATTTCGCCATTGTGATGATATTTTTAAATATATGACCTCTATTTTAGCTCATTTGGCAACATATTTATTTATTTAGAGAACATTTTTATTCATTTGGCGACATTTTTAATTCATTTAGCAACATCCGGCGACATTTTTAATTCATTTGGAGACGTTTACTCATCGGCCAATAAAAAAAAAATCGTTTATATCAGTATTGTCGAAAAATATTTTTGGTCGCCAAGGTGATTTTTAACAATAATGTTATGAGAGGAGATCGAGATGTAAATTTCCCATAGGAGTAATGTTAGAGAAAATGGAAAAAGTTCTAAAACTTTTGACTGGTTGCAGATATCCACATGAAACAAAGTGCAGATTTTAAACTAAGAAAAGATTGTTCAAGTGGTGCAAGTTTCATAAAAATCCGTGCAGTAGTTTTTGAGTTAAATCCGGACAAACAGACAGACAGACAGCCAGACAGACAAAAAAAAATTAAAGTGATTTTCTGAATCAGCGCATCCTAATTCGTAAAGAAAACTCAAAATCAGGGGTTTTGTTCGATTCCACAGACAGACACTCCATTCTTATATATAAGTATTGATCACATCGCATATCAGATATCACACGTCACATATCTAATTTACACGTCACATTGAACGGTGTCTTTACGTTCTCAAGTCACTACAAATCATATATCATATTCGATGGCTAAAAGCACAAATGTAGTATGTCCATTTTATTTGCAAACTTTCGGAAAGCGCGAAAAGAAGATTGCAAACTTAGAGGAAACATATGCGATTTTTATTTTAAACTGGCATCATAAAATTGTTATTTGGAATTTACATATGTGTAATCAAGATGAAAGTGCTAGAGTCTAATTTACGTTGATACCAATATCTAATTTTTCCAAAGGTCAACTAACACCACTGTGCCTTTAGTTCTTGATATCATATATCAGATTTTATATCATATTTTACATAATGGTATTGATATAATATACCATATTATATATTCTATTAGGTATCACATTACATCACATATCACAAATCACACATAATATATATCACATATCATAAGTAATGTGACTTGGAACAAGAAGGAAAAATATCCTATGTTAAGTCAATGATACATTTCCCCCACTTGTTTCATATCACAGATGTATCACACATTCCATATCATATCATTTTATATCATATCACATCACATCACGTTACGACATGTCATCCCATTTCATATAATTCATCATACAACGATTAAATCAGGATAACATCATACTGTTATAACATCTTATCATTATAGATCATATCATACACATATATAAGAAAAATCATCGTAAAATTTTGTAGTTTCCAAATTCGCGATGGGAGATGATATGTCATACATTTATATAGTGCTGATATCTGATATATCCAGTATTTATAAAGACAAAAACAAAATTGAGAATAGTTTTTTTTTAAATGCTTGCACATCCTTTTATTGAATAATTATTAATCCTTCTTATTCTAGATCACAGATATATTACACATTCCCATGTCATATCATTATATATCATATCACATCACACCACATCACGTTACGTCATGTCATGGCATTTCATGTCATTATGTGATTTGGAACAAAAAGGGCCAATTTATTATTTTAGTGAACACTTATTAATTGAAACTATATCAATGTACTGTTATTTTGTAAATTTTTCCAACAGCCATTTGCATTTATTACATATCTGATTCTTGGAAATTTCAGAAATATAATAGAATTAATTTGTATTAGGTGTTCGAGTTGTCACATGGGACATTGAATTTACGTCGCATTAGAACTGTACATTGGACTATTCTCGACGGTTCTATCCCAAGGGAAATTCCCAGAAACATTTTGTAGTTTCTTCTCATTTGTTTTCGAGAATTTGTCTACTATCCTAGACCATTAAGTATAACTCACATAAAAATAAATTATAATGTTAAAAAATGGTGTATATTGTAAATGTCTTTTGTATTTAAATGTTAGAACTTTAGATGATTTGTAACTTTCGGTTCCCGAACGTTTGGCAAATATATCTTAATCCAATGTTCATCCACAATATATCAAGTGAATGTCATCCTCCATATACTTTGTGTTGGTTACACCCTATAAGAAAACAACATAGATTTAACGCGCTCAGAATAACTCACTAGTTCGAGATTTATCTGTTTGTCATTCACAAATTTGGGTCGCGTTGAAAAACGCTGTTAACGAGAACGCTAGCCTTTGATTTTATTTAGTTTGTTAAAATATTTTTTTTTGTCTCTACTACATTAAGATTACATGAAATGTTTGGAACTATTTGTCATGCAGTTTGTGTTTTATTATTTTTACTTTTTGTTGTCAATTTTGGTGGTAAATTCTCTATAAATGAAAAAAAAATCGGACAGGAACAGTCCCTATTGTAACGTAAAGTTTTGTTTGTGAATATATTGTACGCGCGGCCTGTACGGCAAGCTGCTTCTTTGATCGTAATAAGACTCATCTAGCCCCCCCACCCACGCGATACAAAAGACAGAGGAAGGATATGGGTTGCCAATCAGCCCATGGATTGGCCCCTGGCTCCAGGATATTTCGATTAGGTCTTTGCTGAACTTTGCTTCAGCTACAGGTCTATTTTTATAAGGGTGTTTTTTTTTCGGGGGGGGGGGGGGGGGAGCAGTACTATAGACCTCTGGCCTCAGAGCTTGGAGCTATGGACCATAAGTCATGGTTTTAAATTCCAGATATCGTATATTTTTTAAATAAAAACAATAACGAAATTGTTTTCAAAAAAATTGTGGTCAAAGTAATTCACGGAAACGCACTGGTATCGTCATCACTGTCGTATATCATTAATATATAATCTCATTGTCTTGAAATAACTTCTAATGAAAAGTTGACATCTTATATTCAATATAAATTATTATTTGATATATATTAGAATTTGCCTATATACCTAAAACCATGAACCATTTGCTGAATTTAATGTCTATCTCACTCACTATTTTAGATACACATGTATGAGTAGTCCAAATACAAAAGTAGTTAGATACAAAAATTCAAAAAATTATATGTTGCTATTAAAAGGTTTTTTATAACTTGGTAAAACATAATAAAGGATCACAAACAGTTTTTAACTAATCAAAACTAAAAAAAAAAATTACGGGTGCAAAAGAAGCTATATCCCGCCAATATAAACATGATCATCAGAGGTATTTTAATTTCTGATTGGTTGAAATGTGGAAATTCGGATAATATAAACAGAGCGGCGACGCATCCCTTTGCAAAACCAGTTAAAAACATTCATCCAGTTGTAAAACAAGTTATGTGAAAATTAAAATTTAAGACGTATACGATGCGATAATAGTGTATATGAACGATACGGACGTATACGATATTAGTTAAGCTTATTCGGTAATTTGAGAACATACACCTTTTTTAGTTAACAATTGTTGTATTTTTTTCTTCCTTTATATAAAAAAATGGTATTAACAATAGCCATCGTTTCACAGTTATTCTCGATTTAATCAAAAAACGTTTCATGGACAGGGTTCGAAATTAGGAGATAAAAGTTAAGTGTTTTTGGCACATTGCAATTTTTTTTACTTTCCAAAATGTTCTGCCAAGGCGTAATTTTACAACAATTCAAATGTTTAAGCAGAGCTGCTAATTCTTAGGATATTTTTGTAACCGTTAAAGCTTCTTTTGCGTAAAATTAGAAGCATATTTACATTTGTACTCTACAAATATCACTGACTTACTGACAAAATTACTGAAAATTATGAACGCAATTATTGAAAATCAAAGTCAGATGTCAAAAATGACGACTGAGTGTAAAATTACGGTCCATAAACTGAAATTTTTAAAAGCAAAATACGACTAAAGACCGCTAATTTCGAACCCTATTCGTGCATATAACTGCTTTTGCATCTAGACTACTCATTTACTGGTTGACCTTAAGTCATTCGATTCGTTAATCTTAAGACGTATACGATATTAGTTATGCTTCTTTTAAATTATTAGGTAGCACAGCTTCTGCTCAAAAGGATTCTGTTTGGAAAAACACCATCAACATTTGATTGTCTCAGCTGGAATGACTTGTAACAAAATGGCGACCCCTGATCCAACACAACCTCGAAGTGCGACGTTTGATGAAACATGCTTAATCAAGATGTCATTTTTAATCGATGGACAAGTCCGGTATCGATGGTGCGATCTCATCGATAGCGTCCGTCACCATTAAGGGAATTCATTACTTATTCTCCCTCATCAGCTATAATCCATTTATTCGAATCCATTTAGTTTTACTTCCAATCATAGAATAGAAGGCGCCATTTGGCGGCAGACATGTTTTTAAAAAAAAAAAATGCAGCCATGATGAATCGTCATTCGTGTAATGCAGAAGACATCTCGTTAGTGTCCGATGGCTTCTTGGCGTCAAATGGCACCGCCTGCTTGTAATGAGGTAGCGATGGTGAAACATGCCAAATGACAATATTTCTATATTCTTATTGCTTAGTTATTGTGTAATGCGAAATCATCATTTCAGATAACGTTTAAGGAACTAGTGTATTTTTCTTATTTGAAAATTTTATGAAGTAATGAACATACGTTTGATGATCCAAATTAAATGATTTAACATTGTAAAAGAATGTACAATTTCATCGTAAATGAGCAATGATGTACTCAAATTTAATAACCATACTTTCGCAAAAATGAGCAGTATGGTTTAAATTGCTAATGCCACCTTCTTATCAAGTCCATCTTAATAAAGCGATCTGGCAAACTTAAAATATTTGTTCGGAAAATGGTTTTCTACATTATTTGCTGTCGATTTCTTAAATGGAAATTGAGCTATTACAACTCATTCTTTTACCATGTCACTTTAACATTACTTCTGTTTATAACTTCTTCATGTCGCTCTAGCCACTTCTCTGGTAGTACAAAGGATAAGGTCCTGGACTTCGGTACGGACAAATAGACAGATAGGGTTCGATTCTCGGTAAGTATTGCTTGTAATTCTTAATAGTTATTGAAAATGATTTATGAAGGCAGCCTATGTAAGTTTGCAACTGTTTTTTTTATTCATTTTCAAAAATGAAACATGTATTCGGAGCTATGATAAGCATCGAATGCAATCAAACATGAGTACATTTGTCTTATTTTTAAGTACCCATATTCAACAGTGAACACATAAATAAGTTATTACAGTTCACATTTTGCTTTTTGGGGTTAGGATTGCTACCAGGGCTCGAAATTATTGCTTCTCTCAAACATGGCTGTTAGTAAACTCTTAGAAATAGGTACTCAAAAATAAGTAAAATGTACTCCTTTTTTAGTACATTCCATATATATAATGGTTCCGAATACATAAGTTTCAATATTGAAAAAGACATGTACTCAAAAATGAGTACAATTAGTAAAAATAAATAAAAAGAGCAGCAAAAACATAGTCTGCCTTTATAACTTTATCGCAATAAATATCGAATATTACAACCAAGACTTACCCGGAACTGAACTCAGATCCTAAGGCATCGCAGTCCAGTGCCTTATCCGTTAAACTACCAGGGCCACATGAAGAAATTATAAACAGGACATGTTACAAAGGTGTGCCAAAAGAATGGGAAATAAGATAATTGAGTTGTACTAACTCAACTTTCCATTTAAGCAATCAACATCAGATAATATGGAAAACCATCTGCTATTCAACTATTTTAAGTTTGTCAGGTCACTTTGTTAAGATGGCTTGAACAGAAGCTGAGATTAGCAATATTAAATTACACTGCTAATTTATGAGAAAGTACGGTTACTTAAAATTGAGTACGTCATCGCTAATTTTACGATGCAATTGTACTCAAAGAAAAAAAAAGCGGGTTCAGGTACTCATTTTTAAGTACCTTTTTTTTACAGTGTATTTGCAACCTAAACCTTTTTCGCAATAATTTTTTGTTTACGATCCAACATGCACGATTTTCTGCAGTTACCGAATTTCATGTATTATTTTTTAATTAGCATGTATTTTTGTGCTTCCCGCAAATTATATAGTTCACAAACTAAGTTAATCAAGGTTTTCAAGTTTTTTCCATTATTTAACTATTAAATTGCTTTAAAATTCATAAAAAAGGAAACTGAAAATTGCAGATAACAGAATCGGCTTTATTTTGTGTTTTGCCTTAAGTTTTGTTTAAGCCTTTGTTTAGGTTAATAGTTTCTGCTTGGAGCTTATGAAAGCTCGCAGCAGTTTTTGCTGCCACTTCGAAAATCTTATTTCGAGCCTTGATTGCTACGCTGTATTACACTATGTCATTAAAAAATGTGTTAAATCACTCACACTGTCATGAAAATCTAGATGTGAAAACCTAACAAACTTTGTGTCGTCCAGGTAGTGTAAGTATTGTTGTCTGACAACGCAAACTAACACATGACAAAATATGATTGCTGGCTATGATGTAATGTTGAAACATGGCAAACAAGAATATTTCTTATATTTCTTTGTAAAGGGGAAACATTGTTGGACAATAAATGATAACGTATTTGGTAATAAATATATATATAATACTGCTTAAAAAAACATGCCAAATGCATATTTAATTTTCCATAAAACATTTTAGATGTTTAAAATGTTTGTGTTTGCTTGTAATATATACTATATAAAAACAGGGTTTTGTCTTTATTTGGTTATTTTTAATAAAGAAATAAAATAAGAATGGAATATAGAGTGTGTAACAGAGACAAAACTCCATTTATTTCCAACATTATATAATTATTTCGATAAACCGAACGATTCCAAATTTGTTTTGCTCTTAATAATTAATTATTAGTAGTTGAAAAATTCAAGATATTTTTTAAATATTCATTACAAAGTGTGACACGTAAATATATATATATATATACATTTATACAATATTTTGTAAGTAATAATAATAGGTAGTAATGATTGAAACTAAAATCCTTGAATATATATTAATAAAACTTGAATACAGCTAAGGTGCGACATTAATTGTATTTTTAAAATTAGCAATAAAAATACAAATTTGAATTTTCAATATAACTGAGTTTTCACTATGTCATCTAATACTGCAATATTTTGATGTAAGACATAAAAAAAAGTTAAATTGAAAATTTTCTGGAATTGTTATTTTTTAAATGGATTACAATTCCAGAAATTTTATAATTTTATTCCAGATGCGCAAAAAGGAGGAATAGCATTGCTTAAAAAATGGAAGGTAACAAAATTTACATTGATGTGAAACTTCTTTGACAACTTCTTTGAAATTACAAGTAACTCTCTTAGAAAGAATATATCCTTTGAAATATAAAGTTGTGAATGGGTTTTATTAAAAAAATTTATATAAATTATAAATAATACTTTTTTGCACAAAACAAAGTACATGCAAAGTAAAAGAAAATCTGTTGTAATGATGTATTTTGTTAAAACTAGAAATAGAGAGATAATATTAGAGAACTAGAATTAAAGAACCAGAATTAGAGAACTAGAATTAGAGAACCATAATGAGAAAAGTATAATTAGAGAACTAGAATTAGTAAACTAGAATGAGATAAGTATAAATAGAGAACTAGAGTTAGAAAACTATAATTAGAGACCTGTAATTAGAGAACTGAAATTAGAGAACTAAAAATTAGACCGTTATAATTTGAGAACTATAATTAGAGAACTAAAAATTAGAGCGCTAGAATTAGAGAACTAAAATTGGAGAACAAAAATTAGAGAACAGGAATTAGAAAAAAGAATTTGAGAACTAGATATAGAGAATTAGAAATTTAGAACTAAACTGATAAATAACTTTTAATACACATATTGCATATATTAAGCAATGTAATTATTTAACAATTAATTTCAAGTAGAAAACAATCAATGCAAAAACTAAACCAAAAAAGAGAACAAGAATTAGAGCGCTAGAATTAGAAAACTAAAATTAGAGAACAAGAATTAGAGAGCAGGAATTAGAAAAATGAATTAGAGAACTAGATATAGAGATTTAGAAATTTAGAACTAAACTGATAAATAACTTTTAATGCACATATTAAGCAATGTAATTACTTAACAATAAATTTCAAGTAGAAAAACAATCAATGCCAAAAGTAAACCACAAAAGAGAAAATAAAAATTGTATTTAAGATCATCAACCGAAAGTGATCTGATTGGATCATCTTCCACTTCTAAAGGTCTGCTAGTAATTGTTTTGGTTATAACTTTTTGTATGTAATGTGTAAATATTCCAGATTCCACCATTCGTTTGATGTACCGACGCAGTATCTTTTTACAACAGAATGACTTCCGAACTGCCAATCCTGCGTGTGCTGAAAATATAGCGTCGTCTGAAATAAATTTTACGGTAAATGGTTCAACGCCGTAAGACAATTGAAAGTACACTCTTGCACTCACGAGCACGATTTTTTCCTCTTCTGCATAGTGAGGAAAGGTACCGTTCACCAATTTAAAAGACCAATTATTATCAATAATCTTTTGCGCGACATCTTGCAGTTTGTAGTTACGTCGCATCATTTCTAACACAGCAGTTCCCTTCTGAGACAGCACTTTGTAGTCACGATTCTCAACGGCAACAACTAAATCATCGATAGTCTTTATACCTTTCTCGCGTACAGGCAATGTCAAAAACGACAGCAGTAAACCAGAATAAGCGGAGGAAAGAAACATGGACGCTATCATCCAGCTGACCAAAGCTGAATTCGCAGCGGTTGAGGGTCTTATTCTTTTTGTGCTCGAATCTTGGCGCAAAATAATCCTCAGAGTCTCGATGGCTGCATCAGAAATGGAATAACGTCTTCGCGAAAGAATCCAGAGTGTAATTGTGATAAGGAGAAATGCTATTAAACAAGCGATCCACACTTCTGTTTGAAATGGATAATCCAACCTCGATTCTCTTGGTTGGAAACCTGGTTTGTTGGTGGCGAACGTGAAATCATAACATGCATATGGAATTTGGTGGAAACTGTTGGATCTGTTTTCAGTAACTGACAACGATCCTATAGCTAGGTCTGCTTCGTTTCTGTCCAACATACCGAGCATGCCTGTCCAGTTCCCGTCACTGTTTCTTCTGCCCCGTTCACCGTCTTCAGGTATGAGGATCTCATAAGCGAATCCCATTACTCGCGAAAGTTCTTGGATTAGAATTCCATCAAATCCTCCTTCTATTTCAACATGATTACTTTTGTTGATGTGTACTTCCATGACATATCGATGAGGTAAAACAGCAATTTTGACGAATTTTGGAAATACCATGGTGCCTGAACTGAATTTAACTCCGTAATGGAACTTTGCGGCAACTAGAATGCTTTTATTAGATAGTAAGCATTATTGATCTCGGCTTTTTAAAATTCTGAATCAATTTTGGGTTCTATGACTTTGTTAATGTTAATTCATTGGTACTTTTTTTTAAACCATAAACGAAAAACTAATCTATATTTTTTATTAATCAAAGTGAAGTAACATGGAATGCTAAATAAATATAGCTAATGTGTTAGATATAAGAATTTGAAATAATACAATTGAATGGATAACATAAATGATAATAGAATGTTTAGCACAAAGGATTTTAAAATTAACATAACAATAAGTATATAATTCAGAAGTAATACGAATTTTGTTCCAAAAGTTACATAAATATAGAAATATAATATTCTTTTGTTAGTGATTGCTTGAATGATCGAAAAACCATTACAAAAGCAATTACTACAATAACCATTATGCATGTTGTACTTATGCTGTCGTGAAATAGCCTTTGGTGAATAGTTTCGTTATTTGTTCACTTTTAAAACGCGCTTTAAATTGTGCTGCATGCCTTTTTTGTGATAAATGGCCAATGTTACTCCCATTTGATAACAATGTCCCCTACTACAAATTACAATTGCCACAATGGTTTTATACAAACACGGAAATTAGTTACGTTAAGCTAAAAACTCTTTGAACAAAATGTCACGCAAATCTTATTGCTATGTGATTAACTCTTAGCCTTGTATTATTTATAAAACTTTTAAACACATTATTTGCTTCTGAATAAATTAATAATAAAACAGCCTAATAAACTAATCTAATATTACTAAACAATAAAATATTACTAAAACAACTATTATGTCACCGAAGCCAATATTTTGCTGAGTATCAGCTGGTTTATCAATGCATAGGTATTCCGGACGAAAATTGATCACTAGGGGTATCATTAGGCCCGAATGGACTCGCCGGTCCACAGGCTTATTAACCGGTACGCCTTTTGGAAAATCAAGCCTGAACTTCTATTCAGTTAGAAAAATGCCTTCACGCTTCATGAATAATTTCTTTTACAACTTTAAAATTGTTTTAAGATAACTAAAACAATCATTATGTCACCGAAGCCAATATTTTTCGGGGTATCAGTTGATTTATCAATGCGTAGGTATTCAGGGCGATAATTGTTCACTTGGGATATCATTTGGCCTGGACTGGCCCGCCGGTCCACCGGCCTATGGGCCGGTACGTTTTTTCGAAAAATCGTACTTGCACTATCAACCAGCTTGAAAAATACCTTCACGCTTTCTGAATAACTTCTTTGAACTGTTTTAAGAGAACTAGAACAATCAAGGTGTCACCGAAGTCAATATTTTGCTGGGTATCAGCTGATTTTCCAATGCATAGGTATTCAGGACGATAATAGCACACTAAGGATATCATTAGGCCCGTAGTGACCCGCTGGTCCACCGGCCTATGGGCCGGTACGCTTTTGGAAAATCCAGCTTGCACTACTAGCCAGTTTGAAAAATGCCTTCACGCTTTCTGAATAACTTCTTTGAACTGTTTTAAGAGAACTAGAACAATCGTAATGTCACCAAAGCCAATATTTTGCTGGGAATCATCTGGTTTACCAATGCATAGGTATTCAGGAGATGATTTCTCACTAGGGATATCATTAGGCCCGGACTGGCCCGCCGGTACGCCTTTTGGAAAATCCAGCTTGCACTATTAACCAGCTTGAAAAATGCCTTCACGCTTTCTGAATAATTTTTTAAAAACTTTAAAACTGTTTTAAGAGCAAGTAAATTGTTTAAATTTAAAAGATTGTTACTGCTAATCATGAGCGAGACGCCTTTGCAACGCGACTCAATGTCAGACAGAGCAATTTGCGAAGTGTGATGAGCGCCGTCACCTAGGTTTCACCTTCTTGACGCTGTAAACGACAGCGCCACTGCGAACTTTAAGGGGCGGTTAAAAATTCAATTACAACTCGCTCAATTGAGGAGCGTGCGTGCATGCGAAAACACAGATGTCATAAATTCGCAAATCGAGAAAATCCGCTAAAACGTTTGGTAGATGCATGCATTTCTATAGACCTCTGGATTTTGATGTAAAAAAATAAAAAGGAATATTCGAAAGACAATTTTTTTTGGGAAATGGTATTATTGTTAAAATTACAAACTTCAAAAGTAGTAGAGTTTTTAAGTTATTTATTTAAAATGAAAATATAGTGTTGTTTCGAAGACAAACAAATATTTACTGGAGTGATGAATGCATTTTTTGAATGGCTGAAACGAAATATTTAATGACTTTCTTATTATAGATAGATAATTGGAAATTATTGTAATTTTCAAAAGCAAAGGGTTGAAATAGTTGGTGAAAAGTTTATTTCCATTTTCTGAATAATTTAACGGGAATATTGTATTTGAAGGAGATTTTTAAGATAAAGTTATAAATATATTTAAGAAAGTATAAATATAAGTGTTTATATTTTGTTTCAAAATGAGCCTAAATTTAGTAGGGTAAATGGGTTGGAAAATTACCTTTTTTTCATTCAAAGATGTATTTTACTTTTAAAAAGATATGAATCTGAAACTTTTTAGGGTTAGTGTGTAACAATTTGTTCCTTGACATCATCTTCG
This sequence comes from Troglohyphantes excavatus, assembly GCA_963932185.1. Classification (NCBI taxonomy): domain Eukaryota; kingdom Metazoa; phylum Arthropoda; class Arachnida; order Araneae; family Linyphiidae; genus Troglohyphantes; species Troglohyphantes excavatus. Next base: position 9,260,955 of record OZ010668.1, read on the forward strand.
AATAGGCTCCATATTTTTTTTTTTAAATTGCTGAATTTTTTAATTTTTTTCTATATCTTTTTTCAATCTTAGATTGGTTAAAATGGGTTGTCAGCGGGAAATCGTGGAATTTTCATATAAAAAGGCATTATCAAAACACATTTTTAGTCAAATTAGTACTTGAGTAAAAAAAATGACAGCCACGAACTTTTAAAATCTCAGTATATCTAAATCAGTGTATAAAAAACTAACAATCTTTCTAAAAATGTTACCCCCATTTTTAAAAATATACTTCTTTTATTACTTATTATTTTCGAAATAAAACATTTGTTTTTATAATATTTGGTTTATTTTGATGCTGGAATATTTTTTGTGTTTAGGTTATTTTTAAATTGTTCCAGAGACGATTTTTAATTCATTTAAAGTCAATTTTTTATGTGTTCTAAGAAAAGCAGAAAATCATTTTGTGATAGAAATGTGTTTTTCTTGTGTACAATTTTTTTAGATAATAGATATGTAATTTAGTTATATTAATATATAAATAGTGTTAAATATATAGGAGACAATTCTTGTCATTTATTAAGCTTCAAAATGACATTTTTTGTAGAATATTTGGAAGATTGTTTCATTTTTTCGAATTTTCTATTCTTCTGCATTATTATTTCGATTATCCATTTCATCACACTTTACAAATCAATAAAAAAAGCTAAAAATTTTAATGTGTAAATATAAGACGTGTTTTTTTTCATTAAAAAGTTGCATATTACATGCTAACTAACGTGACCCTGAATTAGCTAAGTGTACAATTGTATGTAACAAAACTTTTAAACAATTTAAAAGTACACTAATCGGTTTTCTGATTTTTTGCTTCCAATTCTGGTTACCCATAATTTATCTCGCCACCTGTATTCCAGTCCAACGTTCTATGGCATATTTTAACCTAGAGTTGGTGGGGCATTTTCCCCTCCAGTGCTAAGAAAAGCCCCACTACTCGCGGAATTTGAGGCCCATTCTTTTTATTTGTGTTCTAAATATTTTCCAGAAGGAAACATATAAAAATGTTTTGTTAAATTAAGGAAATTAATTCAGTTTGAACTGGCAAACAAATAATTTTTAGTATTTTTTGCACAAAGTACTTGTAACCTTTATGTTTAAGATGGGACAACAATTGTCCCATAGAGTATCTAGTGGTGGGATTGGGACACTTTTGAACCAGAGTAGGGGGGGGGACATGTCGCCTGAAGTACGTTGTTTGCGGCATTACAGGTAAATACACCTGTTCGGACAGGTGACGTCTCGATAATTTTTTATACAGATCGTCTTAGGTTGTGCTTTTCAGTATTTCGACACCTGTGTGAATGGCCCTTCCTCAAATCTGCGTGCCTTGAGTCCTTCCTCAAATCTGCGTGCCTTGAGGAAGGACTGTTAACGATCCCTCAGTCAGACAGTTACACGCCTCTTATTGTAAGGCGATTCATTCTTCCACAAAGCCTTGAGAACTCTTTTTCCTACCTCCCAAAGTGAGCCCCCCCCCCACCTCATTTAGGATTTAGCCTATAGTAAGTGCAACTTTTCTGTTACGGAGCCGTCGTGAAAAAGTTAACATTGAGGTTTAGCTGTCTTATCAGTATCTATCAGCATGCTATCTTTTGTCATAGAAAAGTATTTGACCCCACCAGTGAAAATTCCTTAAAATATGCTCTGGTGGGTTACTTTATTTCACCAGTTAAAGTGAAGTTAACCTTACAACAGTCAAGTCAATTTTAGTGGAAACCTTAATTTTCTAATCAAGCAAATAAATTGAAGTTACCTGCCTTTATAAGATGTCCGCTGTGTTGCGCAATGTTTTGTCGCAAGAAAAGAATTTGTATTAAAATGTGATTTTTAAAAAAACATATTTCTATTAATTTATATAAATCACGTATTGTTGTTCATATCACTGAAATATACGAATAAAAAATGAATGATTAAATCAATTCGAATTCACAAATTGATATGAAAAAACGTGGACTTTAGGATACATTTAAATTTTTTGGGGTTTTAAAGTAATTTTTTTGGTAGTGGGAATTGATTTTTTCGAATAAAAAAACTAGAATAATAGATTTTGAATGGTGCTTAATAAGAACAAAATGGTTTTATTTACTTCAAACAAGCTTTTCTATTTAAAGAAAGAATGAATCTGAACATAATTGTACAGAGTCCCAACAGACAAAGTCATAATTACCTCTGTAACAGGAAACGTAGTATTTTTAGTTTTATTGAAGATTCAAATCGTTTTAACTGATTTAGAATTTAAGTGTTAAAATTTAGTGACGAAAGTTTTGATACAAAAAGACGAAATATAACCAAAATTTAATCCCAACAATATTCATAACTTTCAAATTTTTAACAATACTCTACATTGGAAAAAAAAATTCTGTCGAAATCATTAATGGAAAATTTGCTAATAGTCTTCATTTAAGTAATTCCATATTTTCTCTTAAAAGGTATTTGTTGGAATTAAAAAAGTAAAATTCCCATGCGGTGAAAACAACTTTAAAACTTCGAGATTCGGTTTCAATAAATATTTCGCCAAATACGTCGCCAAGAGAGATATCTCTTTTATCTCTCAGAGGGTTAATAATTATAACTTATATCACATTGTTGGCAAAATTTATTTAAAATTAACTTCGTGTGATAAATTATTAAAAAGTTGTCTTTATTAAGGAAACGGTAAAATAATTTTTAAATAACAAGCTTTAAGTGTCACAGTATACTTTATAGGTGTATAATATTTTTAAATATTTATAGCTCCGTATTTATTATTATTTTTATAGCATGCTACAGTTGCATCCCACGGATGATATATCTTACTTAACGGTCATTTTCATCAAACTTAAAAATTATATGTATTTCAGACGAGTCCTTAAGTATTTTAATTGGTACTTATCTTAATAATTACTCTAATTTATTACTTAAGCAAAAGTTAAAGAGAGATTAATGAAACACCTCCCCAAATCATAATTAATAGACATCACCAGCAAATAACAACCAAAGCCCATTCAATTAGCTTTTTCTACGCATTCAATTCATTAGCACACACTCTCCCCGTTTATTTATTTCGGTGGCTGGTGCCTTGGAGACTCGCCGAAAAATCCCTCCACGGCAATAATTCAGCAATTACTTGGCGACATATTTACGGAAACCAGTAAATGCCCAGGAAAGACGACAAAAAGTCCCAAGCCTGTTATTAGGAGCCCGATTGCCAAAGACGACACTCTAAGCCCCGGAGGTATTGCCAAACCCAGAAGAAAAAAACCCACAGAAAGACTCTGCAGATCCCAAATGATGCCGAGTCTGAGGATACAGAGCCCCCGGGGGGTTTTGAGGGTAGATCACCGTTATTACACAAACCGAAAATGAATATTCACTGCATCGAAATATTTATTAGTGATTCTTCTCTGTGAGATTTCATTACGGTGGACTGTCTTGGCCTCAGGGGTACTTGGCAGGTGGCGACGCGGTTGGCTGGTTGGCGCTGTGATATTATTATTATAAACTAGAAAAACTATCACCCGTGCAGTATAATAAGGGAGCCGTGAAGTTTCCTGGTGGAAATGGAATTTTAGAGGGATATTTTTTTGTATGATCGATCTCCGAGTTGGGTGTGGCGGAAATTTTGTTCCTCGTAGTTGGGATGGTTATTGTATGATGGAAATAATTACCATCCTTGTGTGTCTTGCTGGACTGGGGTATAAGTACTGACATACGCTAGTCCTGACGATTTCGGATGCTTCTTTCTGTTATGTACCAATGACAACTGAATGGTATTATGGGTTGTTATGTTTCATCATATATTAATCTCAAAACGATGATGGCATAGGAATGTCATTTTGTTATAAGGAAGTGAAATTTTTTGGTAACTGATTGTGATGGATTGAAATTAGGTATTGTGGTGATGTAAGGAATGTGAAATTAATTATTATCATTAACAATTTTAAATTAAGTGTTGCATGACCGAATACTAACTATCTACTGGGGGACTGGTGCTGGTTAAGTTTGCAATGGCTCAAAATTTCTTATTTTGATCATGGTATGGAGATTTGGAGAGTGGCCAGCCATTTGAAGTGTTGTTCTCGCCATTTCACCGCCAAATTGCAATAATATTTTTAGTTACAGAGATACAGAGTTAGTTACAGAGATACAGAGTTAGTTACAGAGGTAAAGAGTTAGTTACAGAGATACAGAGTTAGTTACAGAGATACAGAGTTAGTTACAGAGGTAAAGAGTTAGTTACAGAGATACAGAGTTAGTTACAGAGATACAGAGTTAGTTACAGAGATACAGAGTTAGTTACAGAGATACAGAGCTAGTTACAGAGATACAGAGTTAGTTACAGAGATACAGAGTTAGTTACAGAGATACAGAGCTAGTTACAGAGATACAGAGTTAGTTACAGATATACAGAGTTAGTTACAGAGAACTTTCATAGTTAATTTTCTCGGAAGAGTGAGCTCATATTAGTCCCATTAGATTTCGTTATATCGAGTATCTGCTACTAAATGAAAAATAGCTATTGTATATATTTTTCTAAAAAAAGGATTCACACATGACCATAAGTGGTGACGTCACAGAACACAGTTGTGTAGCCTCTCCCAGCAAAAAAAGTTATCATAAACTTTTATTAAAACTGTTTAATTAAAATTTTATGGAGCTCATTGAAGTCGATTTTTGAGATATATAAAATTAAAGGTTTTGATTTATTATCTTACAAGAAAAACGCAACAAACCCCTTCAATTTTGAACCATTCAAATTATTGAAGGAAAATGCAAAATTTTAAAGTTTTATGCAGAAAAATTAAAACATAAAAAAACTGCAGTTTTTTGTTTCTAACTTCTTTATTCCTTTATAAAACATTAAAAAAAATCAATTTCACAATTTCGATCAAGGTTTTATGCAAATTTATTTTTCCTGGAGTAAGCGCCAAATTTACAAAACCGCCACTGATTTGTTGCTCTAGTGAGAATTTAGCTCAAACATCTAAATAATATACTGCAAGTGTCCCAACTCCAACCAACGTAACAGTATACACAATTAAATATAAGGTGACAATCGCTTAAGTCTACTTCATATCTCTATCATATTATTAATATATCATTATGTATCATTGTAACAATTTCGGTATGAATATTGAATATCCCACGTAACTTACCATCAGTGCATCACGCAATTCCAATGGGAAACACGACCGTCGATCAAATCAAAGGTGGAATGAAGATACGAAGACGAAATAAGCCCCGAAGGAAATAAACAATTTATCCATTCAAACAACACTCAGCTCATTGATTACCCATAGAGAAAGACAAACAGCTTCATAAACAATCCTGGGAAGCCGGTGATCCAATTCTCAAAGGTTCCTCCTTTAGGGGGAATATGAGATACTGCATGGAGTGGTCATCTTTCAAATAAACATGTTGTGGCAGATGAAGCCTGAATGGGGACTCTGATATCCCAGAGTACCGTGCGGCAAGTAAGCCACAATTATCGGATTAGTTGATATCGTATCTGGCTGCATTATGGGGCAGAGTATGGGAGGCTGTGCTGATAGTTATGTTAGGTGGTGATTAGGGACTGATTAATTATGGTTTATGAGATGCGGTTACAGTGTGGTACATTGACGGGGATGGACAGAGGCCGTGGCATAGTTCGAGAACGAATGGGTTTTATATGATAGTGGTTAATGACACTTAGGTGTCATAATAACTTATATTAAGAGGTGTAACAATGACTTGAGTTACATTAGGATTAATTAACTTATTTTTTTATGGAAAGCACAATAACTATTTGATCATTTTGAATAATATATATATATATATATATATATATATATATATATATATATATATATATATATATATATATATATATATATATATATATTTATATATATATATATATATATACAGACAACTCTCGTTATCTCGAACTCGAAGGGAAGTGTATAAAAATTCGAGATATCGAAAATTCGAGTTATCGAAAATCCTATAAAAAAGCTGTTTTGGTAACAATAAATACTAGTATACTTACACGACTTTTTTTAACATATCTATCCAAAATAGTTAGGTGAGTATTTCTATTTTTTTCGAAATCAATTATATTTTTCAAATGCACAATTGCTTGAAATGTCTCTGATGTTTTCATTTCCGGCCTCGATTCAATAAATACACGCATAGTTTTTATAGAAGATAGAGCCTCTTACAAAGTTTTCTTTGGAGGAGGTTAGCATTCTTCATTATCATTCTTCTTCTGAGAGCGATCTCTCATCAAATGCTGCTATAGAGAGTGCATTGCCTAAACAAAAATTAGAAGGGGTCGAGTGTCACAGGTAGGAATCCATTTTACGTATACCCTTTCAATAACGCAGAATAAGAAAGAGAACTGATAAAGAAGAACGTGGTAGTTACATATATGCTAAAGGTTCTTCAATGTGCGTAGTTTTGAGAGGAAAACAAAATTTTGAGTTGTGAGGAAACTTCGAGTTATCGAAAATAACGATGAAAAACTTCGAATTAAAGAGATAAAATTACATTAAATTAGTAATGAAGGTGCTGGGAAATCGATTTTTTTCGAGATATCGAAAAATTCGAGTTACCGAAGTTCGAGTTATCGAGAGTCTACTGTATATAATATATATATATATATATATATATATATATATATATATATATATATATATATATATATATATATATATATATATATATATATATATACATATATATATATATATATATATACATATATATATATATATATATACATATATATATATATATATATATATACATATATATATATATATACATATATATATATATATATATATATATACACATATATATATATATATATATATATATATATATATATATATATATATATATATATATATATATATATATATATATATATATATATATATATATATATAAACTTTATAGTAATATGTAAATTCCATGGAAATCTTCCCAGAAATGCAAAATTTAATTGAACAGCAATACAGAAATGCATTAATAAATAAATTGGACAACAAGTCATAAACCTAAATATTAATTGAAAACCATGTTAAATAAACACATTAATCACATTTAAACATACTTAAAAACCACAAACAAGGTATGCGCAAAGCAGCAATAACAATGTAGATTTTTCTAATAGTATAGTAAAAGTAAAAATAATGAATAGAAACTTCGAAACACGTGAACCCCTCTTCATCAGGGGGGAGCGAGGTCCACGCGTCCCAAAGATCCATGGTGTTTCTGATGTGACGTGCATTAAAAATGCTAAAATGTCGCAGTTCCCCCGACACCATGGACAGAATAGGTTTTTCCGAAAAACACATATATGAACACAAATATACAAAATTGCAAAATATCAAAGTGAAAAATTAAGCTTTTCAAATACAAGAAAACTAACAAAACATAAACTTAGCTATGAGTGAACCTCCATCAAACCACAACCAACAAATCAACATCCAACAATAAAATCCAAAATCCGTGCCATAGTGCCTAAAACTGGAATCTAAATCTTCAAAAAATATCTTATGTGCGCTTGCCGATAGCCCTATCTTGCATGTCCTCCATTTTTTCACTAAGATGAACCCAGCAATGTTGGTCGTAACAAATTTCCCGCAAGTATAGCGAAGTCCTCTTCCTTGTCACATAGGGAAAACACGAATCCTTTTGGAATGGAATTATCGGAAAGGGTCTTAAAAAATAATACTAGGTTTTCCATAAAACCTTCTCTGTGATTGCATATTTTCTTAATCCTGTATAATTGTGAAAGAATGATATTCCTATGTACTTTATTGCTAATATTTGAATCCCAATGTGTTAGTTTCAAGACCTTAAAGTTAAAATCTAATCTTTTATCATAAATTTTAATTTTTATTATATCATCTATTTTTATATCTAGATCTAAAAATTCTGCTTTGTTATTATTTGCGTTAGTTTTCTTAAGTTTTAATTCTGAGGGATAAATATTTTGGTATATTTGATCAAAATCTTTAAAGTCTATAATAATTAAGTCATCAATATATCTAAATATCTTATTATCATATAAATTTTGTGCGTTTTTTTCGTAATAATAAAGAAAAAGGTTAGCAAAAGCACTGCAATAATTACTTCCCATTGGGATCCCTTTTATTTGAATGTAATAGTTTTGCCCATTGTATAAAACATTATTGAAAACACAATATTTAATTAATGTTGACCACTTATCAAAATCGCAATTAATAAAAACTTCAAATTCTTCAAAAATCCTACGAAAAATATCCATAAGTTTGTCATGTGGAATACTGGTGAAAAGATTCTCAAAATCATATGTTTCAATATTATTAATTTCCCTATGTTCGTTCAAAAACTCTATTATCTTGGTATTATCCCTAATCATAAAACTTTCTCCATTTCTGTGTATTTGATCTATAACAATCTTAAGCATTTTTTGTAATTCCAGAGAAACATTAGTTATATATGTATTGGTGCCACATGTTACAAATCTAAATCCAACAGGATTTTTGTGAAACTTACAATTTAAAAATAAATAAGGGAAACTGAATTTATTATTCTTGATTTTTAGTTTTTTGTTAAATGCAATAACCTTCTTTTTGAAAATGTTAATAGGTGTATTCAAAATTTTAAAAGTATCATTTATACTATATTCCTTAATCAATATTTCATAATAGAGTCTTTTACAAATAAAGCTAAAATTATTACTACATTTATCTATAACAGTTATAGCAAATAGGTTTTTAATTTCTTCAATTTTATTTTTTAATTCTTTAGTTAAGTGAGTAATGTGGCCAGACTTTTTATTATTTATATTCGAAAATATATTATATTTTATGTTCTTATATATTTTATTTATCCATTCTCCAAAACCCTCAATTGGGAAACAATATTTGTAAGACATTTTAATACAAAATATATTAATTTCTTTTTCAATTATTTTAAGCGCGTGGTTAGGGTTGAAATAATAACTAGGTCTGAATTTTGTACCCTTTCCCAGTAATTCGCGTAAATCACTGTCGATAACAATCCCAAGATCCCCTGTTAAGACATGTCCGTAATCCTTATCAATAAAATCTGGGTAGTTTTCACAACAACATAAGTCATCCAAATCTTTAGGTATATCTTTGCTTAGTTGGTTATAATTACAAATTAAACGCCCAAGCGTTTTATTGTATTTATATGTGGTAACAATTTTTATATTCTCACGAATTGGAAAAATGTCATAATGATCAGTAATAATATTTCCAAATTAAGAGATAGAGAAGAAAAAAAAGATTGATAAAGGGTCAGAGAGGTAAATAGAGATATATACAGACAGATAGAGAGTTATATATATAGAGAGATTAAAATAAAATTGTCAGTCCTGAGACAAGTCTAAATGATTCGAGAAGTAGAGTGAAAGATACAAAATGAAAATACTAATGCTGAAATCAATAGAAATTTTAAGTCAATTACTCTAGTTTAAAAATTGTAACTTCCTAAAAAATAAAAGGTCAGAAAAGAAACATTAAAAAAACTGATTTACTATAAATATAGATTTAAGTAAAGATTATTATTTTATTTAATATCGTTATTTAGCATATAGGTCAAGAGTTTATTTTAATGAAATGTAAAATATAAATTTTATTTGTAAAATCCGATGTATTCATATATTGATGTGATGTTATTATTTTCCTAAGGAAAAAAAACGAGTTCCTTAAATTTAGCTGCTTATAGAATATTTTAATATATTACATTTGTGCTAAAGAGTTGTCTGTATAAAAATAACCATAATAAATGTAAATTCTATAAATAATTGTAATCTATTAAAATTTAAATAAAAAAAGGAAAACCGTTTTTAAGAAAAATGTGCAACAGAGTAAAAAATAATTATTAATTTTACTAACAAGTTGAAAAAAGAGATTTTTTTTATATAAATTTTATACTCAAACAACATTTTTGCAATCGGCGCAAAAATTTAAGTATGTTTTTTTTGTAAATTGGCATCAACTTCAAAAAGTTGTAATTAGTATGAAATGAAACTAAATAATTCAATATCTTCAACTTATTAGTAAAATAATAATAAAAAAAATTCTTAAAGTCGGTTTTTATTTTTTTAAAAAGATTATTTAATTTTTCCTTTTTTAATTTTTTAATTTTGCAGGGAGCAAAGTCCCCTGCTATTATTCATCAAGAAATTCAAATTGTTGCTAAAATGTTTCCGATTCTCGTGTCCGGTTTAATAAATGCCGGATAAACAAAACTATATTGTCTCAACAATGTATACTGTAAAACAATTCACATCCATGCCAGTTGAATGAAATATCATCGTTGTACAATTTTTATTCAACATAGAAAATATTTTAAAATCGGGGAAATTGTTTAAAAAAAAAGTCCGGTTAATCACTACTTCCAAATATATAACAGCTGAATAAATTAAAAAAAAATACGGAATGGGATTTTTTCTATTTAACAAAAAAGTATTTTCAAAATCGGACTATATATTTTTTTCAAACGGTCCGGTTAATCGAGAATTCTGGATAGAGTGTTAAATACCGGAAAACCGGAATATTTTTTTCAAAAGATGTCCAAGTAATCATGCCCTGTTCAACAAAAAATATTTTAAAAATACAATGTTTTATATATAAAAAAATACAATGCAGTCGAATTGATAATCGGTCACCTTTGGCGCGCTTTGGCGGTTGGTTGGCGAGCGTTTTAAACAGTTAAAATGACAGTTTCTTTATTAACTCTGTATAGTCATTGCTATTATGTTATACTAGTATATAATTCATTAGAAGCTGATTACTTTTAAAACCTTCTGTCTATAATAAAAATCTCGTCGATTAATTTGTATTAGTTAATAATTAGTTTATAGTTCCTATACATTGCCTAATGTATAATTTTTAATGAGAATCGCCATACAATCGAGTTATTAATGAACCTAATCAACGAAATAAGCCAAATCCATTTCTTCATTAATGATCAAACTGAAGATCAAGGTTTCGTACTTATTTATTTTTCGATAAAAAAAACTCGACATCGTTCCCATAATTTTTTTATTTCATGCAATTATAAGAGCAATTCTTTTGTTTATGATATTCTAAATTTCTCTACGTTTTCAGTAAAGTGATTTCCCATTATCTTGATATTGCATAGCTTTGTTTACATATATTTATTGATGGCTCGGGTTGAAATCAGGGAAGCGTCAAGGGTTTTTTGAGAGATAATCCTTAATAGTCTGAACATGTCCTGAGGTTGTCCCGAAAGAACATGATTGCGTACTCATCAATCAGATCCCAAAGCTTCCTTTGATGGTTTTAATGTTTTCTTTCACAGAAATGATTCTTGTGTACCGTTTATGAGTTTCTATATAATGAGAAACGATTAAAGTATTTTTATGTTAAAGGAAAATGAGAACATGATTTGGTGTCAAATGTTTAATTGAATATCATTATCGGTACGTCAGTGATTAAATCTATTGGGTTAAAATGCAGAATTTATTTAAAAAAGATTAATGATTTTTTAAGTTTTAATTTAGAATCTATTTGAGGCTAAATTGCAGATAAAAAATTTGAATTTTTAGATAATGAAATTAATGATAAATTATTTTTTATTATAAAAAAATAGAATAACGTTCAACATATATTAAAAGTGAAAGTCCTTTATTTAATAATAATAAGTTGCTTTGGTTTTGCTAATATTAGTTCTTTTACTAAATTACAGATAATAAATTTGAATTTTTAGATAATTAAATTAAGGTAAAGTTATTTTTTATTATAAAAAAAATTGGAATCATGTTTAACATATGTTAAAACTTAAAGTTATTCATATAGAAATAATAAGTTTTTCTTTTGGTTTTGCTAATACAAATTCTTCTTTTGCAAATATAATTTCTTTGTTTTTTGACAATATAAGTTTTTCTTTTGCTAATATGAGTTATTTTTTTGCAAATATAAGTTCTTCTTTTAAAAATACAAGTTACTCTTTTGATAATATAAGTTTTTCTTTTGCTAATTTAATAAGTCCGATTTGTAATATAACTACTTATTTTGCTAATATGAGTTCTTCCTTTGTTAATAAAAGTTCTTCTTTTACTAATATGTTATTTTCAATAATAAGTTCTTCTTTGGGTTTTAAGTTCTTCTTTTTACGTTTTCTCTTAACAGTACCCACATTTCATTTGTAAACCCAAATCTCCCGTTGAACTTGACTTCCTGGAGGAGTTTCACATTTTTAGCAATATTGATTTAATTGTCAATGAAACATTTTCGGTCCCAGTATTTCCCGCTTGTTGGCACACGATAGTTAACTCCAACCGATTGAGATAGTTTTTTGATTTGTTCTTTGGCAACACTTTCAATTCTGGGTTTATTTCTATTCTAATGCACACAGGCTTTTCATTTTCTGCTGATGAAGGGAGATGTATCTGCCGAAACATGTCCGGATTATTACGGATTTTTATTGCGTATTTTAACGTTGTATTTGTGTTTTAAAAAAAGTATGGTTTAGTATTGCTAATCTCAGTTTCTGTTCAAGCCATCTTAACAAAGAGACCTGGCAAACTTAAAATATTTGGTCAGAAGATGGCTTTCTACGTTATTTGATGCCGATTGCATTAATGGAATATTGAGTTATTACAACTCAATTATCTTACTTCCCATTCTTTTGGCACACTTTTGAAAATGTATTATGTTTATATTTTCATCACGTTGCTCTGGTAGTACAACCAACAACTGGACTTCGGTGCGAACGATATCTTATAGACGGATTGTGTTCGATTCCCGTTAAGTCCTGGTTGTAATTGTTGATATTTATTGAAAGTGATTTATTAAGGCAGCCTATGTATGCAAACTACTGCTCTTTTTATGCATTGAACTCATTTTTGAGTACATGTCTTTTTCAAAAATGAAACTTATTTATTCGTAGATATGATAAGCATCGAATGTAATAAAAAAAATTTACGTATTTTTAAGTGCATATTTTAAACATCTTCGCAAAAGAGAATGATATGCTATTCAAGGGACACTAAAATCATAATTCTTTTTGTGGTATTTGCACTGTTATTATATGACTAAAATATGAGTAATTTATTAGAACTGCACTAATTAATGATAAAACTAAATTAATAATAAAATATAATGTCGGTTACTATTAATATTAATGTCGTAAAAAGCAATAAAAATAAAGTTTAGTGTTTATTAATAAAAACTTTTGCAAATAATTGCCTCTCCCGAGAATAAATCCTGGGTCTGCCCTTGATCCACCCAAGATTTTTTAAGGGGGACACAATCCCAAAATTCTTAAAAAATTGCTGATTTTTTGTGCATAAAACTATGTTATATATAATTTAGAAGTTGTGAGCAAAATTTTTAAGCAATAGAAGAAAGAGAACGTGTTTTTTTATATGTGTATATATCATTTATCATCTGTCTATTAACTTTTCGTCTGCAACATTTATCATTTAAACAATTTTTGAGAATTTTTTTTGTCACTTTTAAAATGCTAAGGTAAAAAAATGTACTTAAAACTAAAATGTTAATAGCTTCTGAAGCTTTGATATTTAGTTTGTAAAATTTGGAATAGCTTTTTTTTAATTAAGACATAAATAATTTTTTTACGAATTAATGAACATAAAAATTTGAATACTTTTTAGGTGATTAAGAACTTAAAATAAGTTTTCGAAAAAGTTCAAACACAAATCGGCAAAAATCTCTTCATACGTCTTTAGCATGTACTTTGACGTTTTTTAATCAAATACAATTTTTTTAAGTAATAAAATTTGAAGGAGAAGTATTGTTCTTTAAAAAGCATAGTTCAGGCATAAAAACGCAAAAAATACAAATATTTTTTTAATTAATTTTTTTTTTATTATTATTATTCAGAAAAAGGTGTTTTAACAACGGAAAAAATGGTATCTTTGAATTCATTACAAATAAAATAATCTTTCTAAAAAATAGGGAAACCGACTTTAAGAAAAATGCGCTAAAAAGTAAAAAATAATTTTTAATTTTACGAACGCTTTGAAAAATTGACATTTTTGGATATATAACAGCCGGATAACCGATTGATTATTTTTTTCAGATTTTGCCTAAGTGGATTTTTCCTTATCCAACAAAAAAAAAAAAAGAATTTTCGAAATAGGACAATATTTTTTTTTCAAACGGTCCGGTTAATTGAAAATTACAGATAGTTAAATGCCGGATAACTGGATATTTTTTTCAAATTGCTCCCAAGTGAAACATCCCCTATCTAACAAAAAGAACATTGTGCAAATATCTGAATTAGAACCGAAATCCTGCGCGAACATACACAAAAAAATACATAATAATCGAATCTATGACCTCTCGACTTGGCGATTTTAATTTAAAATTTCTGGCGGTTTTATTTTGGAGTTATGGTTGGCGCGCTGTTCAGTCGGTTAATAAAATTAGGATTTGGAGCTCGGGTCTCCCTTAGAAAACGAAGACTAAACTGCATTCCATTGCAAAAGTGTCCAAACAAATTATCCCAATCCATTAGAGCTAAGACCACAAAGAATCCCAAAATCCCTTAAAACCCCAACCTCCGCAAATACTTCACAGTCTTGCAATACTACACGTGTTCCGTACGTGCAATACTATTCCTTCGTCGAATTTGCGTGCGTAAGTCCATAAGTGACCAGAAAGCATTTGCGGTCAGTAAACCGCATGCCCTGTACAGCACAATGGTTATCAGTTTTCCCTTGTGGTTTTACATAAGTGACAGTGAATATTACAGGACGGTCTGTTAAAGACGGTACGTGACATTCTTGGGGATGGAATGATTGTCGTCAATTCCCAGACATTAATTCTTTAATCGTGTGATTAGAGTGGGACAGTTCAAGGAGCAGGTCATGATGGAACACTTGGGTAATTTTGAAAATCCGTGATGTAATGCCTCACGTTCGTTTTTTTCCAAAGTTGTACTTTAGTCACCGTTGTGCGTGTGGCTTACGATTTTGTGTGTGGTTTGTAGTTATGCTGTTATGTTGTATTGCGTATTTGAAAAGGAAAACACAAGGAATTTTTTGATATACCTAAATATTATTGTATTTGATACTTGAAAAGGAAAACACACGAAAGTTTGAATATATCTAAACTTTGTGTTGTATTTCATATTGGAAAAGGAAAACACACGGAGTTTTCAATGTATCTAAATATTGTGATATTTCATATTTGAAAAGGAAAACAAACTGAATTTTTGATATACCTAAATATTGTTGTATTTCATATTTAAAAAGAAAAACATGGAGTTTTCAAAATATCTAAATATTGTGATATTTCATATTTGAAAAATATAAATAAAAGGAATTTCTGATATACCTAAATATAGTTGTATTTCATATTTGAAAAGGAAAACACATGGAGTTTTCAATATATCTAAGTATCTAAATATTGTTGTATTGCAAATTTTGAATAGGAAAACAAACGAAATTTTTGATAAACCTAAATATTGTTGTATTTTATATTTGAAAAGGAAAACATACGGAATTTTCGATAGATATAAATTTTGTTGTATTTGATATCCGAAAAGATAAACACAACACACGGAGTTTTCAATATATCTAAATATTAATGCCATTTCATATTTGAAAAAGAAAATCCACGGAATTTTCGATAGATCGAAATATTGCTGTATTTTATATTTGAAGAGGAAAACACGTAAATTTCAATATATCTAAATATTGTTGTATTTCATATTTGGAAAGGAGAACACACGAAATTTTCGACAGATCTAAATTTCGTGTATTTCATATTTGAAAAGGAAAACACACGGAGTTTTAAATATATCTGTATAATGTTATATTTGATATTTAAAAAGGAAAACACATTAAATACATTTTAAATGTTGAACAATTTTATAAAATATAGGTACATAAGAGATTTTCAGTCTTAAATGTATATTTTATTCCCAAGGATCTAAAGTTTTGCCTTCAATGTAAAAAATTGTTAAATTCAAATATTATTTTATAATTCAACATATTTCAAGTAAACTGAGGCAATGGTTAAAAGCCACACATATATAATTATTAAAACTTAATTAATGTAGTGGGAAAATATATTATGGTTTAACAGTGAAAACTTATACAGTTTCAATATTTCGCTCGCCAATGGAAATTAAGATTGAGAAGAATAAGAATTAAGATAGATTTAATTAAATTAATGCAATTTCTAATTATTACACTAATGTTAATGACAATGATGGTGTGTATTTTTTAGCGCATTCGTTTTTGACATTTCTTTACACTCGTGAATTATATCCACGCGTACATCAAATGATAACAAATAACTATAATTTCAAAATGGTCGCAGGTATACGGATAAAATAATACATTTATTTCCTTTCACGTTTGCGTCAATTTCCCCCCTAAAACTTGTGCACTATTTTATCTCGATCAAGGCCTTTTGATGTGTATTTTGTGTGATTTTTGTATATAAATAATAATAGCTATTTATGGTTACTTCTCTGTGAATTTGATACTCATAGTAACTCTTTAGGCATCCGAGATCACCTCCATTAATTTTCAGGCAGAATTTCTCAGCTATTCCTCAATGTGTAAGTCTTAAACTCAATGTCACTCTGTTAGGAACAAAATGCATATTTTTAAAAATATATATATATAAACCCTTTGCACTCCGATGTCGCCTCTCAGGCGCCAATATAACGGCCAGTTCTTTTGTTTCCCTGTTCTTTAAAATAAACGAGAACAGCATGATCTTGTGTTTAGAACATCAATCTTTTTCTCAACTTGTTCTCTTGCAAATACAAAACACAAATTAGGATTTTTTTCCCTTTATGAGTATAAAAACAATCTGTGGAAAAGAACGTTAAGAGGAATAACTGTTCTATAGAAAGAACACAAATCGCAAAGTGTCTTAGAGTGCAAAGGGTTAAGTAGATGATATAACACTACGGTTGTACTGTGGGGGTTAACGAATTGTTTTTATTTTACCATCCACAATTATCTGAGTACAATTAACTCCAGCATATTTATGTTATTTATTTTCCACTTTTGTTTATTTTTCACTTTTCACCGCAACTTATTGCTATTATTTTATAATATGTTAATTAAAGCAAAATAATCTTACATTGTTTTAGTGGGTTTAGTTTGTTTTCGGTTTAGTTAAATTTAAAAAAATTGGGTATATTGTAGGTTAAAAATTAACATCTAATAAAATAATAACAAAAGGTTGCGGAGGGGGACACATCACGGACACATATCGTGGAATAGCCCTGTACCCTTTTGTTTATCCTTATCAATAATCTCACTGAAAAACACTTCACAATACTAGCGTCATACGAAAAGAAAGTCATACTTTACTGAACCAAATCCTTCCCCCGCAGCGGCCAGGCACGATCCCTCCACGACCCCATGGTCCTACATAGGCTCCCCGGGTCGGGCCCTCCATGGGAGGGGGGGGGGGGGATATCCAGCACGGCATAGTAGAGTAGCCTCGCCAGGGTCTTGGAGTAAGACCCTGCAGTTGTAGTAGTTGTAAAAAGGCTAAGTAGGGCCAACTTTGCGATTCAGCACCCAGATTGACTCCTGGTTCCTACTCTAGGACCCTGCATAGGCTACTCTAGCCTCATCGTGACAGACGTAATCCTTTCCCTCTTAGCGGCCTGACATGATCCCTCCATGACCCCAGGATCCTACGTAGCCTACACGCGTCGGACCCTACACGGGGATTGAATTGAATATGTCATTCACGGCTAAAGTAGAGTAGCATCGCAAGTGAAGTAGTTGTAGAAAAGCTAAGTAGGGCCAACTTTGCTATTCAGCACCAAAATTTAATCTTGGTTCCTACTCTAGGAGTCTGGAGTGGTCACTCTAGCCCCATCGAGACAGATAAAAACTTCCCCTTTAGTGGCCTGACACAATCCCTTCTAGGGTCCTAATGTTGGTAGGACAAAAGGAAAAGAGTTACTACAAACTGGTTATTTCCATTTAATTTTTTACGTGTTTTCTACCTTTTTTTTTTATTTTTTGGGGAATTTGTAAAATGATTTTCTAGTTCAATGTCAATTAACCAAACCAAACTTATAGATTCGAAATTCCCAACTCAACAGTGCTAGAAACTCCCAGTTCCAACTTATCGACATTTTTCAACTTTTTCTCAGATTAGGTAATATTAAACAACTCTCTCAAAAGTATTGATTTGTTGCACGCATGGTCCAATGCAGGGTCCGTTCTGATATCTAATTTATGTTTAAATCTTACAAGTTGGGCAATTTCTAATCTTCCCAAGCTTCCGTCTTCTAATAATATTAATTTTTTTCAGGCATACATTTCCCTAATCCATGGATTTTTTTAAAACTCAAAATTCCCAACTTTTAAGGTTTCCAGATTATTGGGGGCGAGAAGGGGGGGGGGAGGAAGGGTCGTGTCCCCCCCCCCCCGGTGTGACGGGTCTGACCACACATTCCCTCACTGAAGTATAAAATAATCCCATATTCATCTCGCCGTCTGATGTGGTCGAAGTAGTAGGGGGGGAGTAGAAAATCTCACAATTAGTAATTATCCACTTCCAAGGTCGAATCTCGTCCTCCAAAGCGCCAATCTACGAGGAAAAAAAAAACTTCATCAATAACCGAACAAAGAAGGAAGGGAAACTTAGAGAAGAAGGAACATAAAAAAGAAATCATCATCTGCTTCTCTGACCATTTTCGGTAAGTGGCTTTATGATTATGATGGCGCGCCATTATGATGATGTATTAGGGGCTTCACAGGTGATGTCACGATTCGTGGCAGGCCATTCAGAGATCTCTGTGCCGATGCATATCGTGAGTGGTTGGGCAAGATGGCTACTGGAGGCTCCACCCTGGCATTTTTGTCTTGCTTTGCTTTTTGAGGGGGTTTGCTTGTTTTTTTTCTTTTTCTTCTAAAGAGTCTCTAAAGAGAGAAATGCGATCAAGTTTTTTTTGTGTGTTTGTTTCTTGAGATTCTTCGCAGAGGATGGACAATTCATCGGTGTCAAGATAAGAAGAAAAGTGATCGGCTTTGGGTTACTTTGGAAGAAACCTGATGGGGGTGTTCATCATAGGCGCAAACTTGTATTGGGCCCGAGCTCCCCAATATTTCGAAAAACTAGCCAAATTTTCCTAAATTTAATGCGTTTTAATAAAAGTTAGAGCCATGAGCCCCCTCCCCCCCCTCTTTCTATAATTTTGAAAATTTTACACCTCTACATATTCTAGAGTAGGGTGAAGGAAATATTTTGAAATCGAAATAAAGTTGTGCGGAAAAGATGGTATCCATTAATAGAAGCGTAATGATAAAAAAAAAGTCTGAATCGAACAATATTTTACCTTTGCACATCGAAGTCAAAGTTTTGAAATATTCAACTTTTTACCCATTTCCCCAATTGAAAATGAAAAAATAATTATTTTAATTGAAATGGAATTTTGCGAAACTCTTGTCTTTAGTAATTAGATGTAAAAAAAATTACGACATCGGGCAATATTTGGCCTTTACGCATTGCGGTCAAAGTTTTAAAAATTTCAAAATTTTACCCATATCGGGTCCATTTACGACAAAGAGTAATTTAACATGGAACAAATGACAACAAAAGATTTTTTTAACGGTTTTTGCTTCTACTTGGTGTCTTGACTCATCGTAAAAAAGTTCACACGTTTTGGATTACCAGAAGTGGGTTAAAACTGGGCAATTTCAAAATGGCCGCCACTGATGATTACATTTAGCTAGTCTTTGTATCTTCTTTATTGTGTAGAAATTAATAACATTTTCTTCGAATAAATTCATTTCTGCTATCAGAAATTTGAAATTTTGTTAATCAAATCGTTAGATCCAAAAGGCTAACAATATTCACAAAAGTAGGTGATTTACAAAAAAAAAAAAAAAATGTCCAACCGCAGACAAATTCCAATAAAAGGTTTTCAAACGGCTTTTGTTTCTTATTGACTAATTTGACTTACTTTTGGTTCTTATTTGACTCAATACACCAATCAGAAGCAAAAACCTTAAAGAGTAATTTTATTGGAATTTGTTTGCAGTTGAATATTGTTTTTCGTTAATCGACACGCTTCAGGTGATTGTTAGATCCCTTTTGAATCTAAGGAAATGATTAACAAAATTTCAAATTTCTGATAGCAGAAATGAATTGTTTAACCCATAATACCCCAGAATGGAAGAACAAATTATTAATTTCGACATAATACCCCAGAATGGAAGAACAAATTATTAATTTCGACATAATATTAAAGAAGATACAACGAATATAAGATAAAAACTCGTCTTATATTCGTTGTATCTTCTTTAATATTATGTCGAAATTAATAATTTTTTCTTCTAATCTGGGGTATTGTGGGTCAAACAATTCATTTCCGCTAACAGAAATTTGAAATTTTGTTAATCAATTCTTTGTAATTCAATCTAATTGTTTATTGGCGGACATTTTGAAACTCTCTAGTTTTTACATACTTCCGGAAGTCAAAAACTAGTCAAGTTTTTTACTGTGGGTCAAACTTGAAATAGAAGCAAAACCCGCTAATAAAAAACTTTTGAAGCAATTTGTTTCGGGTTAAGCTACTTTTTGTCGTAAATGGACACGATATGGGTAAAATGTTGAAATTTTCAAAACTTTGACAGCGATGCGTGGAGGTCAAATATTGCACAATGTCGAATATCCAATTTTGCATTCGTCTTTTAATTTCTAAAGACAAGTTTTCCGCGCAATTCATTTTCAATTAAAAAAAAATTGATTTTTCATTTTCATTTAAGGGAAATGGGTAAAAATTTTTAAACTTCAAAACTTTGATCCCAATGGTCAAATATTATCCGATTTTGAATATTTCTTTTGTCATAACTCTTCTATTAATTGGTATAATCTTTCCTCACTATTCTACAGGATGGTTCAAAATGAACGTTATGGTTTAAATGCTTTATAACTTTTTTATTTAAAAAAAAATTTAACATTATTTTGTCAAAATACATCATATGAATGGAGAATATTGTTAACTTAAACGTGAAAAGTACGTCTTGCAGGTGTCACCCATTTTCCGCTTCACAATGTCGTGCTCTTTCCAACACATGTCGCATGACTTTTCGCAAAATTTCAGGGGTTATGGCACGGATTTCATTGCGAATATTGTTTTTCAGTTATTGGTTCCTAACTGAACCTTGTTGCTGAAAATTTGCAAATAGGCGATTTATTGTTGGCACTGAGGGTCCAGTCCGCACATTAAAATATCGACGATATGCACGCTGCGTCAGAATAACTGATTTTCCGTTTGAAAAATAAAATTCAATGGTTTTTGTTCGTTGTTCTATTGTGTACTGTTCCATTTCAAACTCCACAAGCCTTCTTTACATAATTCTGAAGCAAAAGAAAAAAATGCAATATTAAATAAAAAAGTTATAAAGCATATAAACCATAACGTTCATTTTCAACCACCCTGTATTTCGATTTAAAATTGTTCTATTTTTTTTCACTCCATTGTTACATGGTGTGAACTCCATGGTGGTTCACTTCATGGTGTTCACTATTAGGTCGCGTTCACACGTGAAATTGTGAGCCGACTACAGAGATCCGAATTAGTTTATTTACATTGCATCAAATAGGACATTCACACGATTACATAGCAACCTATTATGCACTATTTGATAATAGTTTGATTTTCTATCGTATTTTACATTGCAATACTTGCATAACTTTTGAACTGAACTTGGTAATCTTTTATCAACTATTCAAGGATAAGTTGATGTTTAATCGTAGTTGATCTTGAGTTACGTGAGTACGTTCACACTGAACATTCACACGGTGATATAGTAATATTTTATTGATTATTTAATAATAGGTGGATGTTCAATCGTATTTTACACTGCATCCAATGATTGCTTTTGCATTGGGCATAGTAATTTTGTATGAACTATTCAATCAATGATTGCTTGATGTTTGGTTGGTGATGTTGTATTGAGTTACGTTTATTGAGCATGCTGTATTAAGTTACGTGAGTATGTTCAAACTGGGCATTCACACTGTGACATAATAATTTTTAATTGATTATTTAATAATAGGTGGATGTTCAATCGTATTTTTCATTGCATACAATGACTGTTTTTGCACTGGGCATATTAAGTTTTTATGAATTATTCAATCAATGATTGGTTGATATTTGATTGGTGATGTTGTATTGAGTTACGTTTATTGAGCATGCTGTATTAAGTTACGTGAGTATGTTCAAACTGGGCATTCACACTGTGACATAATAATTTTTAATTGATTATTTAATAATAGGTGGATGTTCAATCGTATTTTTCATTGCATACAATGACTGTTTTTGCACTGGGCATATTAAGTTTTTATGAATTATTCAATCAATGATTGGTTGATATTTGATTGGTGATGTTGTATTGAGTTACGTTTATTGAGCATGCTGTATTAAGTTACGTGAGTATGTTCAAACTGGGCATTCACACTGTGACATAATAATTTTTAATTGATTATTTAATAATAGGTGGATGTTCAATCGTATTTTTCATTGCATACAATGACTGTTTTTGCACTGGGCATATTAAGTTTTTATGAATTATTCAATCAATGATTGGTTGATATTTGATTGGTGATGTTGTATTGAGTTACGTTTATTGAGCATGCTGTATTAAGTTACGTGAGTATGTTCAAACTGGGCATTCACACTGTGACATAATAATTTTTAATTGATTATTTAATAATAGGTGGATGTTCAATCGTATTTTTCATTGCATACAATGACTGTTTTTGCACTGGGCATATTAAGTTTTTATGAATTATTCAATCAATGATTGGTTGATATTTGATTGGTGATGTTGTATTGAGTTACGTTTATTGAGCATGCTGTATTAAGTTACGTGAGTATGTTCAAACTGGGCATTCACACTGTGACATAATAATTTTTAATTGATTATTTAATAATAGGTGGATGTTCAATCGTATTTTTCATTGCATACAATGACTGTTTTTGCACTGGGCATATTAAGTTTTTATGAATTATTCAATCAATGATTGGTTGATATTTGATTGGTGATGTTGTATTGAGTTACGTTTATTGAGCATGCTGTATTAAGTTACGTGAGTATGTTCAAACTGGGCATTCACACTGTGACATAATAATTTTTAATTGATTATTTAATAATAGGTGGATGTTCAATCGTATTTTTCATTGCATACAATGACTGTTTTTGCACTGGGCATATTAAGTTTTTATGAATTATTCAATCAATGATTGGTTGATATTTGATTGGTGATGTTGTATTGAGTTACGTTTATTGAGCATGCTGTATTAAGTTACGTGAGTATGTTCAAACTGGGCATTCACACTGTGACATAATAATTTTTAATTGATTATTTAATAATAGGTGGATGTTCAATCGTATTTTTCATTGCATACAATGACTGTTTTTGCACTGGGCATATTAAGTTTTTATGAATTATTCAATCAATGATTGGTTGATATTTGATTGGTGATGTTGTATTGAGTTACGTTTATTGAGCATGCTGTATTAAGTTACGTGAGTATGTTCAAACTGGGCATTCACACTGTGACATAATAATTTTTAATTGATTATTTAATAATAGGTGGATGTTCAATCGTATTTTTCATTGCATACAATGACTGTTTTTGCACTGGGCATATTAAGTTTTTATGAATTATTCAATCAATGATTGGTTGATATTTGATTGGTGATGTTGTATTGAGTTACGTTTATTGAGCATGCTGTATTAAGTTACGTGAGTATGTTCAAACTGGGCATTCACACTGTGACATAATAATTTTTAATTGATTATTTAATAATAGGTGGATGTTCAATCGTATTTTTCATTGCATACAATGACTGTTTTTGCACTGGGCATATTAAGTTTTTATGAATTATTCAATCAATGATTGGTTGATATTTGATTGGTGATGTTGTATTGAGTTACGTTTATTGAGCATGCTGTATTAAGTTACGTGAGTATGTTCAAACTGGGCATTCACACTGTGACATAATAATTTTTAATTGATTATTTAATAATAGGTGGATGTTCAATCGTATTTTTCATTGCATACAATGACTGTTTTTGCACTGGGCATATTAAGTTTTTATGAATTATTCAATCAATGATTGGTTGATATTTGATTGGTGATGTTGTATTGAGTTACGTTTATTGAGCATGCTGTATTAAGTTACGTGAGTATGTTCAAACTGGGCATTCACACTGTGACATAATAATTTTTAATTGATTATTTAATAATAGGTGGATGTTCAATCGTATTTTTCATTGCATACAATGACTGTTTTTGCACTGGGCATATTAAGTTTTTATGAATTATTCAATCAATGATTGGTTGATATTTGATTGGTGATGTTGTATTGAGTTACGTTTATTGAGCATGCTGTATTAAGTTACGTGAGTATGTTCAAACTGGGCATTCACACTGTGACATAATAATTTTTAATTGATTATTTAATAATAGGTGGATGTTCAATCGTATTTTTCATTGCATACAATGACTGTTTTTGCACTGGGCATATTAAGTTTTTATGAATTATTCAATCAATGATTGGTTGATATTTGATTGGTGATGTTGTATTGAGTTACGTTTATTGAGCACGTTGTATTGAGTTACGTGAGTACGTTCACACTGGACATTCACACTGTGACATAGTAATCTTTTATTGATTATTTAATAATAGGTGGATGTTCAATCGTGTTTTACATTGCATCCAATGATTACTTTTACATTTGGCATAGTAATTTTTTATGAACTATTCAATCAATGATTGCTTGATGTTTGGTTGATGATGTTGTATTTAGTTACGTTTTTAAGCATGCTGTATTGAGTTACGTGAGTACGTTCACACAGGACATTCACACTGTGACATAGTAATCTTTTATTTATTATTTAATAATAGGTGGATGTTCAATCGTATTTACACTGCATCCAATGATGGCTTTTACATTTGGCATATTAATTTTGTATGAACTATTCAATCAATGAATGGTTGATGTTTGGTTGGGGATGTTGTATTGAGTTACGTTTATTGAGCATGGTGTATTGAGTTACGTGAGTACGTTCACACTAGACATTCACATTGTGACATATTAATTTTTTATTGATTATTTAATAATAGGTGGATGTTCAATCGTATTTTTCATTGCATACAATAATTGGTTTTGCACTGGGCATAGTAATTTTTTATGAACTATTCAATCAATGATTGGTTGATGTTTGGTTGGTGATGTTATATTAGGTTAGGTTGATGATATTTCATTGAATTACATGAGCATGTTGATACTGAAGATAGCAATATTGATGTACTACCAAAATATAGGTTGGTATTTGATATTTTGTTCATTCAGAGACATTCGAGTCAGTGAGATCGTAAGAAAAATATAGTGTGACTGTGTCAGAACATGATTTTTTTTTCATAAAATGTTATTTCAGCATATAAAAATGAAAATCTTGTCAAGAGATGGATGGGACGCTAACTGTTACCTCTGATTTCGAGTAACCTCATCCCGACCCCATGCGTACTTTGCGTCTAAGATTTACAGGCATCAGATACTGATTTTCTAAAGCTCGATAAAAAATGTATGTCCATAGTGCTATTTTTTCATTTCTACCGGAATGAATTATACTAAAATCTTAACATAACGTTTGTATTCCGATATTTGAATGCAGCTAATTTAAAATATGTTATAAACAAAAAAAACCATATAAAATTGAAACACTGTGCTTCCTTCCTTATCAAGATTTCTAATTTTTGTTTTCATGTTTTTTTAATTTCCATTTTTAATTTTCAATTAATTCTTTTATTCGAACGTTTCCTTATTAATATATATTTAAATTTATCCTAATCAGTTTATATTAAGTGAATATTCTTTTTTCAAACCGATAAAATGTCATTTTTGTCAGTAAGAGCAACATAAAAATATGCATCGTAAATTAATCAAATCCCATTACAATCAGAAACTAATAAAAATATAACGTTGGGATTATGTCAAAGATATAAAAAAAAATGGCGAATCTTGCCGATTACAAATATTGCATAACGAATTCATAAACAGACAAATAAACAATTTATCATCTTTATAAACATCAAAATAATTATTAAAATTAAAAAAGTTATCTCAAATAAATAAAAAAAAAAGAATAATAACAAGGTAAAATATCAAGCAAAGTTACCTGTTCAAAGATAGCAAGAATAAAATAATAAAATGGCGATTAGTACAAAATTCTTCGAAATTAATGGAAAAATCAAACTCGATAACGGATTTTTACGAACTTTAATTACCAGAGCAAACGACAGAAATAAAAATTTAATCTTATCTGTGGCAACACTCCACTGGGATAAGGAATAAGTGTTAATTCTTTCTAAGATAGCAGCGTAGAAGCTTAATAATTCATTAGAACCAGCAGAAATCGCGTTTTTGACAGTCGTTTTAAAATTGTATCAACATAATATTTTTTATCACGGGATTTTATGAAGCTAACTTAATTGAAGTTGAGATTAAATTTTCCAGAGAAAAATATGTATTTTCTGTGTGTTGATAAAGACATCTTTTGATCATACATTTCGAAATTTTTATGGATTAGCTTAAAACTCGAAAGATAAGATTGTCATTCATTAGATAATTTGCTGGTTTGATTGAAAATTCTTATTACAGAATCTTAACGAATTTTTTGTGTGTTTAATGATTTATATCCGTTGGGTAAACGTTATCGTTTGAATTTAAATAGCGAGTGTGCGATATCTTATTATTCTATCTTATTTCATTAATATTTCAATATTTTATTAGGAAATAACCCACCCGATTTCGATTGAAAAACTATACTCTTTCTTGATCAACTGTTTTTTTTTCTAAAATCTTTCCTTTTCATCCCTTTTTCAATACCACACAAGTTTGGGTAATTGTCTGATAATTCGAAGTTTTATACATAAAATAAATATTGCTTATGCATTTTTAATCGTTTTAATCTGTAACTATTGCTTATTAACTTCTAACTGGCACCTTTTTGGATTCGGGTCAATCCTCTGAATGCTTTCTACGTTGTACTTCGTTCCTATTACAATCTTTTTAAAGCGTGAAATTGATGCAACCGTGGTAGAGCTGTTTCGCTGCTCATGTTTTTGTTATGCACACTTTTGTTACGCTCATACTTTAGTCACGGTTCACTTCCTCTTTCATGCACCATTTAAAGACGTTATACTTCACAGGCTTTTATCACGTCAATTTTGTGCAAAATTGTTATAGAAATTTCAAATAAAAACTTAAATAATCTAAATAGCATAATAACATCGCCGTTTGAAGGTAACCTTGTTATCACGTTCCATACGCAGTAAAAAAGTACTTAAAAACGAATACATAAACTTACTTGTTTTTCTGCAAGTACAATTGAATTGTAAATGAGAGACGATGTACTCAAATTTGAGTAACCATACATTCACAAAAATGAGCAATGCAATTTTATATTGCTAATCACAGCTTCTATTCAAGCGATCTTAATAAAAACTAACTAACTTAAAATGGTTGTTCAGAAGATGGTTTTCCACATTATTTGATATCGATTGCTTAAATGGAAACTGCGTTATTACAATTCAATTATCTTATTTCCCATTCTTTTGGCACACCTTTTTTAACAATTCTGTTTAAAACTTCTTAATGTCACTCTGGTAGTTTAAGAGAACTGGGCTGCTGTGCTGAGGATCTGGATTTGATTCCCTGTAAGACTTGGACGTAATTGTCGATATTTATTGAAAGTGATTTATGAAGCCAGCTGATGTAAGCAAGCATATACTTATTCTTCTTATATTTACTCATTGTACTCATTTTTTGTAGTACAATGATTAAATATAAGTCTTACGTCTTATTAATAATGTCTTTTTCAAAATTGAAACTTATGTGTTCGGATCCATTATAAGTATCTAATGTAATCACAAATGAGTAAATTTTGCTTATTTTCCAGTACCTATTTTTAAAAGTGTAGACCGTAACCGTAACATAATTTAGAATAAGTTACCTGGGTCCAAGAAGGACTATAACCTCTCCATCTAATTTAAAGTCTGAATATAAGAAACGAAATGTAATGTCTAAAACTAAAAATGATCCATACCATTCATTCGCGCAAAACCCACAAAAATCCAAATCACAACAAGACAAGGCACAGAAAGAAAAAAAAAATCATTCAGGAAAAGAAATGTCCATAGGACGTAAAAGAAAGCTAAAAAACGGTCTAAAAATAAAACTGAATTGAACCCTCAATTAAAAGACAAATGAAGGTCTAAAAATAATAAGTATAACGTTAAATATTAATTCCACAAACTTAAAATCAATATTCGAAGGTATACTATTTATGAAAATAACTCAAAAGATAAATCTAAGTTAGCACAATCAAAACTTCTGTATCTTTAATGTTTAAAGAACCCCATAATAGTCATCCTCAAAATTAAGAATATCTCCTACAAGAGTTACTCAAAATTAAATCTTCCAAAACCAATCCTCAATATTCAAAAGAAACATAAAGTTCTCCCTTTAGCTGATGAGAGAAATTACAAGTGCAGCAGCACAAGAAAACACTAAAATCCTCAAATAAAACTAGGTATGCAGTGTAGATGGATATAAATACCTTTATATAGATACCACTGACAGTAACTTGCAGTTTTTTCGTTGCGTATTCGTTATTCAGCTATAATGTTGACAGACTAACTAGCTAATATGTAAAATTGTTTAAAAAATCTCCGATTAATCGACATTTCCGGATATGTAACAGCCGGATAACCGATTATTTTTTGCAGATTTTTCCTAATTAGATTTTTCTTTATCCAACAAAAAAAGAATTTTTGAAATCGGACAATATTTTTTTAAAACGTACCGGTTAATTGAGAATTCCGGCTGTTAAATGCTGGATAACCGGATATTTTTTTTCCAATTGCTCCCAAGTGAAACATCCCCTGTCCAACCATAAAAAAATGTGCAAATATCTGAAGTAGAACCGAAATCCCGCACGATCATACATAAAAAAAAATACATAGCGGTCGAATTGATAACCTCTCGACTTGGCGCGCGTTGGCGGTTTTAATTTAAAGTTTCTGGCGGTTTTAATTTAAAGTTTCTGGCGGTTTTAATTTAAAGTTTCTGGCGGTTTTATTTTGAAATTTTGGTTGACGCGCTGTACAGTCGGTTAAAAAACCAATTTACTTGAACTCGGAGGTTTGTAAAAAAAATAAAACTGCAAGCCTAGGAAAAATTATTTAAAAATCCCAACAGTGAAAACAACTTTAAAATTACCAAAGTCGATTTAGCGTCAGTGGTTAACAATAAGAGTTTTTCATTAGTTTATGTGAAAAGCGTTCCGTGCATGTAGGCGCTTTTGCAGTTAGACTATTCATACATTTTAAAGATTAAAATTATCACAATGAATCGTGTAAAACACTTTCTTTAATAATTATTTTCAAAACAATCAGTTTCTTCGAGCATTGATGGACTGTAGTAAAGCGAATATGACGTCATAATCGTGAAACCAACATCTCAGACCGAATGGCCTCAAACAAGTGACTTCTTTTCAAAATTATGAATTAAAAAATACTCGCGATTGGCTTATGAATTGGGAAATGTGTAATAGTGAAAATTTATGAATGGAATGACGTAATTAACCAGGTGTCTGAGGCTATACATGTTGGCCTCACTTTGACGTTAGCGAGATTATGACATTATGTTTTCTCTACTATGAAGGATCCATGCTCGAAGATCTGTTTACATTTAAATAATTCACAGTTTATGTAAAAGTAAGTAAGTCACAGTAAGTAAAATGTACTCATTTTTTAGTACATTCGATGCTTGTCATGACTCCAAATACATAAATTTCAATTTTGAAAAAGACATGTACTCAAAAATGAATACAATGCGTAACAATGAATAGATGATTGTCTACATAGGCTTCCTTCATTAATCGTTTTCAATAAATTTCTACAATTACAACCAAGTCTTACCGGGAATCGAACCAACATCCTCAGCACCGTATTCTAGTACCTTATCCGTTAAACAACCAAGGCTACATTAAGAAATAATTTTAAACAGAAAAAATGTTAGAAAAGGTGTGCCAAAGAATGGGAAGTAATATAATTGAGTTATAATAACGTTTAAGCAATCGACATCAAAATGACGTAGAAAAACATCTTCTGAACACCCATTTTATGTCTGTCAGGTTTTAATTAGGATCGCTTGAACAGAAGCTGAGATGAGCAATATTAAATCATCAGTCCTCATTTTTAAAAAAGTACGGTGACTTAAATTTGAGTACTACATTGGTGCTTTACGATGCAATTGTACTTAAAGAAAGAGGAGTAGATTCAGGTACTCATTTTTAACAATCTTTTTTTGCAGTGTTGTGGTTTGGTTTGGTTAAATAACGTCGCACTAGAGGTGCACAGTAGGCTATTGGAGACGGTTCGGGGTCTATCTAGAAGGAAATACACGGGAACACATACACACATTCACACACACATTCAAACATGCACCTTGTTATTTTAGAACCATGGTCAGATGACGATACAGTGTTGTGACATTTTAAAGTAATAATAATGATTGTAACAAAATAAATAAAATACCTAAATTTCTTCATATATATAATACACATTTTTTTGTACAGTCATAATTTTGCGCTCTTTTCCGAATTGTACACTTTATTTGTACATTTTACGTTGTTTTCGTAGATTTCTACAAAATGTTTGATTGTAACATCTACATTAAGCACTACTTACACCATTGTTTATTACTATTATTCAAACATAAAAACAATACTTCTAACTTTTTTCAAATTTGGTTAAAAGATCTAAAATCTTCCATGAACATCAACGAAACAAAAGAAAGTAAAGATCCAGCACATCCGTAATCTGCAGTGAAATCACCAATACATCTTAAGAGAATCACATGCATTCCGGTTGTCACGGCGATCGCAAATCCTCCCGGTGTATCCCAATATCCTCTTACAAAATGCCACAACCATAAACATACTGGGGGTAATAAATTTTTATAACCCTCCCAAAGTTTGGCGTAAAGCAGGGATTCTACAGCGAATTAAATCCTCGTAATCTTCTCTGAGAACCGATGCTGTTTCCTACCTGTTGGGGAGGGGGGGAGTAAAGAGAAAAGATGCGTTTTTAAAAGAAGTTTTTATTCTCTGCTTTTTTTTTTTTATCTCTCGTGGTTTAATGGTGATGGGGAAGAATATACGTGATCGGATACGAGCGAATAGTGGATTCGGGTGGGAGTGTTGGGTTGCCGGATTGTGCGCGTCTTCGCTCTTTTTGGCGACAAAGAATACGCCGTTATTTTCGTAAAATAGTCGTCACTAAATTTTTTCGTTTTAAGACTGAGGTCGTTGAGGGAGATGTAGACTTGTGGAGATCAATATTGATAATATGTAAAGAGTCCATATTCTGCAAAAATAAAAAAAAGAAGTAAAACACAGTTATCTGATAGTTAATCCTTTTCTTAACGGACTTTACTCTTTCTTGCCGTCTCACAATTTAATCCAATCTTTCGACCTCTATACTTTACCAAGGGCTGAAAGTTATTTTCTACATTTTGTACTAATTGATTCTATACTTTCTGTATGATTTCTGTATGATTGATTCTATACTTCTGTAACCTTTTATGTATTTTTTTTTTAAGTTTGGAACCTGGCGACCCTGAGGTATTGTTGATGTTTTGCAAGTATGTCGGCGAAGCAAAAATATTGTTTAAATTTTGTATATAAAAATATTTTATAAATTTTGTATATAAAAATATTTTATAAATTTTGTATATAAAAATATTTTATAAATATTGTATATAAAAATATTTTATAAATTTTGTATATAAAATATTTTATAAATTTTGTATATAAAAATATTTTATAAATTTTGTATATAAAAATATTTTATAAATTTTGTATATAAAAATATTTTATAAATTTTGTATATAAAAATATTTTATAAATTTTGTATATAAAAATATTTTATAAATTTTGTATATAAAAATATTTTATAAATTTTGTATGTAAAAATATTTTATACATTTTAGTAAATAAATATTTTTTTTCGTAATTTTTGCAGTGCATTTAGAATAAAAAATGAATAAATAAAAAATAAAATTGAAATATTTAAGATATTTTTTTCTTTTTTAATTTTTACTTTTTTAATTTGTTTTCAATTTACCAAAATTTTGTATAAATTACCTTTATTACAACAGATTATTAGATTTTAAAGGAACAATTTTTACAGCCCTGTAGCGAATGTATGATGTTATATTTATTATCATTGATTAATTCTTAATTATCTGTATTAATTATAATTGTTTTGATTGTATTTATAATTGTTGCATTGATTGTACTGTAATTGTTGTATTGATTGTATTTTAATTGTATTATTTTTTTTGTATTAATTACTGTAGCGAATGTATGATGTAAAGAATTTCAACGAAAAATTACTCTAATCGCTTTTCAGTCAGATCTTTCACATTTTTTTATCTTATCCTTATGACTAACAAATATCGTACAAAGTCACCGAAGATAAATTGTTGTTCTCTAAGAAAATTATTTAAAATATTTTTAATTTTAAAGATGATTTCGATTATTAATTTCCATTAAAAAAATTATTTACCGGTCAAAATTAGAATACTGTGAAATTTGAATGCGTGAAGTATTTATATTTATAGATTTCTTACTTTAAATATTTCTTATAGCACTTTTTTGATTTGAAGTTTCTTCCTAATTATATCTTGTATTTATATCCGCATATCAAGAAATAAAACAACGAATACTTTTCTTGCATTCACTGAGATAAATCTACCCGACTTTTTGGTTACTTGCGTCAATACTAAATCTTATACTTATCTTGATACATTTAAAGATATGAGATGATTCAGAAGTTATGTTTCAAGATGGTGGAACAATAATTTTAGAAACGTATTCAGGAACGATATAAGGCGACTTCTTCATAAAAAAAAACCTACCGGAAAATAATGTAATTTTTATATCCCCCCCCCCCCCAAAAAAAAATTATTTTAAGCGAATTTAAAAAAAAACTGTTGATATTTATGAGATTAATGTACAATTCGTCACTGCTCTTGAAAATTATCTTTCTTTTGATATATCATGTGTTAAGGTCCATTGAGTACAAGGGCTATAAAAGGGATATTTACTAGATAAATAATATATATGATATTCCAGTCTATACTATGACAGTTATTAAATTACAAAAAAATTTTGAATAAGTATTTATTGCGATTCAGAAAAAAAAATGTCCAAAAATTTGGAAATTTAAATGTAAAGGGATATTTACTAGATAAATAATATATATGATATTCCAGTCTATACTATGACAGTTATTAAATTACAAAAAAATTTTGAATAAGTATTTATTGCGATTCAGAAAAAAAAATGTCCAAAAATTTGGAAATTTAAATGTAAAGGGATATTTACTAGATAAATAATATATATGATATTCCAGTCTATACTATGACAGTTATTAAATTACAAAAAAATTTTGAATAAGTATTTATTGCGATTCAGAAAAAAAAATGTCCAAAAATTTGGAAATTTAAATGTAAAGGGATATTTACTAGATAAATAATATATATGATATTCCAGTCTATACTATGACAGTTATTAAATTACAAAAAAATTTTGAATAAGTATTTATTGCGATTCAGAAAAAAAAATGTCCAAAAATTTGGAAATTTAAATGTAAAGGGATATTTACTAGATAAATAATATATATGATATTCCAGTCTATACTATGACAGTTATTAAATTACAAAAAAATTTTGAATAAGTATTTATTGCGATTCAGAAAAAAAAATGTCCAAAAATTTGGAAATTTAAATGTAAAAGGATATTTACTAGATAAATAATATATATGATATTCCAGTCTATACTATGACAGTTATTAAATTACAAAAAAATTTTGAATAAGTATTTATTGCGATTCAGAAAAAAAAATGTCCAAAAATTTGGAAATTTAAATGTAAAGGGATATTTACTAGATAAATAATATATATGATATTCCAGTCTATACTATGACAGTTATTAAATTACAAAAAAATTTTGAATAAGTATTTATTGCGATTCAGAAAAAAAAATGTCCAAAAATTTGGAAATTTAAATGTAAAGGGATATTTACTAGATAAATAATATATATGATATTCCAGTCTATACTATGACAGTTATTAAATTACAAAAAAATTTTGAATAAGTATTTATTGCGATTCAGAAAAAAAAATGTCCAAAAATTTGGAAATTTAAATGTAAAGGGATATTTACTAGATAAATAATATATATGATATTCCAGTCTATACTATGACAGTTATTAAATTACAAAAAAATTTTGAATAAGTATTTATTGCGATTCAGAAAAAAAAATGTCCAAAAATTTGGAAATTTAAATGTAAAGGGATATTTACTAGATAAATAATATATATGATATTCCAGTCTATACTATGACAGTTATTAAATTACAAAAAAATTTTGAATAAGTATTTATTGCGATTCAGAAAAAAAAATGTCCAAAAATTTGGAAATTTAAATGTAAAGGGATATTTACTAGATAAATAATATATATGATATTCCAGTCTATACTATGACAGTTATTAAATTACAAAAAAATTTTGAATAAGTATTTATTGCGATTCAGAAAAAAAAATGTCCAAAAATTTGGAAATTTAAATGTAAAGGGATATTTACTAGATAAATAATATATATGATATTCCAGTCTATACTATGACAGTTATTAAATTACAAAAAAATTTTGAATAAGTATTTATTGCGATTCAGAAAAAAAAATGTCCAAAAATTTGGAAATTTAAATGTAAAGGGATATTTACTAGATAAATAATATATATGATATTCCAGTCTATACTATGACAGTTATTAAATTACAAAAAAATTTTGAATAAGTATTTATTGCGATTCAGAAAAAAAAATGTCCAAAAATTTGGAAATTTAAATGTAAAGGGATATTTACTAGATAAATAATATATATGATATTCCAGTCTATACTATGACAGTTATTAAATTACAAAAAAATTTTGAATAAGTATTTATTGCGATTCAGAAAAAAAAATGTCCAAAAATTTGGAAATTTAAATGTAAAGGGATATTTACTAGATAAATAATATATATGATATTCCAGTCTATACTATGACAGTTATTAAATTACAAAAAAATTTTGAATAAGTATTTATTGCGATTCAGAAAAAAAAATGTCCAAAAATTTGGAAATTTAAATGTAAAGGGATATTTACTAGATAAATAATATATATGATATTCCAGTCTATACTATGACAGTTATTAAATTACAAAAAAATTTTGAATAAGTATTTATTGCGATTCAGAAAAAAAAATGTCCAAAAATTTGGAAATTTAAATGTAAAGGGATATTTACTAGATAAATAATATATATGATATTCCAGTCTATACTATGACAGTTATTAAATTACAAAAAAATTTTGAATAAGTATTTATTGCGATTCAGAAAAAAAAATGTCCAAAAATTTGGAAATTTAAATGTAAAGGGATATTTACTAGATAAATAATATATATGATATTCCAGTCTATACTATGACAGTTATTAAATTACAAAAAAATTTTGAATAAGTATTTATTGCGATTCAGAAAAAAAAATGTCCAAAAATTTGGAAATTTAAATGTAAAGGGATATTTACTAGATAAATAATATATATGATATT
The DNA here is from genome assembly GCA_963932185.1 of Troglohyphantes excavatus. Taxonomy (NCBI): domain Eukaryota; kingdom Metazoa; phylum Arthropoda; class Arachnida; order Araneae; family Linyphiidae; genus Troglohyphantes; species Troglohyphantes excavatus. Next base: position 9,296,696 of record OZ010668.1, read on the forward strand.
CCAGTCTATACTATGACAGTTATTAAATTACAAAAAAATTTTGAATAAGTATTTATTGCGATTCAGAAAAAAAAATGTCCAAAAATTTGGAAATTTAAATGTAAAGGGATATTTACTAGATAAATAATATATATGATATTCCAGTCTATACTATGACAGTTATTAAATTACAAAAAAATTTTGAATAAGTATTTATTGCGATTCAGAAAAAAAAATGTCCAAAAATTTGGAAATTTAAATGTAAAGGGATATTTACTAGATAAATAATATATATGATATTCCAGTCTATACTATGACAGTTATTAAATTACAAAAAAATTTTGAATAAGTATTTATTGCGATTCAGAAAAAAAAATGTCCAAAAATTTGGAAATTTAAATGTAAAGGGATATTTACTAGATAAATAATATATATGATATTCCAGTCTATACTATGACAGTTATTAAATTACAAAAAAATTTTGAATAAGTATTTATTGCGATTCAGAAAAAAAAATGTCCAAAAATTTGGAAATTTAAATGTAAAGGGATATTTACTAGATAAATAATATATATGATATTCCAGTCTATACTATGACAGTTATTAAATTACAAAAAAATTTTGAATAAGTATTTATTGCGATTCAGAAAAAAAAATGTCCAAAAATTTGGAAATTTAAATGTAAAGGGATATTTACTAGATAAATAATATATATGATATTCCAGTCTATACTATGACAGTTATTAAATTACAAAAAAATTTTGAATAAGTATTTATTGCGATTCAGAAAAAAAAATGTCCAAAAATTTGGAAATTTAAATGTAAAGGGATATTTACTAGATAAATAATATATATGATATTCCAGTCTATACTATGACAGTTATTAAATTACAAAAAAATTTTGAATAAGTATTTATTGCGATTCAGAAAAAAAAATGTCCAAAAATTTGGAAATTTAAATGTAAAGGGATATTTACTAGATAAATAATATATATGATATTCCAGTCTATACTATGACAGTTATTAAATTACAAAAAAATTTTGAATAAGTATTTATTGCGATTCAGAAAAAAAAATGTCCAAAAATTTGGAAATTTAAATGTAAAGGGATATTTACTAGATAAATAATATATATGATATTCCAGTCTATACTATGACAGTTATTAAATTACAAAAAAATTTTGAATAAGTATTTATTGCGATTCAGAAAAAAAAATGTCCAAAAATTTGGAAATTTAAATGTAAAGGGATATTTACTAGATAAATAATATATATGATATTCCAGTCTATACTATGACAGTTATTAAATTACAAAAAAATTTTGAATAAGTATTTATTGCGATTCAGAAAAAAAAATGTCCAAAAATTTGGAAATTTAAATGTAAAGGGATATTTACTAGATAAATAATATATATGATATTCCAGTCTATACTATGACAGTTATTAAATTACAAAAAAATTTTGAATAAGTATTTATTGCGATTCAGAAAAAAAAATGTCCAAAAATTTGGAAATTTAAATGTAAAGGGATATTTACTAGATAAATAATATATATGATATTCCAGTCTATACTATGACAGTTATTAAATTACAAAAAAATTTTGAATAAGTATTTATTGCGATTCAGAAAAAAAAATGTCCAAAAATTTGGAAATTTAAATGTAAAGGGATATTTACTAGATAAATAATATATATGATATTCCAGTCTATACTATGACAGTTATTAAATTACAAAAAAATTTTGAATAAGTATTTATTGCGATTCAGAAAAAAAAATGTCCAAAAATTTGGAAATTTAAATGTAAAGGGATATTTACTAGATAAATAATATATATGATATTCCAGTCTATACTATGACAGTTATTAAATTACAAAAAAATTTTGAATAAGTATTTATTGCGATTCAGAAAAAAAAATGTCCAAAAATTTGGAAATTTAAATGTAAAGGGATATTTACTAGATAAATAATATATATGATATTCCAGTCTATACTATGACAGTTATTAAATTACAAAAAAATTTTGAATAAGTATTTATTGCGATTCAGAAAAAAAAATGTCCAAAAATTTGGAAATTTAAATGTAAAGGGATATTTACTAGATAAATAATATATATGATATTCCAGTCTATACTATGACAGTTATTAAATTACAAAAAAATTTTGAATAAGTATTTATTGCGATTCAGAAAAAAAAATGTCCAAAAATTTGGAAATTTAAATGTAAAGGGATATTTACTAGATAAATAATATATATGATATTCCAGTCTATACTATGACAGTTATTAAATTACAAAAAAATTTTGAATAAGTATTTATTGCGATTCAGAAAAAAAAATGTCCAAAAATTTGGAAATTTAAATGTAAAGGGATATTTACTAGATAAATAATATATATGATATTCCAGTCTATACTATGACAGTTATTAAATTACAAAAAAATTTTGAATAAGTATTTATTGCGATTCAGAAAAAAAAATGTCCAAAAATTTGGAAATTTAAATGTAAAGGGATATTTACTAGATAAATAATATATATGATATTCCAGTCTATACTATGACAGTTATTAAATTACAAAAAAATTTTGAATAAGTATTTATTGCGATTCAGAAAAAAAAATGTCCAAAAATTTGGAAATTTAAATGTAAAGGGATATTTACTAGATAAATAATATATATGATATTCCAGTCTATACTATGACAGTTATTAAATTACAAAAAAATTTTGAATAAGTATTTATTGCGATTCAGAAAAAAAAATGTCCAAAAATTTGGAAATTTAAATGTAAAGGGATATTTACTAGATAAATAATATATATGATATTCCAGTCTATACTATGACAGTTATTAAATTACAAAAAAATTTTGAATAAGTATTTATTGCGATTCAGAAAAAAAAATGTCCAAAAATTTGGAAATTTAAATGTAAAGGGATATTTACTAGATAAATAATATATATGATATTCCAGTCTATACTATGACAGTTATTAAATTACAAAAAAATTTTGAATAAGTATTTATTGCGATTCAGAAAAAAAAATGTCCAAAAATTTGGAAATTTAAATGTAAAGGGATATTTACTAGATAAATAATATATATGATATTCCAGTCTATACTATGACAGTTATTAAATTACAAAAAAATTTTGAATAAGTATTTATTGCGATTCAGAAAAAAAAATGTCCAAAAATTTGGAAATTTAAATGTAAAGGGATATTTACTAGATAAATAATATATATGATATTCCAGTCTATACTATGACAGTTATTAAATTACAAAAAAATTTTGAATAAGTATTTATTGCGATTCAGAAAAAAAAATGTCCAAAAATTTGGAAATTTAAATGTAAAGGGATATTTACTAGATAAATAATATATATGATATTCCAGTCTATACTATGACAGTTATTAAATTACAAAAAAATTTTGAATAAGTATTTATTGCGATTCAGAAAAAAAAATGTCCAAAAATTTGGAAATTTAAATGTAAAGGGATATTTACTAGATAAATAATATATATGATATTCCAGTCTATACTATGACAGTTATTAAATTACAAAAAAATTTTGAATAAGTATTTATTGCGATTCAGAAAAAAAAATGTCCAAAAATTTGGAAATTTAAATGTAAAGGGATATTTACTAGATAAATAATATATATGATATTCCAGTCTATACTATGACAGTTATTAAATTACAAAAAAATTTTGAATAAGTATTTATTGCGATTCAGAAAAAAAAATGTCCAAAAATTTGGAAATTTAAATGTAAAGGGATATTTACTAGATAAATAATATATATGATATTCCAGTCTATACTATGACAGTTATTAAATTACAAAAAAATTTTGAATAAGTATTTATTGCGATTCAGAAAAAAAAATGTCCAAAAATTTGGAAATTTAAATGTAAAGGGATATTTACTAGATAAATAATATATATGATATTCCAGTCTATACTATGACAGTTATTAAATTACAAAAAAATTTTGAATAAGTATTTATTGCGATTCAGAAAAAAAAATGTCCAAAAATTTGGAAATTTAAATGTAAAGGGATATTTACTAGATAAATAATATATATGATATTCCAGTCTATACTATGACAGTTATTAAATTACAAAAAAATTTTGAATAAGTATTTATTGCGATTCAGAAAAAAAATGTCCAAAAATTTGGAAATTTAAATGTAAAGGGATATTTACTAGATAAATAATATATATGATATTCCAGTCTATACTATGACAGTTATTAAATTACAAAAAAATTTTGAATAAGTATTTATTGCGATTCAGAAAAAAAAATGTCCAAAAATTTGGAAATTTAAATGTAAAGGGATATTTACTAGATAAATAATATATATGATATTCCAGTCTATACTATGACAGTTATTAAATTACAAAAAATTTTTGAATAAGTATTTATTGCGATTCAGAAAAAAAAATGTCCAAAAATTTGGAAATTTAAATGTAAAGGGATATTTACTAGATAAATAATATATATGATATTCCAGTCTATACTATGACAGTTATTAAATTACAAAAAAATTTTGAATAAGTATTTATTGCGATTCAGAAAATAAAATGTCCAAAAATTTGGAAATTTAAATGTAAAGGGATATTTACTAGATAAATAATATATATGATATTCCAGTCTATACTATGACAGTTATTAAATTACAAAAAAATTTTGAATAAGTATTTATTGCGATTCAGAAAAAAAAATGTCCAAAAATTTGGAAATTTAAATGTAAAGGGATATTTACTAGATAAATAATATATATGATATTCCAGTCTATACTATGACAGTTATTAAATTACAAAAAAATTTTGAATAAGTATTTATTGCGATTCAGAAAAAAAAATGTCCAAAAATTTGGAAATTTAAATGTAAAGGGATATTTACTAGATAAATAATATATATGATATTCCAGTCTATACTATGACAGTTATTAAATTACAAAAAAATTTTGAATAAGTATTTATTGCGATTCAGAAAAAAAAATGTCCAAAAATTTGGAAATTTAAATGTAAAGGGATATTTACTAGATAAATAATATATATGATATTCCAGTCTATACTATGACAGTTATTAAATTACAAAAAAATTTTGAATAAGTATTTATTGCGATTCAGAAAAAAAAATGTCCAAAAATTTGGAAATTTAAATGTAAAGGGATATTTACTAGATAAATAATATATATGATATTCCAGTCTATACTATGACAGTTATTAAATTACAAAAAAATTTTGAATAAGTATTTATTGCGATTCAGAAAAAAAAATGTCCAAAAATTTGGAAATTTAAATGTATTTTTATAACTTAAAAACTATTTTTGTTGTTGTTGAAATAAATCAAAGTACTGTCGTAGCATGGATTGGTTCAATTGACGTGAGACCGAGCAGCTTTTTTATCCTCTTCAATAGCGGAAAAAAATTCTATAACGTTTCACATAAAATCATTTCGACCATGCTTCAACACAGCCACTCCCGATAATTTTATGTCATTTTGCCGACAAGGGAAATTATTTTATTACACATTTTTATTACACAAAATATACCCCCGAATATAGGGTTATACTAATATTTATCTTCTGACACCACACATCATCCAAATGAAATTTTGGTAGAAAAAAATATATAAATGAATAATATCCATTTATAAGCTACCAAAAATATTTCTCTGGGAATTAAGGTTCATCGGAAAAATCTATCCATTATTAATCCCTAATAAATCATTTATATTTATATTTCATGTGTTCCGACCTCGCTGTCCTAAGCAGATAAATGATAGCAAAAAATCCCAAAAGACTGAAATATATGAAGATAAACGAGAAAAATCCGACAGTAAGAGATTACACTCCGCAAACCATTCTCTCTGAACTTCATCCCTTGGCGACCGTTCTGGCGACGTTTCCCAGATCGGCAACCTTCGAACTCTGCCATATTTTCTTCAGGTAGGCAAAAGGTCACGGTAAAGGTCTAGCTGTGACGGGCACTTCGTGGCTACTGTTTCCCCAAATTCCCAACAACGCCTTTCTTTTATTATTCTTTTTTCCCCACAATTATTTCTCTTCTTCTTTTTCTTCTTCTTCTGATCTACTTATTTTCGCAAAAGATAGATCACTGGCTTTTGTTCGTTTGGGGTTTATTGTGTTCTTTCTGTGGGGTGAATATATTCGCGGCGGAAACAAGGATCCGTTTGTTCATAAATTATAATTAGAAATTGATGTAATTGATTGCCGTGCCGTGTGTACAAGAGGATTTGTGTGTGGTGCAGTAAACATTTTTTCAGAAACGTCTTTTTTTATTTGTGAATGGAAGAAGAATTGTTGTTGTTCCTATTCATTCAAAGTTATTTTGTTTCATAACTGTTTTGATGTTTGTTAGTTACAACAGCGAGTTAAAAAAATAATTACATCTTAATTAGTATTAATATTTTGTGGATGTAAGTCTTCATTTAATAGTAATAATTAAAACTAATAATAATTGCGTAACAATCCAAGGGTAATTTTAAGTCTGTAACAGATATAATTCCCAGAATTCCAGAACAAAGATAACAAATATAATTCCAGAACAGATATAATTCTCAGAACTCTTGCAAAATGGAACTGTCTTCCACCTCATTCATTTTATTAGAACCGAACTGAATGTATCCTTCCGCAAAATGTAAATCTTTGTAAACCGTTTCACTCTAATCAGAGATCAAGTAAACCCCGGCTTTGCCAGTCAAGAAAAAATTCATTTCCTCATTAAATTAATATTTAAATGTTTTCATCCTGAATTCATTTCTTAATAAGACGAAATTGCTAATCCTAGTATAATAGAAGTCTTGTTATAAGTCTAAATAAAAGTTTTGAATCCGTATACTAACACATAAGATAAAAATTCGTCTTATAGAACATTGCGTTAAGAATATTAAAATACAAATTAATGAAGGGTGATGTATCACCCGAAACATGTCCGGATTATACGGACTTTTATTGCGTATTTTAACGTTGCATTTGTATTTTAATACTAACACATAACTAAGTTAAATTTAAACTTGAATACGTCTGTTATTTTGGTATGGCTACGTAGCTGCACCATGTCGTAACCTAAAAATCGACAATTTTCATATCCACGTGTAATCAGCCTATAGAGTAAATGACATACCATCGTATTGAGGATAGTGAGACGTTTCGAAAAGACCGATTGTTAACATATTTTCCCACTTTCACCTTTGTACCGTTGTTGGACAATGAGTTCCTGACTTGCCTGCCAGTGGCGTACGCAAAGTGGGTGACAGGGCTCACAACCCCTGCCTTTTGTCTTTAAAGAAAATTTATTACCTTATATGTGTAGCAAAAAAGAAAATTATGCTAAAGACTTCTGTGATAAAGTTTAGGAACCATATTGTGAGCTTTCAAAATAGTTTATTATGCTTCTCTTATAGATAGCGGCCAACAAGTCAAGGAAGCAGAACATAAATGTGGGTAGGTCAGGAATGCTATGTATTCGAACTTTCGAAAAACTGCCCAAGAAAGGTTGCCATCGCAAGAGATAGTTTCGGTTCTCATTGATTTTAGTGACCATATATGGAAGTGAAACAAAGGTTTTGAAGGCATAACTTAAAAGTATGGAATGCACAAATCCGTGAGATCGATGCGCAGTTGAAAACTGAGTAGTAATTTATAAGATCACAATTGGAAAAGAAGTGATTTAGGAATGGATCGGGATATAAGAGTCAAAAGGAACTGTGGGTATATTATATATTTGATAATTTTTTTCGAATAATAAAGGTGGGTGGGGTGTAAGGACTCCCCCCATACACATTTTCTGCGTACGCGACTGCTTGCTTTAATAATCAGCTATTTTTTCATAATCAGTTATGGCGAAATTTGTCGAAAAATGACATATGCAACCCCAACCTTTTTGAAAATTTAGAAATTTTAAAGAAAATAGACATTTTCTCCTTCATTTTTAGCCATTGACCATCGCTTTTGCCGTACAATCGCCACCATATTCCCAGGCCGGTGATTCAATCTCGTGAACTTTAGATCTGCAATCAACCCGCATTCTTTCCAAAGCGTGTCTTATTTTGTACCAAACATTGCTGCCGAAAGCTAACAATGCAATCTGTATAATTATTCTGCCCAAGTTGATGAATGTTTCTTGAAGTCGTACACTAAACGATCTGCCTTATATTTTTATGAAGTTAATTACAATGCTTAACACTTTATCATCCAGTCTGGTCAAGACCACCAAATTTAGCAAACCGGGTATCTTCAGAATATTTTTCTTTTACATTATTCCTTTTCAGTTCACTATATAACCACGAATGCGAAGGGGGAAAAAAAAACGTTCTATCTTTCCGATACCATCGACGAAATTCCTTTAGCAGCAGAAGCCAAAAAGCATTCATCTGTAACAACGTATCAGCAGGGCAGATACATAAAAAAAAAGAACTGGTTTGCAGAACTCATTTAACTGCACCCTGTACACAAGAAAATAGAATAACTACTGCTATTCCGATAAGATTTTTACGATCGGCAAGCTTGAAAAATACCCCCCTTAAAACGGAACGAAATCTCGCACGTCAGTTTGTACAAGACGCGTATTTTGTTTTCTTCGTATATTTTTTATTTAAAGAAAGGTCCTTGATAACTTTCCCCCCTGGTCTTGACTTTCTTATCTGCAGCTATTATCCAGCTACTGGTTAGGGAAAAAAATAAAGAATTTTTCTTGGTCTTCAAGAACGGATCAGCTGTCCGGGAAGTTATCTAATGCATTACTCAACGGAAGTTGAAGCTTGTCCTGAAATTGTAAGAGACTTCGGCGAGGATTGAAGTTTCTGCTTGTTTGTTTTGCACGTAATCTTCCTTTCAGGGAAAAAAATCGGTTGATAAAGTTAGTTATTTCCCCTCTTTTTTTCCCCAATTGAAGAGGTGTTTGAAATATAGCCAATATTAACACTTAACATAAATTTTGGTATGTAAATATACTAGAAATGTCAGATAGTGTGGATGACTGATGAGAATAGAACAATAACCTTGAGAGTATCTTTTTTAAATTCTGTTATATCGATACATTTTAAAATGATTTATATGTGCGCAGGTAAAAGGGAATATATTTGTTAGCAAAACTCAAATGCTTTAAGCTCATTATGGAGTGAAACAACAAATTGAATTAATTTTGAATTTTACAATACTTATATTCACTTAAAAGGACACAATATCCAAAAATGTGTAAAATTCGCGTTTTTTTGTGTATGCTAAAATTATAGTTTGGAATCTTCTAAATAAGCTTGCAAAAATCTAGAACTGCATATTTGTTTTTTGATGAGTTATTTGTGATTTTATGCTGGAAGACAGGTATGCATTTCAAGAAACGAAAACTTTAAATCTATTTTTTCATTGTTTGGTTTTTGTTAATATTAAGTTTTTTTAAGTCAATTTTTATTATTAATGGATAAATGTATAATTTTCTAACCATATTGTAAAAAATGTGTATATTTTAAATTTGCATTCAAATAACTTTATGAGTAGTAGTTTTTTTTTTAAATGAATTTTAAGGACATTTTAAGTGTTATTACGAATAACTATTTATATTAATATCAAATACATGTAGTATACACAATTTTAATACCCCAATACTTATCAAGGAATTACAGAATTTATGTGTAAAAAATTGTTTTTTTTTATATAAATTTTAAAAATATACATTAAAAGTTATATTCGAAGAGTCAAAAAAAGTTTAAGTGGCACAATGTTCCGTTAAAAATGTACGTGGTCTGAGCTATTTACATAAAAATAAGATCTAATATCTAATTTACGTTATAGAAACGTAAGACGAATTAAATTCAAGTAGTTTTTTAAATATTTATTTTCACTTTATAAATACTGTATATTTAATAATATTTTTAGTTAGGTGTCTTTTTATAAACATTACTGTTGGACATAACACAATTTTAGATTGCTCTTATCCAGATTTTTATTTAAAATATTCTCAAGAAACAGCAGTTTTGATAACAACAGTTTTATCATGGTTTATAATACTTGTACACAAAATGTGTGCGAACTTATACCAATCGTCCTTATACTGTAAAGTATCAATTTATTTATTTAAGTTTTAAAATCTCGATTAAATAGTCAGCCAAACATCTAAGTAATTAAATGGCGCATACTTGATCATAGTTATGCTTATGGAGATACAAAAGAATTCCTAGTTCTGGTGTAGTTAAATTACAAAACAACTTTTTTTAAATACAATAAACGATAACTACATCCACATTTTATATTTGTAATTTTTTTTAATTAATTAGATGTCATGCTCTTAATTAATCCTTATAAGAAATTCTTATCCTGCAACATTTTTATGAGGAAATATTTTCATTTAACCTGTCCTAGCAAAAAAAGTCAGCATAAAAACTTTGTACATTTGATAATTTTTTTTTTGAAGTTCTATGAAGATTTCAGAAAGCTGCAGTCAATGAAGGTTATTGTTTCAAATTCCTTTGTGAAACCTGCAAAAAACTTCAGTTTCCAAACTTTGATATTATTGAAAGGAAAATGCATATTTTTAAAGGTTTTTATTTATTCAAATTAAAAACTTAAAAAATACCATTTTTCATTTCAATATTTTATATGAAACCTACAAAAAAACTTCAATTTCACATTTTTGATGAAGTTCTATGCTGACTTTTTTTCTTGCTGATACCTTATAATTCTCAGAGTTTGGTGGTGTATGGTTTTATGTAATTGCGTCATTAAATATAATAATCATAACATCATATAATCAACCAAATTTTCTTTAAACAAAAAAAAATGCTGCCTGAAAATGAAAAGTATCAATTTTCATGGAACCTCCTTTTCCTTGAAGAGCATATTTTTACGGTATATCGGTGAATAAGTACGTTTTTTTTAGAACCATGTACTAATGACTAGTCATTGCTACTATCAAGGGGAAAAAAACGAAAACCTACAAATTATAAACCACTTTATAGTGAGCGTGTCTACAACGATTACAATATGATATCGATACGAAAGTAAAATATTCTATTCATCTGCAGTTAAATTCATGGTATTTTTTTGGTTAAACAGGATTCGAAAATTTAACCTTCCCTTTAATAAAATAATCAACTCACCTTTTTATGCCTTGGCAAAAAAAAGCGTAAATGCAGCATCAAACCCAGTATTATTAAATCCATTCTTTAGATTCTGAGAAACGTTCTTTTTTTCTGGAAATCATACCACCTAAGTTGTCCATTTCTTTTTCTGAATGTTCGAAAGCACTAAAAGTAGCTGTGATAACGTTATTCATATTTTATTAACAATTAACTGATCGTATAACTTGTCACAACGAGCCGAACTTAATTATCTTTGATTGCCGCCATTTTGTCTTTGAAGATGCCACCGATTATTTTGCAATTACAATTCGAATTGGAAAAGAAATTATTCCTTTGTTCGGTGGCTTTGCCAGTCTTTTAATAGTTTAATATTATTTCCTCGTTGAAGGATATAGTATCACGCATGAGGAATTAAATGAAATTGGCAGACGATATTATGGCGAATCGTTTGGCTTTTGTGTACTTGGGAAAATAAAAATGAACTTCGAGAGAAATATATATATTTATGGTTTATTGTAGAGAGGGTAAGTAAAACGGCATGCCGCTGTGATTTTTCTACAGGAATATCAATTTTTATTCTGCAAGCTTTAAATGTTTTATTCGATCGTAAACCGTTCGTTTTGATTTCAGGTAATTATTTCATGGAAAAGACACTAATGCAAAAGTTAAATATTATATAAATAATACTATATATTTATATTTAATAAAATGTGTATATCCTTAAGAACATTTATTTACCAGCTAATTTGGCAATATAACATAACTACAGCAGGGCAATAGAAACATCAAACTTTTAAAACCTAAAATACATAATTAGTTAAAATCACGTAGTCGGAACAGAAATACAAACGTCCATGGATCATACACCATCTTGACTTGGTTGTCTTTTGACAGGTCAACTTTCCAACAGCTTGCACTTCAGCAGGTAGCCAGGTTCTCATATATGTTATGTGTAAAATACAACAAAAAATACAAAAAAACTATAACAAAAAATACAAAAAAAAATTTACAAAAAAATACAATTTAAAAAAAAAAAGTTTATGAACTGTATATAATAATTATGTTATTACTTTCAGGATTTATTAATACGAGTTTATTTCTCAGCCTCCTAGTTTGATATTAACATCACTAAGTTTAATTCATAACCCATTAAAGTTATTTACATTGCTATAAATCCAATGGAGGTGTAAGGTTACTGGTGTCGAAACATAGTAAGGTTAACTTCGATTTCTGATTTCCGTTTATTTTATGTAAGAAGTTAATCTGTAGAATTATTATAAAATATTTGAAAATTCAAAAATAAATAATTTTTTTTCGGTCTGAAACTACAAAAGTTATGTACTATTTCATTAAAAATAATCTCGAATCGAATAGCTGGAATAATCTAGCATAAGGTAAAAACTTTTATGTTTTATTTAAAACTAACTTTTGGTTGCAAAATTTATGAATATTTTAATTTAGAATATCCCTGAATTGAACAATCAATCTAACACGATGATCCTATATAATATATAATAAATTCACTTATTAACGCATAAACAACACCTCCAATTTTTAAATTATTCCAATATGTCTTAAAATACACGTCTTAATAAAATTTGCTTTAAAGTTTCGCCAAAAAATCTGTTTGTTTTTTATCAATTTTGATAAATGTTTATAAATATGGCAGACCATTATATTTAATTCATTAATACTTTAATTAATGAATACATTTTTTTGCATTATTAGAGCATTTCTTTCTGAACAATAATAATAAAAAAAATAATATTTAAACAAAATATTTTCTTTTTTTTTGCGGCTTTAAAGTTTAAATAGCCTTTTTTAAAAAACAATACTTATTCAGCTTTTAATATTTAAAAAAATATTTAAATTGATTAAATAACGCCAAAAGAATATATTACAGACGTCTGAATAGGATTATGAAGATTTGTATTTTAATTATTTTCAAAAACTAATTTTAAGTTCAAAACTTAAAAATATATCCAGATTTTTATGTTTATTAATTTGTAAAAAAATAATTTATAATTTAATTTAAAAAACGATTTATACATTTATAAAAAAAATATCAAAGTTTCAAAAACTATAAACAGTTTTGATGTAAGTAAATGTTTTACAAAGCCTTAGCATTTTTAACGCGATAAAAATTAAAAACAAAATATTTTGAGTAAATGATGAATGTTACAGACAAAGAGTAGGTAAGCAGATGGTAAATTATAAACATTAAAAAATACCCCCGTTCTCTTTCTTCTAAAGATTTAAACTTTGTATACACCTTTTTAAATATGTGCAGCATCGTTTTATGCAAAAAAAAAACACCTTCTGAACAACTATTTTAAGTTTGCCAGGTCGCTTTGCTCAGATGGCTTGACCATAAGCTTATATTACCAATATTAAATGGAGTTAGATAAAGGACAAGCTAACGAAAGAAATGCGTTTTTCAAGTTCAAGGACATACATTTCTAGTTCAATGCAAAGAAGAGGGAACCATTATTTTGGTGACTGAGAGTAACCATGTGAGGGCAAATACATGCAAAAAGGCACTTAAATGCTTTTTGAAGCCTCAAAACACAGTTCACAGATGCTGTGGGAAGGAATCATAATCGAGTAAAACGCTTCAAGACACCTGGATATTGATCAAAGGTTTTAGAATCTGCAACTATGTTCTAAACAGGCACGTAGGTAAGGGGGTGGTTCAGGGGGGTTCAAACCCCTCCTATTGAAAGAAAAGAAGAAAAAAAAATTAAAAATAGAATTTCTGTAAAAATCATAAAAATACTTTAAAACTCGAACCATTTCAATTTCTCGGATAAAACTTCTTGTTGAGTTGGAAGATGGAAAACGTGGTATTTTCTGGGGGTCCAACCGGAAAATAGTTTTCAAAAGGCTTCAAAAACATGTTTTGATGTCATTTTTATTTCAAACTAAGCTTAACATGACGTCATCGTGTTTCATTATTGTTTTATATGTACTACAACTTCGACTCCCTTGTGATTGTTATTCTGTGTTGTTCCATGTACGTAATGTGTTTGGTTGTGTCGTTCTGTCAGCATTAAAAAAGGAAGTTGGGTTTCGATACAGTGTATTCATGTTATGGACTTACAGACATAACGCTTTTGGCGACGAAGGGAAAATATCGTCAAACGGGGTCGTATAAACAAGATATTCTAAGCATATATTATTCTAAACAAGGGTTCTCAAAATTTAAATTTTTTATCTAATTTATTTCCTAATTAGGGATTGATATTTACTAATTTTAAAAATTGGTATTGACTGATATTGATAAAGATTTCAAGGAAAATAAATGATGTTGCTGTTTCGATATTTATCTGACGATGTATTCTTGTTTACTTAAATAAAAAATAAAGAGTTTAAAAAAAATAGGAGTGAGGGGAATTTTTTAATTTTTTTTGGGGGGGAGGACCCCTCTTCCCTGGTTAAGGGCTTTGAAATAAGTTACTTAAAGAAATCCGTTGCTCAGTCATGAAACCCTCTCATGAAAAATATATATCTACGTGGCTGTTATACAAGAAATAACTCCAGCAGTCACCTAATCACGTTGTTTATTGTTCGATAATTTTCTAATAAGTTTCCTATTGGTGTCAAACTGTCTCTCTTGAACCTTATGACTTCGATTTGAGATTTCCTACTTCATCACGGACTGCAATTATTTCGGCATAACGACTCCAGGAAGATGCTTTTCTGCATGGTTCAAAAACGAGCATGTTCCAAATCTTTGCATTTAAAGTGTCTTTTGTTTTCGTCGCCATTGATTGAACTTATAATTGGGCATCACTCAGGATGGCGGCGGACAAAGAAGATGTTTCCTCTGAAACTTGAAAAGTTAACCTTCGTTTAAGCAATTATTATTATTGTTTACGGAAATAATCATAAACGGCAAAATATGACTTCATTCTAATTGATTCTAGAGTGTGAGACGTCTATATGTTTTTAGGTTTTGTTGCCTTTATAGAAAATATGGGTATTATCCATATATCGTATGTTTTAGGAGACGACAATTCGTGAAATAAATATCAACAGGCAAATTTTAAATTAAAATACAATTCCACTCGAACTAAATATAAAGAAACTGTGTGGGGTTCCATTATATATTGAATGCTATGTCTTTGACTATTTCTGTGGTAATAGTTAAGGCTTATACATTCAAGCATATTGAATGGCCCTGTTCAGGAATCGAACTCGTGACCTCTCATTCAGAACACTGTAAAAAAAAGGTATTTAAAAATGAGTTCTTGGACGTACTAGTTTTTCTATGAGTACAATTGCATCGTAAGTGAGTAATGGCGTATACAAATTGAAGTAATCGTACATTTCCAAAAATGAGTTGTGTGATTTAATATTGCAAATCTCAGCTTCTGTTCAAGCCATCTTAACAAAGCGACCAGATAAACTTAAAATATTTGTTCAGTAGATGGTTTTTCACATTATTTGAAGTCGATTGCTTAAATGGAAACTGAGTTATTACAACATAATTATCTTGCTTCCCATTATTTTGGCACACGGTTTTTACTTTTCTTCTGTTTCTAACTTGTTTACGTCGTCGTGGAAGTAGAAAGGACGGCGGTGCTTGAGTACATGGGTTCGATTCCCGGTACGTCTTGGTTGTAATTGTTGATATTTATTGAAAATGTTTTATGAAGCTAGCCTATGTAGACAAGTAACTGCTCTTTTTATTAATTTTCTAGTTTTTGGGTAAATGTTTTTTCAAAAATGAAACTTGGAAAAAATGAGTTCATTTTACTTATATTTGAATACCTATTTTTAACAGTGAAGTTCCACGCTTGCTACCGACTAAGCTACACAACCATGTTTTAGAAGTCAGTATTTAAGCTTGATTTTCCAGCATTGCGTCTGTTTGTCTGTAAATGGTTTTGTTTGTTACGCAATTATGAAAGAACGCGTTGTTCAAATTCGGCATGAATGTTTTTTGAAGTCCTTATATAGAATCGACGTATATTTTATTTTTAACCGACTGCCCAGCGCGCTCACCAAAACTCAAAAAAAAACTCAAAAATAAAACCGCCATAAATTTTAAATTAAAACCGCCAACGCGCGCCAAGTCGAGAGGTTATAGATTCGGTCTTTATGTATTTTTTTTTTTTATTTTTTTTTTATGTATGTGCGCGCGGGATTTCGATTCTACTTCAGATATCTTGAAATTTTTTTTTTTGTTGGATAGGGGATGTTTCAAAGGGGAGCAATTTGAAAAAAATATCCGGTTATCCGGTATTTAACTATCCGGATTTCTCTATTAACAGGACCGTTTTAAAAAAAATTTCGTCCGATTTCGAAAATTCTTTTTTTGTTGGATAGAGAAAAATCCACCTAGGCAACATCTGCAAAAATATAATCGATTATCTGGCTGTTATATATCCGGAAATGCCGATTAACCGGAGTTTTTTAAACAATTTTTCCGATTTCATAATATTTTCATTGTTTAACAGAAGTTTACAACAATGACATTTCGTTTAACCAGAATTGATAGGGATTGTATACATTGTTGAGCACATTGAATTTCTTGGTGAAAAATAATAGGGGGCAAAGCCTCCTGCTAAATTAAAAACTAAAAAGGGAAAAATAAAATAATCTTTCTAAAAAAAGGAAAACCGACTTTAAGGAAAATGCGCTAAAAAGTAAAAAATAATTTTTAATTTTACGAATGAGTTTAAAAAATTGAATTATTGAATATCAATTTTATACGTAGTACAACTTTTGGAAGTTGGTGCCAATATACAAAAATCATACCTAAATTTTGGCGCCGATTTCAAAAAGTTGTACTACGTATTAAATTGATATTCAATAATTCAATTTTTTAAACTCATTCGTAAAATTAAAAATTATTTTTTACTTTTTAGCGCATTTTCCTTAAAGTCGGTTTTCCTTTTTTTTAGAAAGATTATTTTATTTTATGGTATTGAGGTTTACAACACAGACAAGCGGAAATACTAGTTTAAAGATGTCCTTTATGTCCAACTTTTAAAAATTTGCTAAAAATCGTTTAAAAAACTAATTGGAATTTTACAAAACCGAAACTCAGGTACCCATCTTAAGGGTGAATAATATTTATATATAAATTTTCAGTCTTTTACACGCATAGGAAAAAGAATTTGCTACCCACAAACAGAAACTTCTTTAAATATTATTAAATATTTATATTTATCATGTGTAATCGTAGTATACATGGCGCGTTCCATAAGTAATGCGATCAATTTTTTCCTGACGCGAATATTCACTGCAGCGCCCTCTAATCTGCTGGGCTAGGTGGAGGGGGTTATTAGCTTCATAACGCACCCATTCTCAATCGGTTCCAAGCTACCAGAAAGATAGGGCGTGTGTTCTCTGAAACCCGTTTTGAGCTTAATGGAATAAAGCGTGATGGATGGAGCAACGTTACGCTATCAAATGTTGCGTTAAACTTGGGAAGTCCGCCACCGAAACGTTTCTCTTAATTCAGCAGGCCTTTGGGAGTGATAGCTTGTCCAAATCAAAAGTTCACAGATAGCACAAGTCGTTCAAGGAGGCATGATCAAGTTCAGGATCAAAACAATGCCTATTTGTCTACTTTGATGTCAAAGGCATTGTCCAACACGAATTCGTACCTACCTGGACCACTGTGAACGCAGCTTTTTACTTGGAAGTGCTCAAAAGGCTGAAAAGGAGGGTCTCGCACTGCCGAAGAGACATCAAGGACGCATGGAAACTTCATCACGAACGCGCCAAGCCACAGCGCCTTCGTTGTCAACGATTTCCTGGCCAGGACCCATACCCCACTGGTTCCCCAGCCTCCCTACAGTCCTGACCTGGCTCCCACAGACTTTTTTGTTTCCTCGCTTAAAAGGAACCATGAAAGGGAAACATTGGGACACGATTAAAAACATCCAGGTTCATGTTACATCGGTTCTAAAGGAGAAGACCTTCCAGGATGTCTCCCAGGCCTGGAAACACCGCCTCCATAAATGTATCGACGCAGGAGGGTGCTGTTTTGATGATTTTTAACTAATTGTACGAATATGTCCAATAAATGATTTTTAATGAATTTAGTCGCATTACTTATGGAACGCACCATGTACATTTTTATACTCGGAGCCGGAGGCATTCAATATTTGTAATGTATACTTGTAAAACATATGTTGAGCGAATGGAGCATAGAGACATTTATTTGTACACTTCGTTCGCACAATTTATATTTTTACAACGAAGTATCTTTTTCTAGAATATATATTTATATATAAAATATTATCTATTTGAATGATTTTGAAAACTAATAATGAATGCTAAACACTTGCTGAAATTGCGTGATAGAGTTGAAAAAAAATAAAACCTCCCTTAATACTAAGATTTCAGATAGAAAAATTATATATAATACCTCCTTCCATGTTTCTAAATCATATGAGTATTTCTTATATTTCGGATATACAAGTTTCATAACATCATAAATATTTATCTGGGTACACATCTATTTAATGAATTGATGAAGTTTGCCATCAAAATGCTTTTAATAGATGTTTTCTTTAAAACGTACGAGCTCGTTTTCTTTAAAACTTAGTATAATTTTCATTTCTATATTGGAAAAAGTTTTCAATCAATATATCTTAAAATTTGACCTTCATTACTATCTTTGTAAATGAGGAAATAATTTGAAATGGGTCAATTGCACTACATTTCAATACACAAACTTTAAAACTTATCAAGGAAAAATGTCTAACGAATTTTAATTATTAAGTTGTTACTTTGAACCGAACTTTGCATACTTTTATGTCTATGCCTGTCACTACAACTGACACACATCATTACGTCTTATCAGTATACCTGTCACATATAAGACAACTTGATCGTTACGCGCCAATTCTTTTAATTGTAAATTATCTGTATTGTTCGCACTAAATGCAGCGAGCAAAAACGAATCCAATATCAAAGCATTACCAAATATTTCGTAATTGAACAAGAGCGTCAGCCATTGAATATCAATTAGTTTGATAAGAAAATTTATGTCATAAATCTCGCTATAATGGAGGGAGGAAGTTAAGGTAGGTTATTAATTGAGATTACAAATACCTTAATCCTTTTTCAATTAAAATCGTCATCTTATTTTTCCAGATGGTCTGTGAAATCACAACCACGTGAGGCAGTATGTAAAGGGTTTAAGACTTGAGTGACTTACTGCCAGAATGCAAGTGAGATTAGTCTCGAAATTCCAGAATTAAACTCATTATATTTCTATGTACTACTTATAAAAACTTATTATTTTAGTTTATTGAATGATTAATTAGTTGAATTATTAACGTTGTACAATATATATGCACAATTGTTTAATTCCGTTGAAAACAATCCTGAAAAAAGACCCGGGAACATTAATTGTTAATTTTATAACGTGACTAGTGTAACATCTAAAATCCTAGTCTCCAAATTTTAACACCATGATCAACGTGATGACATTTGAACCATGACAGATTTAATGTACATCAGTCCCTTCTATTTGGTAAAGGTTTTAGATGCCAATGAACATCGAACTCTCAACCTACCAGATATGAGACACCCATCTGTAACTGTATCTCGATTGGGCAAAGGCCTCCGCGGCCGTGCGGCTAAAGGCGTCAGCAGGGAATACGAAGATTCCTGGTTCTATCCCAGGCGATGGACTTGACAAAGAAAAGTGATAATAGTAGTGATCTTTTGATCGGAGGGCTGCCAACTTCGCTACAAAATGCTAGAAAAGTCGTCCAGAACATCCGCAAAAATTAACGGCTTGTATACGGGACTGTTGCACGATAAATCTGATCGGGGTCCAAAGTCCCGACGTCTATTAAAGGCGTTGGGGGCCAGTTCAGGTGTTTCCTCGTCATCTGACCATGGTTCTAAAATAACGAGGTGCATGTATGAATGTGTGTATGAATGTGTGTGTGAATGTGTATGTGTTCCCGGGTCTTTCCTTCGAGATTGACCCCGAACCGTCACCAATAGCCCACTGTGCAGCTCTAGTACTACGTTTTTAACAAAACCAAACCAAACTAAAATAACGAGGTGCATGTATGAATGTGTGTGTAAATGTGTATGTGTGCCCGGGTCTTTCCTTCGAGATAGACCCCGAACCGTCGCCAATAGCTCACTGTTCAGCTCTAATGAGACGTTAATTAACCAAACCAAACTGGATTGGACAAGGAAGTTGTTGACTTGAAGGCAATTGAACAAACTGAACTCCCCTTCCATTCATACACCTTTTTTTCGTATACTGTTCGTATTAAAGCGCTTTTGGCTATTTTTAAAAATAATTCCCACTAAAAACCATTTTGAATGCCTATTCTTTGAAATCCATTTTAGCCAGTAATAAGTGGATAAGCAGCACAAAGGTCAATTATACTTTTGGCGATATGCAGATTGATTGAATTATTTATAGAAAATAAAATATCGAAACATATTTAACGTTTCTATTACGGTTTGTGAAGAAAACACTCATAAAATCACTTTTAAAAATTAGTTGGGATACAGTATGGCTTCACCCGCTCCCATAGACGGAACTAGTTATGAGCGTTCCAGGAATTACAGTTAGAGTTCAGTGGATTTGACACGTTAAGCTGGCGTGATCTTGTGATGCGAGGTTGCTATATTCGCTCTTAAATTAAAAAAATTCGTCAAACAATTTCCTAAAAATTTCACAGCGTGCATATGAGACTGGTGAACGCTAAATTTGATCAGGGCAAAATCTCCTGACGTCTATTGATGTTGCGTCGGGTGCTACAGCTGAGGTGTTGTTCCCGTTACCTAACCATGGTTAAAAAATGCGAGACAGTGGTCCTCGACCTCGAACCGTCGCCTGTGCAGCTGTAATATGACGATAATTAACGAAACAACCAATGCATAGGTCAAAACGACAAGCGGGGGTAGAAGAAGCGTAATAATAACGTGTTCAATAAGCTGTATGGTAAATTAACGTTGCACTAGAGCTGCACAGTGGGCTATTGGTGACGGTTCAGGCCCTATCTCAAAGGAAAGACCCGGGATCGATGCCTCGTATTTTTGAACCATGGTCAGATGACGAGGACAACACCTAAGCTTACACCTGAAGCAACCTTAGTAGGCGGTATGGTATTGGACACGATTAGATTTAACGTACACCAGTCCCGTATACATGTCATAGAAATTGGAGGTAAGTTCGGACGACGTATTGTTACTTCGCAGCGAATTTGGCAACCTTTCGAACAGACGTTCACGGCATTTTAAATTTTTTGTCAAGTCTCTTGCATTAGCAGTATTCGATATCGCAATTGTCTGGTTGCTAGCCGACGATCGCAATCGTCTGGTTGTACCTCCGGACTACGGCCCCCTTAGAAAGTGGAGTGTTGGGGGCTCAAATATTGACTTGAAGTACAGCGAGGTAAACCCTACGGTAGCTAATTTCATTCCCCGTCGTCCACAAAATAAAAATAATTAAAAAAATAGGCTGTGCATAGTTTGGTTTGGTTTTTGTTAATTAACGTCGCACTAGAGCTGTACAGTGAGCTATTGGCGACGGTTCGGGATCAATCTCGAAGGAAAGACTCGGGAACACATGCACATTCACACACACATTCATACACACAATCATACATGCACCTCGTTATTTTAGAACCATGGTCAGATGACGAGGAAACACCTGAACTGGCACCCAACGCCTTCAATAGACGTCGGGACTTTGGACCCCGATCAGATTTATCGTGCACCAGTCCCGTATACACGTCAGTATAATTTGTTGGATATTTTAAGATGACTTCTTAGTATTTTAGTAGCGATGCTGGCGACCCTCCGATCGCAAAATCTGAGTTATAAATGAAGAGTCGATTTATTAAAATAAAAGATCTATTAAATAGAATGACTTAGTGTGTTGTAGGTGTTTCTTAAAATGGATTTGATTATCAAGTCCATTGCACGGATTCGAACCACCAATCCTCAGATTAGTAGCCGAACGCCTTACCAACTGAGCAACTGGGGCTCGGCTGTCCATAGAAAGGTTCACTTTAAATCGGTTGAGGTTCAAAGTCCTTACGTCTATGTAAGGTATGTGGGGTGACAGCTCAAGTGTTGTCAATTAACCAACCAACCTCAAAACGCAATTTAATTTCCGATACAAATACACACAATAAATAAATCATAAATTGAACACGGCAGGTTTTTTTTTTAAACTACAACTACAAAGATTCCCCCATATCAATGAATAAAAAAAATAGCCGTCTAATCGAAGACCTTGGGACCCCGCCTTTTGCATATGCATCCTTATTATCAATAATAAGGAGTCCACGAATAGCCTCGATCGCAGCCCATCTGGACCCTGAAGTGGCCGACCTTGTGCAAAGGCCGCGAGTGGACAAGGTGACAATCGGATATAATGACAGACCCATCGTTGGGGTGTCAATTAGATATTGATCATCGGTAGATCGATTCCACTTTTCTAATGGTCTTTGACGTTTATTGAAGATATTCGCATGTGGCTTCAGTATAAAAAAAATGCTTGCTCATATTTGAAGAAACTTAAGTCATTTTTGACGAAAAAAACGCCTGCGCAATGCTTCGATTAACCATTGTTCACTCTAGAAATAAAAAGGGGCAGGGCGCTGTTTACAGTAAAAGGGCACCCCGTTGTTGAAAGGGCACTTCTCGTTTTTAAAAGCGCACTTTTAAAAAAAAAAAATTCTGGGTAGGCGTGGTCACCCATTGACACATCAGACACGTGTCCGGTTTGGTTTGGTTTTGTTAAATAACGTCGCACTAGAGCTGCACAGTGGGCTATTGGCGACGGTTCTGTGTCAATCTCGAAGGAAAGACCCGGGAACACATACACATTCACACACACATTCATACATGCACCTCGTTATTTTAGAACCATGGTCAGATGACGAGGAAACACATGAACTGGCACCCAACGCCTTCAATAGACGTTGGGACTTTGGACCCCGATCAGATTTATCGTGCACCAGTCCCGTATACACGCCAGTATAATTTGTTGGATATTCTGGACGACTTTCTAGTATTTTTGTAGCGACACGTGCCCGGAGGAATGGGTACTCAATTCTTAGCATGAGTGTAGCAATCTTCTCTTTAAAATCTTAAAACATCTTCTATTTAAAAAAACACAAAAAAATCTTAGTTTTTTTTTATATGCGGACATAGGCAACCAATAGGATTCTTGGAATGCCACGTGCTCGAAAATAACGCGGAATCATCGCGATTGCACAACACGCGTAGTTAAAAAGGTGTTTCTTTTTCTGCTGTCATAATTCACTTAATTCCGATTTACACACATTTTTTTTTTAATCGGTGCATTTTTTAAAGACAGCTAGGGAAGCAAGGACAATTATGCTTGACTGAAAAGGGCAAGAGGGGCGGATTTTTTTCAAAAGAGGGCGGTATTTTTGAAAAAAGGGCATGAGGGCGCTATTTAGATGAAAAAAGGGCGGCGAGGGCGGGCCGCCCTTCAAAAAAAGCCTAGAGTGAACAATGGATTAACCCTCGGACGTTCATGAACGTAATATCCAGTTCAAAGATCTCAGTTTTTTCCAACAATGGGTCAGTTTTTTAAACTCATAAAATTAACCGACTTTACAATATTTTCAAAATCTATTTTTTTAGGTATAACTTAAAAGTTTTCTCTTTACAATGAATTAAAATATCAAAGTGCATGCCTAGGAAAAAATATTTAGACTTCCAAACAGTAAAAGCAACTTTACAATCGCTAAATTAGCATCAGCGTCAGTGGGTTTAAAGTTTCGTCAAACTGAGGAAATTATTATTATTTATATTTTTACGAAATTTATTTTGTCAAAAATAAGGACGGTTTCAAATAAAATTCGACGGCTAGACACAAACCGGGGATCTTTTGGTACAAATTCACGCGCACTATCGACCGAGCTATAAAAGCTCTTTTGAATTGAAGCAATATGCATATGAAAATTAAAATTAGAAACGAATGGGCTGACATCATTGTAAGCGAATTGGATTCAATGACGAAATGATTGTCAAAATTGACAAAAGTAGATTTTTTGGCGATTCAATTGTTTTTCATTCTTTATTTTTTTTTGGCGAGAAGGGTATTTCTGAGAATTTTCTCACTTAATTTTATAATGATGGCAAATTTTTACATGCTAAACACAACTGTGGTTGGTTTCTTAAATAATTTTGAAATTTTTAAAATAAATTCTATTTATAAAAAAAACATTGGAAAAAATATTAAACTCTTTTGCAATGAAGACAATATTACCACTTCTATATTTTATTTGCCAATCGATCGTGCCTCCAGTTTCCCAGAGGATAAAGGCGTTCAGAAAGTAATCAAAGGATTGCTAGTTCGAGCCTGTTCGGTGGACTAGACAAAGAAAAGTATTAAAGAGTAGTGATCTAGTGTTCGAGGAGTTACAAGTTTCGTTTCAAAGTTATTTATTAGAAAGTCGTCCAACACATCCAACAAATTGTTAAAACAATATAGTTGTGTTTTTATCTAAAAAAACTTAATTTCAGTTATATAATATATATATTTGACAATTTTTTTAAAGGGATTAAATGAGCCATGTAGTTTTAAAAACAGATAGATCCATTTTGATAAATTTTACAGGATACGACAAAAACGACTGACAGCCACATACTTTTGGACCTAAACCGATGAATTTGAATGCAGTTTTAGACTGGATTCAAACACTTTTGGTCGAAACGGTTTTTCAATGCAATGTAATGCACTGAAAACTAGCGAGAAATATAAAAAACGATTTTGCGAATCTATCTGGTTTCAAAACTAGACGGCTCAAATGAGGGTAGATTAATCTAAAAACAGAATAACTAGTGAAACCATTTTCAAACATCCAAAATTAAAATTAGGTTGCTACATTTGAAACGAAAATGGGTCAAAAGGTTTAAATGATCAACAGATTAAAAAACAATTTAAGCATATCCGCCTTTACAATTTTTTAAAAACTCATTGAACCTAAATAAATTGAAGATCAAGTTCATTAAAAATAAATTAACCAATAATCGAATAAAACGAATACCAAGGAAATAATTTGGGGTAAAAAGTGGTAGAAAACAATGGATTCCCATGGAACTGGTTTCTAGGTGACTATACAGGAAGGAGATAACTGTGCAGAATCTCTATAATTACAATTCAATTTGACGTTTGGTATTTCACCTTTTGGACGCGTTCCTCTAATACGTTTTTATTATAAAAATAATTTTTCAATTAACTTTATAAATATTAAAGTTATTCGTATAAAGAATTACAATAGAGTATGTAGGAATTGCTAAAACTTTTTTAAAAATAAATAAAATTTAAAGCTGTTGAAATAAGTATTTTTCGAGTGCATTTAAATTCATAAATCTATATCAGTTTGCGATTATTTTCTGTATAATATTGAGATATATTTGTGACCATACTTTGTTGTGTACTTTTTTTTTACCAAAAGAAGTATATGTTCGAAAGGAAGATGAAGCTCTATTTCAAATGACTGATATAAAAAATCATGTCCTATTTCGCTAAAATTTTAAACCAAACAGTTATTACCTTGTTTGGTAGAATCACAGTTTTTGTAAAGTTATATTTACAGTATATGAGAAAATTAGAATGAGTGCAAACCCAAGGACTAAAGAAGAAGTAGAGTCGGCGTGGTAGTGAAAGAGTTGAAGCCATTCTGGGAATAAATGGAACCAAATTGAAAGCTATATTATAGTTAAAGGGACGCGGTACCACCTTAACTTTTATTCTTTACTTTTTGAATACAAATTTTAAAGTATAATATTTAAAACATTATATAAAAAAAAAATTCAAACAAAAATTCAAAACTTTCTTGTATTTTTTTTTTAATTGTACGCTGTTTTTTAAAACGTCAAGTTTTTTTTTTAATATTTATATTTTTTTACTAATTTTTCTCAGATTCTTTGAGCTACAATACATTAGAATTAGCCTTCCAATTTTGCATAATGTATGTATTTGATTTTTATATACAATATTATTTTCATATACAATATTTTATATACATAGTTATTCATAATAACACAAGTTTTTTCAATAAAACTCAAAAGAGTTTTTTTTATTTTAGTAATTAAAAAAACTTACTACAGTTAACCAAATATTTACATGCCAATTTACAAAATAAACATCTTTTACAATATGTTTAAAAAATTATACATTTCTCCATTAATAATAAAGAAAAAACCTTTTGTAAGCTTAATTTTTAAAACACTACAGCTCTTTTTAGTTTTACATTTTTACCCAAATTTTTGCTCAGATCCTTTGAAATATAATACATAAGAATTATCATTAAAATTTTGTGTACAACTTGTATTTGATTTTTATATACATAGTTATTCATAATAACACAATTTCATTTCTTATTACTCAAGAGTTTTATTTTACTTTAGTAATAAAAATAACCTATTACAACAAACCAAACATTTGCTTGCCAATTTATAAAATACACATCTTTTACAATATGTTTAAAAAATTATACATTTCTCCATTAATAATAATAAAAAAAATTATTTTGTAAGCTTTTTCTAAAACGCTAAAACTTTTTTTATACCTGACATGATGATTGACATATACCTGTCAATACAGCACAAAATCTCGAATAATTCATTAAGAACCCTAGATACAGTTATAGTATATCATAGTTAAAATATTTTTATATATATAATAATATATTCTAAATAAGATATTATATATAATTTCTATATATATACATACAAGTAAAAATACTGAAAGATAAGCAAGAATATAAATTACAAAAATATGAAAGATACATGCCAAAGTGTTCTTCTCTCTTCGCCAAGGATATATATATATATATATATATATATATATATATATATATATATATATATATATATATATATATATATATATATATATATATATATATATATATATATATATATATATATATATATATATATATATATATATATATATATATATATATATATATATATATATATATATATATATTGACTAACTAATTTAAATATTAAAAGGTTTGAAAGTTTGCAATTTATCCCAGATTTACATTACAATTTTTTTTGGTTATTGAATTTTAATTTTCTTTACTTCTAAAGCATAACTTTTATACGTTTCTAATATGTTAAGTTTTTTTTCATTCTGCTATAAATAACTGAAACACAGCCAAATATTGTTATTTTTAAAGAAAAAATTTATTTCTCCAAAGAAGGATTCATTTTCACACCGACTACCTAAACAATCAAAAACAAAAATAAATTAAAAGACGAGAACGGCGAAGTAAATAATTAATTTTCGAAATGTTTACACCGCGGACCTCTAACTTCGTTCAATGACATTAAAACCTATACTTTGAGATGCGTTCGAACCCAATGTCGGGAACTATTTCACAGGGTTAGGAACCTTTTGTAATTAAAATAACACCTCGGAAGACGGGAATTGCAGTCATTTGGGATAGCGCGAAAATTCCTTTTTGACCCAGGTGTTATAGTGTAAGAAAATAATTAAATTTTAGAGAGTAAACAACGAAACGAATTTAATAGACTGGAGATTTTTTTGTTGTCATTCTTCTAGATTTGTTAATAGAAAATCAATAGTTATACGCTTCGGATTCCGTATCCATGGGAATTATCCTTTTGTGCATGGGTCTTTTTCAAGTTAATTATATTTTTTATATATAATTCATTAACTTTTCTGCGTTTTTGTAAGATTAACCGGAACGGAAATACGTCTTTTAATTTATTTTTAGAATTGTGGGTATTTTTATTTGTGGGTTCGCGGATATCAATTCCTCAATCTAAATAAAATGCATCTTTTTAATTCTTAGTTTTGAAAGATTGCCAACATTTATTTTTTATGTGTTTTTGAACAATAAGGAAATTTTCTCTTTAGGTAATGAAATTGGTAATATTAGGTAATGATAGTTTTTTTTGTTTAGATTTTAGTGTTAGTTTGCAAAAAAAGGTATATTTGTTTTTGCAAAGATATTATACATGAAACTCTCCGTTGCATATGTTTAAAAATTTCAAAAGAAATTTCAAAAGAAATTACAAACTGGCATGTTTATTTTTTAATAATGTATTATATGATATATTGGAAAAAGATATTTTTTTTGATAATTTTGTAAATTCTTTCTTGAATATAGTAAATAAAGAATACGATTTGAAAAGTTGTGTGTTTACTTTAAATATTAAGAAAAAGTTTAAAAACTTAAACATAAATTTGTATTATAATGGCAAAATCATTATTTAAAATTAAGTTTATTTTTTTAAAGTTATATTTTTCAGTTTGAACTGTAACAGATACAAATCATATAGTAAAATTTGATATATTTTGTAATATATTAAATTATTTTCTACAGAAAATTAGAAGAAAATATAATTAATATCGAAGGCTGTCTAACACACGCATTAACAACATTTACCTGTATAACTTATTTTAGTCGTTTGTGGTATTGTAAAAATAATGTTTGTTTATTAATTTAATGTTAATAAAATATTTTTAATATCCATCTTTTTGCATTTAAAAACTATTTTTTTAATATAATTGTGATTATATATAGGTATTTACAAATTTGCTTTGATTAGACGAAGAAACTTAGATATTAATTAATAATACATATTTATATTTAAAAAATGTTTATCAAAAAATAATCTTGAATTTTTAATGTATAAAATATTATATGGAAAACAAAATGAAACTGCACATGCATGTTATCACATTATTATGGCCGAAAATAATAATTTGGTTTTATTATTATTAAAAATTAAATTCTTTGTTCTAGCAATTTAACAATAAAATAGTTTTGTAAAATTTATTTTACAATAAAATAGTTTTCGTCACAGAAAAAGGAAGGACCAACAACATTAAATCAAAATCTTGGCTCACTTATATAATAAATAGAGCTAATTTCAATATTTATTATACAGTATGTAAAACTAACCAGTTTATTCTAACAAAATTTTTCAGGCTATTTAACTAATGAGTACTATCATTAATCGATGGGGTTTTCCAGTCAATTAGAGGTAAAATATCAATAACGTTAATAACTTACTTTAACAATATGTATCTTTATTGTTAGGAAAGGTAATTATACCTTCTAGAAGATTCTACTATGCCACTTTGTAGTAGTTAGCAAATTGTTTTGTGATGCTTTTTTGTATTTTGATTAATGCTTCTTGTAATAAATTAACTATTATAGTTGTTATATATAAAATATATAGTAATTAGGTTTAACGTTCTATAAGTACCTTTGACGGGTAACTTTACATGCTGGCATTTAATTTAATTTCTGTGGAATCTATATTCCTGTAAAAAAAAATTATGTTATTTTAGAGATATTTTTTTCAATAAAATAGTTTTTAACTATATATTTATTATTTGACCACTTTTCTTTTCATATCTGCAACAGCAATTTTTATACCAACAATTAAGGAATGTCGTTACTTTGCGTTGCTATGTGTCTTAAATTAAAGTTTAATTTTCAAAAGTTCTTTTCTAAATTCAAAAATATAACAATATATACTCAAAGACACAAATAACTTTGCGCATCTGCTAAGAGCGGCTCTGATTATCTCTACACTAATGGTTTCAAACACGGCGGTCTGCGGACCATTGGTGGTTCGCGAAATCCTCTAAAGTAGTCCGTGGAGTGGTCCGTTTTTTAAAATTTATTTAACAATAAAAGAGTTTAACTTCGCCCATGTTCCAAGAGTGGCTCTGATTACCCCTACATCCGTGGTTCCCAACATGTGGTCCGCGGACCACTGGTGTTCGCGAGATGGTCTAAAGTAGTCCGTAGAATGCTCCGTTTTTAAAATTCATTAAACAATAAAATAGTTTAACCTCGCTCATGTTCTCAGAGTGGCTCTGATTACCCCTACACTAGTGGTTCCGAACACGGCGGTCTGCGGACCATTGGTGGTTCGCGAGATCCTCTAAAGTGGTCCGTGGAGTGGTCCGTTTTTTAAAATTTATTTAACAATAAAATAGTTTAACTTCGCCCATGTTCCAAGAGTGGCTCTGATTATAACTACATAAGTGGTTCCCCCAACATGTCGTCCGCGGACCACTGGTGTTCGGGAGATGGTCTAAAGTAGTCCGTAGAATGCTCCAATTTTAAAATTCAATAAACAATAAAATAGTTAATTTTGCGAAAATTCTATAGAGCGGCTCTGGTTATCCCTTCATCAGTGGTTCCCAACACGTGGTCCTCAGACCACCGGTAGTTTGTGAGATGATCTAAAGTGGTCTGTAGAGTCATTGTTCAATTTCATAATGTATTTTATTATTTTGAAACACGGATGTTACCTGGAATGTATTCCTTTTAAAGCTAAAAACATCTAAATTTAAAATCAAAATGTCATTAAAGGTAACAAAATTGCATCCCCATTCTTTGATTATTACAGCAATTAACCAGAAAAGAATTCGTAATTGTTAAGAGATATTACAATGAAATGTGTAGACCATAGAGTAATGATACAAATAGAGGAATAAAAATGCTGATTTCCGTGTGTCCATCATTGAATGTCCCACGTGATATGTGGAAATGCCAATTCATTCATGCGTCAATATTACTTGTCAGGCCTTCTCGACTTTAAGAACTAAACGAGATCGAAGTATTGTAATATGGTTTTGTGTTTAATTTTGTATTTAAATAAAAAAAATTTTAAGGAGTGGCACAATTTGAGGGAGTTTAACAGATATATTAAGGAGATTTTTCTTACTTTGTAGTTTTGAAATAATTGCATTACGTTTTAATGTAAAAAATTTACCATAAGCGAAGTTCTTTCAATTGTTATTTTGTATAGTTCAATAAGAAAATATGAACAATAAAACCTCAGAAATATATAGAGTTTCGCTTCTTCGAGTATTGAACACAAATAAAATATTTTCTTTTCGTTAATGAAGAGGAAATAGTTCGAGCATATTGTTTGAAAATAAGTAAATACGTACAGCCGCGGAAAAAAAAAAGAACCACCGATGATTATTTCGTTAGTTTTTATAGTAGAGCTAAACTTAATATACCATTTTGTAGGGAATAAAGTCTACTACACATTGATATACAAAACATTTGCATAAGGGACTATCTTCATATTAAAATCCGCACCAACTTTAAATTTTTCAATAGCAACACCCAATTTTGATTCAATATTTAGAATCTACGACAAAATTTATCGTTGAATATCAATTTGCAAGTCATTTGGTTAAGTAGTTTTTTAATTATGAATATGGAAAGTTTAGAACTCACTCGTAATGTTAAATGAATTTCTTAAACTTGTAATCATATCTTTCGAAATAATAATTTTAGTAAGCTGATATTTTTATCTGTCTTACTTCTAAACAACCCAAATAAAATACACTAACTTTCATTACTTATATGTATATTTTTTAATTTTATTTAAATTAGGATATTAATATTCATAAAATTTATGAATAGCAACCATGTTATATTTTGATAGTGATGGATTAAGAAAAACGTTTTATATGCATATCTAAAATTTCATGATTTTCCTCTTTGTAGTTTTTTGGTTATATTAAAATGAGCATCAAATGATCATTTAAGGGGTCATACACAAATTTAAAATCTGCAGAACTTAACAGAAATCTACTAATTTTGAGAATTAAAAGCGCTGTGATCACGTTGGTATAAAATTCTAAAATCTTATATAGAGGCGAAGGGTATACAGGAGTGGGGGAATGAACGACCACGGAAAAATAAGAACCACGGCTAACGCCAAAACATTTTCTACCAGCGTACTTTATTTTGAAGTCTCACTAACACTTTGTTCACTGTGGAAGTAGCCCCTCAAATAAGATCGATACATATTGTCTAATATCTCTGCATATAAATGTAGGAAATTAACGAAAATTTGTATTTAGATTATTTTGAGGGCGGGGAACATTTCTGCGCTATCAAAAGTAGGTGTTGCTATTGAAAATTTTAAAGTTGGTGCGGATTCGAGTAGGAAGATAGTCCCCTATGCAAATTTTTTGTATATCAATGTATAGTAGACTTTATTTCCTACAAAATGGTATATTAAGTTTAGCTCTACTATAAAAACTAACGAAATAATCATCGGTGGTTCGTTTTTTTTTTCCGCGGCTGTACATATATGTTAAGAAGTTGAATACGAACAGAACTCCTTATCACCAAAAAAGAAGAAAGTGCGCCAAATTTGGAACTCCTGCAGATGTCTGACCGCCAAATGTGGCAGCGCTATAACTACGTGATGTGGGTTTTTCTTTTCAATGTTGACACCGCGGCTTTACGAGAGTCTGGTATTGAGGCGCTCTCTATTTAATATTACAACTCTCTGGTGTAGACTATTTTAATTCATAAATTTATTTACAGAATGAGTACATATTTAATAAAAGATATACACAAGTACCTACAGTATATTTATCACACAGGAATATTTGTTTTTATGTTACTAGAAAGTGGTGGTCCGCCACTTGCCAAATTTTCGAATCAGTGGTCCATGGTCATCTATAGATTGAGACCCACTGTCTAACATGATTCCAACTTTGAATAGAGGCCTCCGTGGCCAAGTGGATAAAGGCGTCAGCTGGGTTCCTGGTTCAATCCTGTGCGACCGACTTGACTAAGAAAAGTAAAAAAGTAGTGATCTTGTGATCGGAGGGTTGCCAGCTTCACTACAAAATACTAGGAATGTTGTCCAGAACATCCAAAAATTATCGACGTGTACACGGGACTAGTGCACGATAAATCTGATCGGGGTCCAAAGTCCCGACGTCTATTGAAGGCGTTTGGTGCCAGTTCAGGTGTTTCCTCGTCATCTGACCATGATTCCAAAATACGAGGCATCATTCCCGGGTCTTTCCTTCGAGATACGCCCCGAACCGTCGCCAATAGCCCACTGTGCAGCTCTAGTGCGACGTTAATTAACAAAAACCAAAACCAACTTTGAATAGCAAAGTGAGAGTTTCGCAGAAAGTAGAAAGTAAATCACTTATTATCGTCAAGTCCTTACCGCCCTAATTATCTTGTCGGAAGTGATAGTTAAAAACAGTTACGAGTCTGTCGCAACACATGTCAACCTACCGAGTCATAAAGACGTAAAAAGAAACAAATTTCATAAAAATTTGCGTTCTTGGAAGATGAAGGTCAAGGAGTGTTTACTCGCTTACCGCTTAATTATCAACAGAAGGCGTAGTTAACGTTTCGATTTCAATCTGCTTGGAGAAAGTGTATTTTAATTATGTTTAACCCTCTAGTACATGAATTCTTCTTTTTTAAATGAAATATTTTTTTTTCGCTTTCTTTTTGCCCCTGGACCGCTGAAGAAATATATAAAAAAATCATACGTGCCTATTTATATAAATTTTTAATTAAAACCGTTGTGTGTCGTATATGCAAAATCATGTGTAATTACTAAAATAATTTTCAAAAAGTATGAAAATATAGTTAAATACAATCTACATACCTCTGGTATTAGCTAGGATTTTTTGTAGAGCCAGATTATACTTATAAGTAATAAAACAATATTGGAAAACTTCACCTGCACGAACCACTTTTAGAAGAACAGACCTCGAAGCAACTGATTGCCTTTATCACAATCATTTTAATAAAGAAAAGAGACCTAGCGGCGGTTACAAGAACTAGGATCATGGTTCCCTACGTGACAGTACTATAATAGTTAACATAGAACTCAATAGATACAACTAGGGGTCATTTTAAAGTCGTGTAGCATATACGTATGCTACACTATGCACTAGAGGGTTAAAAGGTTACAAATTGTCAAAATATGAATTTGTGTGAGATTATTTTGAAATTTGCGTAAGAATATAATACGTGTTTAATGGTAGACTTTGAAACCAGAAAAAAAGTTAAAAACTTGAAACATACTTCAAATTTTAAAATGTTTATAATTTTCGCAAATTTATAAATTATAAGTAAATAAATTATTGATATTTTGTTTCCAAATGTTGTTCGTTTTCATGATAAATATAAACCGAAGATCCCCCAAGTAAAATTAAACATGTCAGTCAGATCGCAGACAAGAGACAGCGTTTTGTAAACGTATGCATTTCTATAGACTTCAGACTATATTTCTATAAACTTACAAAAATGAATGGGATATTTTTGGAAATATTGAGATTTATTTACAGAAACGAAATAGGCCATGATATTTCTTTGCTGAACAAATTTTGTGTACCCTATAAATCAATGCTTATCTTTTTTTTAAGTTTTGCATAAGTACTACTTGGTTCTTATGTTGTGAAATTTTAAAATAATTTATTCAAAAACAAATTTCTAACTAACTTTTGGTAGTTTACTTTACTCCAAAAGAAAAAAAGACTAAAAACAACGCGAGTTCAAAACAATTAAGTACTCCTATAAGAAGATTGTATTCGGAATAACATCATCATGCCATTGCTACAACTAGATAACTCAAAATAATGGTATTATATTTAAGTTCCTAGTATTAGTAGTCACCCGTAGATTTATTGTTGGGTTAATTTGTCTACTAGGAACTAATATGAAATATCTTAACTTTCCAATGTTGTTATATAGTTGTAGCACTATCCCGATGATATCTAATAAGAATATAAAAAAGTGTGATATACCATCGCAAAAAGATTTCAAAAATATTGTTTGAAGTAATTAAAATTCCAAAAACTTTAATAGCTTAACAATCATAACTAAATTCTCTATCTCTTACATACTAATGCGAAATGCTTTTTAAACGAAAATAAATATTAATTATTAGAATTAGAACCTCAATACTGCGGAATATTATTGTAAACAACATAATTACACATGCTTCAAACAATTATAGTTTAAAATAATTTCTATGAATTTCGATTCCAGGTTACCGTACAACGTGCAGGGCATGTTCAAAGAATTTCTACGGCACAATCAAACCTGATTTTCACGCCTCAATTTGCCTAAATGTTTTTTATACAGGCAATTCGCAAACTTGAGGTATTAGTTATGAACGTTTTCAACTAAAAAAAATAATGTACCATAATTTAATTAATACCATAAAACTGTAAAAAAGCACTTAAAAATGAGCATCTGTACATACTTGTTTTTCGTTAAGTATAATTGCATCGTAAATGAGCGATGGCGTACACAAATTTAAGTAATCATACTTTCGCAAAATTGAGCAGTGTGATTTATTATTGCTACTCTAAGCTTATGTTCAAGTCATCTTAACAAAGCTACCTGACAACATTAAAAAAATACTGCTGAAGTTGGTTTTCCACGTTATTTGATGTCGATTGCTCAAATGAAAACTGAGATATTACAATTCATTTATCTTACTTCTTATTCTTTTGGCACACCTTTTTACCATTTCTTCTGTTTATCTCTTATTCACGTCTCCATGGTATAACAACGGATAAGGCACTGCACTGTTGTGTCTTAGGACATGAGTTCGATTCCCGGTAAGTCATGGTTGTAATTGTTGATAATTATTGAAGATTATTTATGAAGGCAGCCTATGTAGCCAAGCAACTGCACCTTTTATTCATTGTACTCATTTTTGAGTACATGTCTTTTTCAAAAATGAAACTTATGTATTCTTAGCAATGCATATACTAAAAAATGGGTACAATTTAGATATTTTTGATACCTATTTTTAACAGCACAATGCTTATCTTAAAAATTCTTCATCTGTCCACATTATTTAGTCTGAAACCATCACATAGCAAACCATGATGTAACTCCATTGTTTTTCGAGGACACGTCACTTTTAAACCTATTTTTTTTCTGGAGCGCTGCGATTCCACTTCGTTTTAAAAAATGAACTGCAGTGACGAAACATTAATTGCAGGTATTAGTGATCCCCCCAGTGGCAACACTGACCGCAATATCGCCCTGGATACTCTCCGAAGCAAAGGGTGGGTGCGGCTCATCGTATTCCGAATCTGTCTCCTGTCCGCCATCTTGTTTCACTTTGTTGTTGCTGTTGCCATTCATTTTTTAAAAACTATTTATTACTGTTGTTATGTGGAATTAAAAAGAAGTGATGAGGGTGATGCTCGGTTGTGTAGGTGATAGGATTGGGTCAATGTTATGGATGTAGATTAAACGGCTGGAAAGAGGGAGGCAACACTTCTGGGCCCCGAAGCGTTTTCGAGACATTTTGAAGATTCTGAAGATGATTTAAATTCCTCTTTTTTTTTTGACTGCGAAATGAGAGAATACTGACCTGCTTATAGAGGATTTCTAGTGGTTGCGATGTTTTTTTAAATTTGACTGATGAGTTTTTTTGGTTTTGGTAATTAATCACTTGATTCTCTGGGGTTCCAGCAAAGACAACGGATGGTCTCCTAAGAGCAATTGCGGGCAATTATGATTTGGTAAGGTGAATTAGATGAATGGCTAAATACGCGCGTGGAAGTCGTGTTCTGGTTGCTAAGAGATTTTTTTAAAAAAGGAAGGGGGAAAATTTGATTTAAATTACTTAAAAGAGTCAATTGCAAGTGCTTGTAATTATATGGGCAGAGGGGATCCATCAAACTTACGCGGCTATTAAAATTAAATTATGTCCATCTCGTTCTAAATGTATTGTAAATTGCATTTAATTTGGGTAGATTCATTAAACGTATTTAATTTTTTTTTATCCTGTAAACATTGAGTGCATAAAATAACTTATTAAAAAAAATGTGATGAATTCTGATTTTTTCGAAAATGTTATTTTGGAAAAAAAAGTTTCTCCAAAAATGCTTTGATAAAATTTTTCGTCAAACTAAGGAAATTTATTTCTTCGGTTTTTCACGAAATTTATTTCGCCGAAAATGAGAACGATTTCAAATAAAAAATATCGGCACGAAATCCAACCATGGACCTATTGGTTCGGAGTCGTTTGCTATCGATCGTGTCAGAAAAGCTCGTTTTGGATTGTGGCCAGTTGGTTGCTTTAACGTTTCACTAGAGATGCATAGTTGGCTATTGAAGACGGTTCGGGGTCTATCTCGAAGGAAACACCCGGGAATACTGCATTGTAATTTTGAACAACGATTACATGACTTTGACACTATCTGAGCTAGCACACGACACAACCTCAATAGGAAGCAGGACATTTGTCCACGATCATATTTAAAGGAAATGTGGATATTAGACGGCTTTTTTAACTTAGAAATAAATTTGTCAACCCTCTGATCACGAGATCGCTTCAACTTAACTTTGGCAAGTCCATGTCAAATTCGAACTCGTAATCTTCTGACTGATAGTCGAATACAGTTCCATTGGGCTACCGGGGCACCTTGGATTGCTGCAATACCCATATCAGAATCAAAATTAGAACCAAATGAGCGGGTAATTTGCCTTATTTTCAGCATTGTTTTAAATTACATTTCTGACTATCCAGCAAATTAGTAAATAAAGCTATACGAATTATATCTTATTGATTTATATCTTAATTTACTGGAGATTGGTATATCTTAGTATGTTGGATATATTAATTAAAAATTCTAAAGTAAATGTGTAATGAATTTTTTCGTTTTTTTATCTAATTGTCAGCATGGTTTTAAATTAATTATATTGCTTACATATCCAACAAATTAAGATATAAATCGATAATATTTTTATATAATCTTTTCGATTTATATAATTACTAGCAAACGTACCCGTTCTTCGCACGGAGATAAATAAAATAACAACAAATAACTGAAAATATATACATTTCCTCTCCTCCCTGGGATAATCGTATATTCCATTTTAGAATTCCTCTTTAAAAAGTGATAAAGCTTTTTTTTATAATTTAAAATATTTTTAAGTTTAATAAATTAAAAGTTGAAAAAGTAAAAATATCTCTATACTACTTAGTTGCTAAAACACCGATAAATATCGAATAATTTCTAGTTTATCTCTCATAAGATATGGAGTTTTAAAAATTAAACATTCCTGCACAAAAATATTTTTAGAAATTAATTGGAATTTCCTTTTGGTATGGGTATACATAGTTGCATTAAATACCATAATACCATTATTTCCAAATGCCCGTTCCAATGTATCGTTTAGGCTACATCTTTGCAATATCTTCGACCAACAACTTGTGTATCTAATTAATAGTTTGCATTTTTGTCCTCAATAATGCAGAACATAAGAATGTAAATTGCAGCCAGAATAAACCTAAACGTTTTTTGCAAATAAACTACCTCAAATTCTTTATCAAAGTAAGAATAAAATTAACAGCCCAGCATAAATACTCAACCAAAATTAGTATATTTTGAAATACTACACAACTTTCTTTTACTACGCCCTGCCCATGTTTTAAAGAATTCCCTTGAATAATATTATTACAGAAGAATAACCACCTATTTTAATTTTAAGTTCATTTTTTTTATTTACGGATCAATTTATTAAAAATTCGGTATTTACTCATTTTGTTAAACAATTTTTCCTAAAATTTTGATTTTGTGATAATGTTATTATAGAATTCGCATCGAAAAATACCTGTCATACAAATATTTAGTAAGTTTCCACAGCAAATTACAGCCAAGGCGCACTTCATCCAAAGAATACACTGTTATAACTTGGCGATAGTTTAGCAAACGGTGCAGCATATTATAATCTCACCATATACTTTCAATAATTTTAC
This sequence comes from Troglohyphantes excavatus, assembly GCA_963932185.1. Classification (NCBI taxonomy): domain Eukaryota; kingdom Metazoa; phylum Arthropoda; class Arachnida; order Araneae; family Linyphiidae; genus Troglohyphantes; species Troglohyphantes excavatus. The sequence continues at coordinate 9,335,333 of OZ010668.1, forward strand.
ATTTAATATTTAATGATCGCCATTCAATGTTTTAAAAGGAAATATTCATTGGCACATTAAATAAAATATTTTCTAAATTATCAGTTGGTATCTGTGAAATTTTATTCTTTAATAACATTAAAAAGTCTAATAGAGTTGAAAATTCACAATGAAACCAAGCTTCGTACATTTAAAAAAAAATACTTGCATAAAATATTTTTCAAATAAATAAAATGGACGTTCATACACACATTACTCGCATTTTGGATGAATTGTTCTAAAGTTCGATCTAAGATAATTAAATATACTTACAATAAACCTGTATAAAACAAAAGAGATAAAACAATTATAACATTTTAATACAATTCTAAACAATTTCTTTAAGATAAAATTCTGGTTGTTTTAATTTTTGAATGGTTCCGTATTGTAGCAAAAAGCCCAATGTATATACATTTTTCAATAATTATTAAATCAAACAAAACCTATGACGTCGTTTTTATATTGCCAATAACGAACAATTTTATTTTAAATTGCAAACGATATTTTCATCCATGTTAAGTCAATGGAATTCATTAAAATAACATACGATTGAAACATCGTACAAACTTAAAAATTATTACAAAAAATTTCTAATTTTTCAAGTAAAGTATTCTATAAATTTTATAAAACTACGTTTTGTAGTTATGGAGTATTCCGTGTAAAGATCGGCATTCTAAATGGTATATAATTTTGTTATATTATATTTTCGCTTTTCTTCGTTTATTTTAACTGATTTTACTGTTGCCACTTCGTGAAACTTTGATGACGTACGCTAAAAAATGTCATAACATTCGAATGGAACATCGTAGAGACTTGAAAATAGTCGCGTTAAAATTCTTATTTTTTGAACTAACTATTCTGTGAATTTCAAAGCTCTGCGTTTTGTAGTTACGGAACCTATAATATACTGACAAACCAACAAACACACATCCGGACAGATTTTGAAGATTTCTGCTTTATATATAAGACTAGCAAAAGTACCCGTTCTTCGCACGGAAATAAATAAAATAACAACAAATAACTGAAAATATATACATTTCCTCTCCTGCCTGGGATAATCGCATATACCATTTTAGAATTCCTATTTAAAAAGTGATAAAGCTTTTTTTTTATAATTTAAAATATTTTTATGTTTAATAAATTAGAAGTTAAAAAAAAGTAAAAATATCTCTATACTACTTGGTTGCTAAAACACCGATAAAAATCGAATAATTTCTAGTTTATCTCTCATAAGGTATGGAATTTTAAAAATTAAACATTCCTGCACAAAAATATTTTTAGAAATTAATATGAATTTCTTTTCGGTATAGGTATACATAGTTACATTAAATACCATAATAAAAAACGACGTTTTTAAAATCCTTAACTCCAAGTGGAATAAGTTGATGGGTATAAAATAATATACTATTGTGTAGACGAAAGTCAGACGTTTCGTACATGCCGATTTTTAGGCCTCCCCTTTTTGCGTTTGTACCAGGTGAAAATAAGTGTACAGCTATCATTAATTCAACGTGGAATTAGCCTATATGGATAAATGACATACCATTGTGTAAAGGAAAGAAGGCCGTTTCAATCATTGTAGGCCATTTATTCTCTCCCCCTCTCAACCTTGTACCGAGTAGGGGCCCAATACAGCGCGTTCTGTACATAACCGATTTTTTTTAACACGGATGCCGCAATTTATTTGTGAAATGACTATAATTATATTTTAGTTTACAGTGCTTACTTTAATCGATAAAATTTTAATTACTGTTGTCATCATTATTGAAAGATAATGTGCATTATAACAGGTATTTTATATGAATAATTATTTACACAAACCTATGATTTTTTTTATCCAAGGAAAAAAATATTAAATTAAATAATAAACTAAGCGCTATGATCTTCATTTTTATATTATTTTTAAAAATAATTTCATCAAGGAGAGTTTTATTAAATTGCAGTTTTAAAGGAATAACTTCAAGCGTGAATTTTAATTAAACTTCTGAATCAATTTCGATATTGAAATGTTCTGAAGCAGCATGGAAGTGAAAAAAGCAGCAGAAACAGATAACATAATTTTTTAAAGCTGACCAAATTAATAAATTTGATAAAGAACTTAAATGATTTAACTTTCAAACATTCCGAATTTCCCTGTTCCCAGTATTGCAATTTTGATTTGATTATTTCCAAATGCCCGTTCCAATGTATCGTTTAGGCTACATCTTTGTAATATCTTCGACCAACAACTTGTGTATCTAATTAATAGTTTGCATTTTTGTATTCAATAATGCAGAATATAAGAATGTAAATTGCAGCCAGTATAAACCTAAACGTTTTTTGCAAATAAACTGCTTCAAATTCTTTATCAAAGTAAGAATAAAATTAACAGCCCAGCATAAATACTCAACCAAAAATAGTATGTTTTGAAATACTACACAACTTTCTTTTACTACGCCCTGCCCATGTTTTAAAGAATTCCCTTGAATAATATTATTACAGAAGAATAACCACCTATTTTAATTTTAAGTTCATTTTTTTTATTTACGGATCAATTTATTAAAAATTCGGTATTTACTCATTTTGTTAAACAATTTTTCCTAAAATTTTGATTTTGTGATACTGTTATTATAGAATTCGCATCGAAAAATACCTGTCATACAAATATTTAGTAAGTTTCCACAGCAAATTACAGCCAAGGCGCACTTCATCCAAAGAATACACTGTTATAACTTGGCGATAGTTTAGCAAACGGTGCAGCATATTATAATCTCACCATGTACTTTCAATAATTTTACATTTAATATTTAATGATCGCCATTCAATGTTTTAAAAGGAAATATTCATTGGCACATTAAATAAAATATTTTCTAAATTATCAGTTGGTATCTGTGAATTGAAAATTCACAATGAAACCAAGCTTCGTACATTTAAAAAAAAATACTTGAATAAAATATTTTTCAAATAAATAAAACGGACGTTCATACACAAATTACTCGCATTTTGGATGAATTGTTCTAAAGTTCGATCTAAGATAATTAAATATACTTACAATAATCCTGTATAAAACAAAAGAGATAAAACAATTATAACATTTTAATACAATTCTAAACCATTTCCCTAAGATAAAATTCTGGTTGTTTTAATTTTTGAATGGTTCCGTATTGTAGCAAAAAGCCCAATGTGCAGACGTTTTTCAATAATTATTAAATCAAACAAAACCTATGACGTATTTTTATAGTGCCAATAACGAAAAAAATTATTTTAAATTGCATACGATATGTTCATCCATGTTAAGTCAATGGAATACATTAAAATAGTTATAACATACGAATGGGACATCGTACAAACTTAAAAATTATCACAAAAAATTTCTAATTTTTCAAGTAAAGCACTCTGTAAATTTTATAAAGCTACGTTTTGTAGTTATGGAGTATTCCGTGTAAATATCGGAATTCTAATTGGTTTATAATTTTGTTATATTATATTTTCGCTTTTCTCCGTTGATTTTAACTGATTTTACTGTTGCCACTTCGTGAAACTTTGATGACGTACGCTAAAAAATGTCATAACATTCGAATGGAACATCGTAGAGACTTGAAAATAGTCGCGTTAAAATTCTTATTTTTTGAACTAACTATTCTGTGAATTTCAAAGCTCTGCGTTGTGTAGTTACGGAACCTATAATATACTGACAAACCAACAAACAAACCAACAAACACACATCCGGACAGATTTTGGAGATTTCTGCTTTATATATAAGATATGTAGGATATGTATATCTCAGTATGTTGGATAGATTAATTAACAATTCTAAACTAAGTTTGTATTATAACTGTCCGGTTTTTTTTACTGTCAAAATTTTTTAAATTTTATTACTTGCATATCCAATATTCCAACATAATATGTTGGAGATAGGTATATCTTAGTATGTTGGAGATAGGTATATCTTAGTATGTTGGAGATAGGTATATCTTAGTATATTGGACAGATTTATTAAAAATTCTAAAGTAAATTTGTATGGATTTTCTTTTACTTTATTGTCAGCATGGTTATAAATTAATTATATTGCTTACCTATCCAACATATTAAGATATAAATCGATAAGATATCTTTTCGATTTATATCATTATATATAGGATAGGTATACCTCAGTATGTTGGATAGATTAATTAACAATTTTAAGCTAAATTGGTATTATAATTTTTTAATTATATGTTGTTGTTACTAGTTCTTCGCTGGCTAGCGGCAGCTAGACAGCCTCCATGAGTCCCCACACCCTAAAAAAATCCAGGGCCTGCAAAGGATCCGTCTCGAAAAAGTCCCTGGTGAGCTGAAGACAAGAGAAATCGATACGACATATATCACCTTACCATTTGCTTAAAACACTTTGTGATCCCATATAAAAAATTTATCTGACAAAATCACAATAGAAAAAATACTACAAAAGTAAATAATAACTTCCTTATCATTTAACACAAACAAATAACCCATTTCATTGGATTCACATTTGATAGTTGAATTTATCCTACAATACAGATCTCCATAGACGAATTCTCTATAGCAAATACCCCTCAATGAACACTTCAATACAAGTTCTGATGGGCATGGGAGATCCAGGATGTTTCTCTTGATTGTCTTGTCATTTATCCAGATCCTAACTCTTGTTACATACCCTATTATTAAAAGGACTCAATTCAGCTTCTTCATAGCAGAAACGCCGAAAGAAATTAAGGCCCAGGCTTGTTTTTGTGGTATCCTTGATTGACGCACAAGGTCGAATGCTGCCCACTTCCCAATGCGATCTAAGATATTGGGCAGCTTCTGAGATTACGCAAACACGAGTCTCTATTGAAGAGATATGTGTAAATACTTTGGTGCAATTAATTTTAATATTTTGTTTTCTGTGTAACTTGTTGAATGTGTGTGTTGATTCGGAAATTTTCCTGTTTGATGGGGAGAAATAGTCACTTTCGGGAACTTTTAGTAATGTTTTGATAGAAGATTTATTTAACGAGGAAAAAGAATTGGGTTTATTTTGGGTTTTAACGTTAAATTTAATTGGGTTTTGACGTTAAATGTTATTGGGTTTTGACGTTAAATTTTTTTGGGTTTTGACGTTAGGTTATTTTGAAATTTCTTTAGGGTGTGCTTTATACTTTTGCTTCATACACTTATTCTATAAAATTCAAAATAAAATAATAATTTAAAGTACTATGCCAAAGTATTTACTCGTAAGTATGTATCTGGTATACGTAGCATGTCAAAGTATTCATTTTTTGTAAAGAATAATTTCCAAAAACTTTTCATAAAATGATGGAAATAAGCTGACATTATGGACTGTTTAAGTGTTTAGTCATATTTGACTTTCGAGCATGAATGGACTGTACTAGAGCGAATATGACGTCATCATCGTGATGCAAACATCTCAGACCTGATGGCACCAGACACGTGACTTCCTTTCAAAATTTATGAATTAAAAAACGTTCGCGATTGGCTTGTGATTTAGAAATAATAGTAAATGTATTACTTCATGAAGTACAGGATATTTTTATGAATGAACTTGAAAACATTTATGAATGGAATGACGTAGTAAGCCACGTGTCTGAGGCCAAAAATGTTGGCCTCACTTTGATGTTAGCGAGATTATAACCTTATGTTTTCCCTACAATGAGGGATCCATGCTCGAAGTATTTGACAAAGTCTGGTGATACGTATTCAAATTAATTTTAATGCCAAATATAATTAAATATCCTTCGTTCGGACATATTTTTGATCCGTAAACCTTTTCACATGGACTCCGCTAACCTGCGGGATAAGACATGCTTTACAATAAGAGGCGTGTAATGTCTGACGGGCGGATCGTTAACAATTCTTCCTCAAAGCAAATATATTTGCAAATGGGGGTAGGGTTACGTGAGGGGTTGAAATATTAAAAAAAAAACCAGCTGAAGACGATCTATAGAAACCATTACTCAAGCGTCACATGTCCGAAACCATGTCCGCGAGACCAGTAAAATCTATGAGACATATGTTGTCCCAGCAAACACGCAAAGGATAATGCTTAGTTTGTTTTTGTTTGTAAAGACAAGTTGATCATCTTCACAAAAAATATTGATCAAATAATTTTTTATTAAACTTTCGGCAAATTCGAGTAATTCCCTTTACTAATAAAATGATGGGGATATTCACAGCAATGTTTTTTCAATGGATTTATTTTGAGGTCGTAAAATTAAAATGTTGTCCTGCTAATATTATTATCTGATTGACCCGATTTTCATTCAGCTTTTCAAGTGTAAAACATTAGTACATAAGTGATTGTTCACTTAATTTTGTGTTGATAAATTAATAAAATATTTTTTAAAAAAAGGAATCCAGACTTTAAGAAAAATGTGCTACAAAGTAAAAAAATATTTTTTAATTTTACGTACGAGTTTAAAAAAGTTGAATTATTTAATATCAATTTTATATTTATTATGACTTTTTGAAATTGGCGCCAAAATGTAGGTATTTTTTTTTTGTAAATTGGCACCAACTTCACAATAAGTTGTAATAAGTATAAAAATGAAATTAAATAATTCAATTTTTTTCAACTGGTTTATAACAATAAAAACAAAATGAATTTTTGCTATTTTTTTTTTAAAGTTCGTCAGTAATCAGGTGAACAAAACTATATTGTCTCACCAATGTATATTGTAAAACAGTCCCTATCAATGCTAATAAATCAAGGGTGAAGGAAATGTCATTATTGTACAATGTTTACTCAACACTGAAAATATTTTAAAATTAGAGAAATTGTTGAACAAAATTCATCGATATTTCTGGATATATAATTAGTGCCATAGACTTATTTCTTTTATGGTAAATCGTTGTAACTCTAAAAAGAGAACTTGCAATTTTCAACCATTCTAAAGGATTTTCTCCTTTATAGAAATACTAGCAAAATTACCCGTTCTTCGCACGGGGATAAATAAAATAACGACAAATTACAAGAAATATATACATTTCCTCTCCTCCAGGGATTAATACATATACCAGATTAGAATTCCTCCTTTAAAACAAATATTTTTTTATATAAAATAAAATTTAAAATATCTTAATTTTTAATAAGTTAGAAGTTAAAAAAATAAAAATGTCTCTATAGTACTTGGTTGCTAATACACCGATAAAAATCCAATAATCTCTATATTTTCTCTCACAAGGTATGGCTTTTTAAAATTTAAACATTCCTGCACAAAAATACCTTAAGAAATTAATAGGTATTTCCTTTCGGTATGGGTATACATAGTTTCATGAAATCCCATAAAACAAAAATACATTTGTAAAATTCTTAACTCCAAGTGGAATTAGCCGATGGGTATAAATAATATAATATCATGTAGGTGAAAGTCAGACGTTTCGAATCTGCCGATTTTTAACCCTCTTACGTTTGTAACACGTGAGAAGGAGTGTGGCAGTATACGCTTCCGCTACCATAACTCAACGTGGAATCAGCCTATATGGATAAAAGGCATACCAACGTGTAAAGGAAAGTAGGCCGTTTCAACCATGTAGGCGATTTATCCTCCCCTCCTCTGAACTTTTTACCGAGTAGGGCACAATACAGCGCGATCTGTACCTAAACGATTTTTTTTAACACGAATGTCTCGGAATTTATTCGGGTCATTGACTAAAATTATATTTTATTTTTCAGTGCTAATTGATGAATTTAATTACTATTGACATCATTATTGAACGATAATGTATATAATAAAAAGTATTTTATAGGAATAAGTATTTACATAGAAATATGATTTTTTTTACCTAAAGAAAAGAATTATTAAATTAAATAATATTTTTAAAAAAAAAAAAATAAGAAAAGCGACTTAAAGAAAATGCACTAAAAAGTAAAAAAATAATTTTTTATTATACGAATGAGTTGAAACAATTGAATTATTTATATTAATTTTATACTTATTGCAAGTTTTTGAAAACGGTGCCAAAATTTAGGTTTGATTTTTTCAAATTGGCACCAACTTCAGTTGTAATGAGTATAAATTTGATATTAAATCAATCAAATTTTTCAGTTCATTCGTAAAATTAAAAATTATTTTTTTACTCAATAGCATATTTTTCGTAAGTCGGTTTTCCTTTTTTCTTTTTTTTAAAGATTTTTTTTATTTTTTCCTTTTTAGTTTTTAATTTAGTAGAGGTCTTCGCCCCCTTGTATTATTCACCAAGAAATTCAAGTAACAACTTGTGCATACATTTTGTCTCAACAATGTATTTCGTAAAACAACCCCTATCCATACCAATAAATTCTGGGGAAACGAAATGTCATTGTTATACAACTTCTGTTAAACAATGATAACATTTTGAAATCGGATAAATTGTTTAAAAAAAATTTGGTTAATCGACATTTCCGGATATATAATAGCCGGATTATCGATTATTTTTTGGCAGATTTTGCCTAAATGTATTTTTCTCTATCCACCAAAAAAAAAAATTTCGAAATCGGACAATATTTTTTTTCAAATGGTCCGTTTAATTGAGCATTCCGGATAATTAAATGCCTGTTAACCGGATATTTTTTTTCAAATGGCTCCCAAGTGAAACATTCACCTATCTAACAAAAAAATAGTCTAAATATCTGAATTATAAACGAAATCTTGCTCGAACATACATAAAAAATAGATTACAATCGAATTGATAACCTCTCTTTGGCGGTTATAATTTAAAGTTTCTGGAGGTTTTATTTTGGAGTTTTGGTTGGCGCGCTATTCAGTTGGATAAAAAAGCCTAATGATCATTTTTTTTATATTATTTAAAAATATCACCTAGAAGAATTCCATTAAATTGCAGTTTCAAAGCATTAACTTTAAGCTTGATTTTTAATGAAACTACTGAATCAATCTCGATATTGAAATGTTCTTAAACCGTTATGGAAGTGAGAAGGCAGCAAAAACATAATTATTTAAAGGCGGCCAAATTAGAAAATTCGATCTTGAACTTCAATGATTTAACATTCAAAACAATCAGAATTTCCTGTTCCTAGTATTGCAATTTTGATTTGACTATTTCCAAATGCCTATTAAATCATTTTGGCTACTTCTTTGCAATATCTTCGACCAGCAACTTGCGTACTAAATTAGTAGTTTGCATTTTTGACCTTTTGACCTACAGAACATAAAAATGTACATTGCACCCAGAATAAAGCTAAGCGTGTTTTGAAAATAAACTGCCTCAAATTCTTAACAAAAGAATTTTAACAGCCCGGCATAAATATTCAACCAAAAATAGTATGTTTTAAAATACTACACAACTTTCTTTTGTTACGTCCAAATGGCCCATGTGTTCAATAATTCCCATGAATACTATTATTACAGAAGAATAGCCACTTATTTTTATTTTAAGTAATTTTTTTTATTTCCGGATCAACGTAATAAAAATTCGGTATTTACTCATTTTACCAAACAATTTTTTCTAAAATTTTTATTTTGTGATACTATTGTTATTGCATTCGCATCGAAAAATACATGTCAAATAAATAATTAGTAATTTTCCGCAGCAAATTAAAGCCAAAACGCACTTTATCCAAAGAGTAAACTTTTATAACTTAACGACTTAATTATTTAGTTTAACATACGGTTAAATATTATAATCTCACCATGTACGTTGAACAATTCTAAATTTCATTCTTAATGTTTGCCATTTAATATTTTAAAAGGAAATATTTATTGACACATTAAATAAAGTATTTTCTCAATTATCAGTTGGTATCTGCGGAACTTTATTATTTTAATGACAATAAAAAGTCATATAGAGTTGAAATTTTACAGTGAAACTAAACTTCGTGCATTAAAAAAAATACTTGCATAAATTATTTTTTAAATAAATTAAATTGACGTTCATACACAAATTACCCGCATTATGAAAGTATTGTTATAAAAGTTCGATCTTAGACAATCAAATAAAGTCACGATTAACCTGCATACAAACAAAACAAAATGCACAAATAAATTATAACCATTTCCATGAGGTAAAATTCTAGCTATTTAAATTTTTGTAATAATCCGTATTGTAGCGAAAAGCCCAACGTGCGGATATTTTCAGTAATTATTAAATCAAACAAAACTTATGACGTCATTTGTATAGTGTTAATAACGAAAAGAAAATTCTTTAAAATCGCAAACGATATTGTCAACCATGTTAAGTCAATGGAATACATAAAAAGAGTTATAATATACCAATGGAACGTCATATAAACTTAAAAATTATCACAAAAAACGTCTAATTTTTCAAGTAAAGTTCTCTGTAAATTTCATAAAACTACGTTGTGTAATTATGGAGTATTTCGTGTAAATATCGGCATTCTAATTGATTCATAATTTTTTTATATTATATTTTGGCTTTTCACCATTGATTTTAACTAATTTTACTGTTGCCACTTCGTGAAACTTTGCTGACGTACGCTAAGAAATATCACAACATTCGAATGGAACATCGTAGGGACTTGAAAATAGTCACGTTAAAATTCTTATTTTTTGAACTAATTATTCTGTGAACTTCAAAGCTCTACGTTTTGTAGTTACGGAACTTATTTTGTACTGACAAAAAAAAAAAACATCCTGACATTTTGAAGATTTCAGCTTTATATATATGATGTTCCTTGCATAAACTTGTTACGCTAGCCCTTTCAAATGTCCATAATCCATATTGGATATATTTATGGTTATCTCCACGGTTCTTAATTGCCAATAAGGTAGAAGCCCTTCCCACGAAAGATCGCGTATCACGTTTCCAATCTGGGATTAATTTAGCACAGGAAATTACACGAAGAAGCCGCATTTATTAATTAAGATTGGAGATTTTCGCCTGTGGGCTGCAAAAGCATAATTGCCTCCCTTTCTCCTGTAAAATGATCGGCTCCGCATAATGGTCAGCCTTAATCCAATGAAGCTAATCAATTTGAGAGAGAGAGGCAGGAGCTTCGTTTGATTACTCATCAATCCGCGGGGACTGGACAAGACTAATATTTCAAGTTAGTTCATAATCGATGACGTTTACTTTATGTGGTTGCTTATTTGAATCACCTGGTGGGAAGGGACGATCCACAGTATTCATTCACTATTAAAATTAGTTAAAAAAAGTTCGGCTCTAGCTTAATGGCTTCTGTGACGTCCCTTCGTTTACGTGGTTTGAACAAGTTATTGGTTAAGTCGCTGAATATCGTTTATGGATTCGCTAAAACCAGTGTTGGTGGGCGTTACCCAATCGTCAGTTGAACGATTCCAAACTATATGAAATTTTTCATTTTCTTGTTGTTATTATTATTATTTCCTTCTCCCCTTTGCCCGTTTATTTTTCTTATTATGATTGTTCTTATCATTATTGTTCTTATTGTTATTGTTCTTATTGTTCCTATTGGTTAGTGTTATTGTTCTTATTGTTATTGTCCTTATTTTCATTGTTCTTATTGTTTTTGTTCTTATTGTTATTGTCCTTATTGTTATTGTTCTTATTGTTCCTATTGTCTTATTTTTGTTGTTCTTATTGATATTGTTTTATTGGTATTGTTTTATTGTTATTTTGCTATTGCTATTATTTTATTGTTTTATTGTTATTGTTTTATTGTTATTGTTTTAGTGTTACTTTTTTATGGTTATTGTTTTATTGTTATTGTTTTATTGTAATTGTTTAATTGTTCTTGTTTTATTGTTATCGTTTTCATTGTTATTATTTGATTGTTTTTTATTGTTATTGTTGTTAGTGTTATTGTTTTTATTGTTACAATATATCATTTTATTCTTATTTCATTATTTTTATTGTTTGTATTGTTATAGTTTTTATTGATATGGTTTTGATTGTTATATTTAATATTGTAATTATTACAGTTATGATTTTAATTATTATTATTATTGTTTTGATTGTTATAGCTTTATTGTTTTTTATTATTGTTATTTTTATAGTAATTTTGGTTTTAATTATTATTATTATTATTGTTTTGATTGTTATAGCTTTATTTTTTTTATTATTGTTATTAATACTGTTATTTTTATAATAATTTTGATTTTAATTATTATTATTATTGTTATTAATATTGTTATTTTTATAGTAATTTTGATTTTAATTATTGTTATTGTTATTATTATAGTAATTCTGATTTTAATTATTATTTTTTTTTTTATCATTAGCATATTAATTATAGTAAGTTTTTATTTGAATAATTTTGCTATTGTATTATAAATTTTGTCAACTAAATTTTGCATCCTTTCATACATCACATCGATTGGGGATTCGGCATATTGCGTAATTCCAAAAGCAAAAAATTTGAAAAGTTATACATCGATATGTTTTGGAAACGTTCAAACGAGCGTTATGATGAAAAAAGCTGATGAAATAAGCGAGCACATGTTTTTTTTTCTCCATCGTAAGGGTGAGGACCAATCATGTATCAACCAATCCAATATCACGGTCGTCGGGATGACAAAAACGAACTCTATTTTTAGGTGACGTACATGTCTTCGCTTTTTTTCATCTGCTTTCGACGTTTGTAAAGGATTCTGATCCAGATTGGTTGGATCCCGTGAGTCGGAGGGAAATCCACCAATCCAGTGTCACCGACGTCAGGATGAAAAAAGCTGACGAAAAAAGTGGGGACATTTTCTTCACCTTTAATGAGCATTATCTCCATATGGTTAGTTTTTAGTTGGGCGAAAAATCGAGGCTTATTCTCTTCATGGGAGATTGGGAGCAAGGTCAGCATCTTTGCAGATGATTTAAAAATTATGAGGACTGTGAATTCTGGGGAACAAATAGAACAATTACAAGGTGATTTAACAAAAATATCAGAATGGGCTGTTAAATGGGGTATGTCTTTTAATATCAGTAAATGTCAAGTGTTGCACATGGGTATCAAAAATAGTAAGGCTGCATATGTTTTACAGGGTGCAGAAATCAAAAATAGTGAGATTGTAAGCGATCTGGGTGTGTTGGTAAATGAGGATTTTAAAATGAGTCATCAATGTACAGTGGCTAGCAAAAAAGCTAATAGAATGTTGGGGTACATCAGGAAAAGTGTTTCATCAAAATCTAAGGATATTATCTTGCCATTGTACAGAGGTTTAGTAAGGCCACATCTTGAGTATGCTGTACAGTTCTGGTCACCATATCTTAAAAAAGACATTGCATTGTTAGAGAAAATTCAGCACAGGGCTACTAAAATGGTTCAAGGGTTCTCAGGCATGAATTATGAAGATAGATTAAGAAATTTGAATATGTATACTCTGGAAGAGAGAAGGGTTAGGGGAGATTTGATTCAACTATTCAAATTTATCAAACAAGGAGATGTGGAGGGTTTAGATTTTAATATGAGTGATAGAACGAGAGGTCATGGGTTTAAGTTAAACAAATCCCATTTTATTCGGGAAGGGAGAAAACACTATTTCTATAATAGGGTAATAGACAAATGGAACAACTTGCCAGTGAATATTGTTAATTGTAAAGGATTAACGGATTTTAAGAAGAAGTTAGATATGCATAGGGGGATAGTTAGGAGGTACTAGATGGACCAACCTTGTTGGGCCTTGAGCCTGTTGTTGGTCGTCAATATTTGTATTTGTATTTGTGATGTAGTCAGAACATTGCAAAACTTTATCGAAACCTTGTTTTGTTTTTGTTATGACCTAAAAACTCTTTATTAAAACTTCAATAGATTTCACTCCCTTTCAAATAATTAATAAAAAGAAAAATATTACAATGTAATTTGCATACACGTTGATTACAATTTGTCTAACATCAAAGTATCTGGGATTACATGTATTACAATCTATCGGCGGTGCTCAAATATGAACTCAAATATGTCAGTTAGCTTCGGGTACATCGGAAAAGATGATTGATAAAGGTTAGTACATTTTTTTGTGGTCCCGAACTCACTCATCCCCGGGTCATATTAATTATAATTAATGATTTTTTTATTATTCTAATATGAAGCTCCGATTACAGTGCGCAGAAGAAACGCAATCTGAATTTTCAATTACGGGCTTACATCGCCACTTTCGTTGTAAATAAGGATTCGAATCGAGAGTCTTCACAACGGGTTTCGTTGTACAAAATATTTTTTAATTAATTTTTCTTCTTAAATGTAGGCCTTAAAATGTCAAAGTGAGATATTCGATGAGACATCTGACGCATAATTTATAATTAAAAATAATCAGTCATTAATCATGGGGAAGTGTTACAATTTAAAATCTACGGATGCAGATTCGCACTTCTTTGTACTAAGTAGAACACGCGTTATTACCCTCTATAAAAATGCAGAGTATAATTTATTTGGATTTGCTACTTTGTGCGACAATTACATGTTGTTGGACACAAAACGAATGCTAATCATTTGACTGCTTCGAAACAAAACCAAAAGTACTTTAATTCAGGAAGTTTTAATGAAGGTTTTAATTGATTACTACTGTTTGGATAGAAGACCCCGAATTGAAGGATCTTCTATTTAATTGTGTTTGTAACTTCGAAACTTAAACTTCCTGGGAATTTAACTTAATTGCTTTATTTCGTTGGGCATATCGATTGTGTAGACTCATTCCCATTTGACATCTGGAAACTAAACAACATCTGTCGTGCCACCTACAGAAGCGCACTCGTTTAGGGGATCACAAGCTATTTAGTTGAGATGCCGATTTGATGATAAATTAAGCTGAACTATTTATTGACGTATTCATGGGTTACTTAACTTTAGTGTGTCAATAAACTAGATTGGCTAGGTTCTTTTTGGTAAAATCCTCTTCGATGCCAACTTTAATGATCATATGACTCATCGTTGTCCTCGTCATCTGACCATGATTCAAAAATACGAGGCATCGTTCTCGGGTCTTTCCTTCGAGACAGGCCCTAAACCGTCGCCAATATTCCACTGAGCAGCTCTAGTGCGACGTTAATTAACCAAACCAAACCAGAGCATCCAACAAATTATACTGGTGTGCATACGGGACTAGTGCACGATAAATCTGATCGGGGTTCAATGTCCTCACGTTATTGAGGTTGCGTCGGGTGCAAGTTAAAGTGTTGTCTCTGATCATATTTAAAAAATACGAGGCATTGTTCCCGGGTCATTCCTTCCAGATAGACCTCAAACTGTCGGCGGTTTGTCATCTGACCGTGGTTCAAATATACGAGGCATCGTTCTCGGTCTTTCCTTCGAGATAGGCCCCGAACCGTCGTCAAAGGCCGCTAAGCAGCTCTAGTGCGAAATTAACAAAACCAAAGCAAACCAAACCAAACCGAACTGTTAATTAACTAAACCAACTTAACCTCGAGAAAAAATATTTGCCTTAAAGAAGGTCTTTTATTAATTATGGGGCATAAAATTCTCAAAAATATCCGAAAATATTTTATTGTTTTAAAAAACAGCTCATTTTATTTTGAATCCAACAACACCAAAATTATATTTTTACATAAGCACAACTGCGTATTTTTTTAAATAATTAAAAAAAAATCGATAATTTGTCAATTATAACTATTTAAAAAATACAAACACAAATATATTCCATATAATACTAATCCCTAAAGTCATATTAAAGTAATATATCTGAAAATACACTGCACCAAATTTGGAGTTTTTATTTCAAATAGAACTGAACTTATATCAATTTAAACTTGACCAAACATGAAAAAAGTCTACACTGTGAAAAAGAGTTCAAAGTTACATATCCAGGCAATTTTGTACCTAAGCTTAATATTGAATTGCAAAACGTAATTAGTTGTACTTAACTTAGAAATATAATTGTGTTGTCGTTAGATTCAAAATAAAATGAACTATTTTTTAAAGAAATAAAATTATTTGGCATATTTATGAGGATTTTGTATCCCATAACCTCTACAGCAATAAATGCCACTGAAATGAGAAATGTATTGAATTACGTTTTACAGATTAAGTTTTGTATAAAGTATACAATTTTAGATTTTCTTACTATTCCTTTTAAAACATTCTCTCGAAAGATAAGAATCAAATATGAATAAATATCAGTTTTGTCTAATGCAAACCACAAAAAAAAACGATTAGCTCAATTCACTTTCGCCTTCTTATAAAATCTAATAAAAAGCTATTTTTCAATTTAAAGAAAATTTAAATAATCAGTCAACTGTTTACTTGATTAAATCTAAAAAAAAACAATACTTATAATCCAGTGCCGCAATGCATCCGTTTGCTTTTAACTTTGTATTTAAACTTTCTTTTTAAATAGAATTGTCTTTGTGAACTAGACTCGGTAAAACAGGTGATTTGTGAAGTGCTCAAACAGTCTAAGATGGCATCGAATGAGGATTTCAAAAACATAAAAAATTATTTATTTCTATTTTAGACACTTAAACTTCCGTATTTATTTTAAACGGATATGACCTACGTTCGGAGACACTGGAAACACCTTAAGAGGTGGGACAGTCGTCAAAGTTTCGCAGATTTGAATCAGTTGAAACTTTTTAAATAATTATTACATTGTTGTTAAGGTCAAGTTTAATAATTTTAATGCATATATTTTTATCGATTACTTCAGATTACTTACCTTCAGCATGCAAAGTTCACTTAAATTACTTCAAGTACATATAGAGGCCTCCGTGGCCGAGCGGTTAAGGGCGTCAGTTAGGAATACAAAGGTTCCCGGTTCGATGCCAGGTGATGGACTTGACAAAGAAAAGTAAAAAGTAGTGATCTTGTAATCGGAGGGTTGCCAGCTTCGCTACAAAAACTAGAAAAGTCGTCCAGAACATCCGCAAAAATTAACTTCGTGTATACGGGACTGGTGCACGATACATCTGATCGGGGTCCAAAGTCCCGACGTCTATTGAAGGCGTTGGGTGCCAGTTCAGGTGTTTCCTCGTCATCTGACCATGGTTCTAAAATAACGAGGTCCAGGTATGAGTGAATGTGTATATGTTCCCGGGTCTTTCCTTCGAGATAGACCCCGAACCGTCGCGAATTGCCCAATGTGCAGCTCTAGTGCGACGTTTTTTAACCAAACCAAACCAAATCAAGTACATATACTCGATAAACCTGAAATTCCTGTTTTTTTTATTTAGTTACAATGTGCTGTACAGTCCTGGCTTACTAATACATTGTTAAATAGATCGTCAAATTTCCGAATCTGTTTTAACATTTTAATAATATTTAATACAAATTAAGTCAGCGGCTTAAAAATGATTAAAATGTCCTGTTTGTGCTAAAAAACATAAAATATTGTAAATTGAAAAAAATTATGGATTTATTACTTATCTCTAACTACATGGGATAAATTAAGATTTACAATCAAAATTATTTGGAATGTGGTGCAAATTTCCAAAAGTTTATACATGAATTGTATTTTGAACAGGTATTCGTGCTTTTCTTATGACGACACGTTTTACACCCGTCAAGGTTTCAGACAATGAATTGATTGGTTGGTTGGGTGGTTAATTAACGTCGCACTAGAGCTGCACAGTTGGCTATTGGCGACGGTTCGGGGCCTATCTCGAAGGAAAGACCCGGGAACGATGCCTCGTATTTTTGAACCATGGTCAGATGACGAGGACAACACCTGAGCTGGCACCTAACGCCTTCAATAGACGTCGGGACTTTGGACCCCGATCAGATGTATCGTGCACCAGTCCCGTATGTGTATACGCCGATAATTTTTGTGGATGTTCTGGACGACATTCTAGTATTTTGGTAGCGAAGTTGGCAACCCTCCGATCGCAATATCACTACTTTTTTACTATTCTTTAGTCTAGTTCTCGCACAGGTTCGAACCGTGAATCCTTTGATTCCCAGCCGACGCCTCTATCCACTGGGCTATCCGGCCCCCATGAATTGATTGGATCCAGTGTCTCGGAGGGTAATCCACCAATACTGTGTTAAGGAAGTGTAGCATGGCTTCTGCGGAAGAAAAACGCTTGGACTTGTTCCCCACCTTTAATCGAATCAAAACTATACTTAGCAGATTTTTGTGGTGAATAATATCAGCTGTATATTGTCTCCGTTTCCTTGTGCAATTTTCAGAGTATATGGTTCGTTATGCATCTATTCTACTGGGACACTGCTGGAGATACAGATGGCGTAACAGGTGTCACAAACGCAAAAATTCACTAGACACTGGTGTCCTCATCAGAAATCCTGTATTCATTTCGTTGCCTTTGGAGCGAGAAAAGGGACATCCATCAGTGTCCTAGTATGATAGGTTGCATTTGAAGCAATACGCAACGTGTGCCGATCGGTTGCCGGGCTCGTCTACACTGAACTCTAAGTGTAACTGCTGGAAGGCTCAAACCTTGTTTCCTCTATGGGTGCGTTGAAACCAATTGAAAGCTGCTATGCTGTGCCCAATTTTTTTTAAAGTGATTTAGTGTTTTTTTTTATTATCATAGCATTGTAGAAATATTAAATGTAATTAAATATTATATTTTATTATTATAGAATTAATTTTTATATTGCCAAACAAATAGTTTTTGCTCTTGCTTTTTAACTACTTCGACTTTGACTTGCAAATGACTTCCTATTTTAATTGCAGATTGCATTTAAAATGGGTTTAAAAAGAAAATAAAAAAAAAACTTAGCCAAAAGATATATGTCGGCGTATTTCAACATGAAAAATATACGAAATATTGCGGTATCAAGAAAAGTGGGGCACATCATGGCAGCTTCCATATCGACTTCAAGTTAACAAAATGTCTTGCTTGATTCAGAAGTTACAGTTAGAGATCAGTGCTCGTCTACCAGCCGGACACTTGTTTCTATTGGCGCTGCCAGTCTCCCTAACATAATAAGATCCATATAACCTAATTCCCACGTCAACTGGTGTCGCCATCGATGTCTTCACCTGTGCCCTAGAATCTTAGTATAATACTGGCCTTACGTCACATTAGAGTTACCCAATGGAATATTGGCCATCGTTTGGAATCTATCCAGAAGAAAAGACATGGGAACACTATCTCGTAATTATGAACTATGGGTCAGATGATGAGGACAACACCTAAACTGGCACTCCACGCAACCTTCATAGGCTTGAGGGCATTGGACCACGCCGGTTTTAACTTGTATCACAGAACCAGATCCCTTCACATGACATTTTTTTGGGGGGAGGGGGTCTGCGAACGGAATGAATCCGACCACTGTCCTATTACCAGTCACTACACTTCTGGTACGAATTGCACCCTCGTCTGTACTTGAGTCCTAGTGTAAAACTAGTAGGCCACTATGGCTCATTGCAGTATTGTAGGACTATCGGAATGTTAAAGATTTAGCCTTTAATCCGAATAAAAAGTATATCGTTTGGATTCAGTAAATACATAATTAATGTTAGCGTTGATATATTTTCGAATTGTATTTTAAATGCAATTGGACGTAACCGGAAGGCTGGAAAAAGATGTTAATACCACAAGAGTGCTTTCAAAACAATGAACCATGACTAAATGCTCAATTTAGCAAAGCAATTTATCTTCTTCACAATCGCTGCCCTGTTGAAACTCGATCTCTATATCTTTTCATTCCTCGAGATTGCAGACACTTTTGGCTGCCCATTAATCCTTCATGGTAGTAATAAGTAACATTAAACACTCTCTGGACACTCCCATTCCGAAACGTCCTTAAGATCTAAAAAAAAAAGAAAATAATAAATAAAAAACTCCAGGAAAAAATGCAAATTAAAACGTTGTAAGTAAGTAATAAACATTTATGAGAGAACAATAAAGGTGATGGTTTTTAAACCACATCAGACAACAATCGGGGTCAGAATTAAACAAAAGTAGCAACCGAACAATCGAGATTTGGTCTTCGACGCATTTTTATAATAGGCCATGATCCTTATATGCAGAAATTCGCCAGCTGTCTGCTGATGATGAATTACATTGTGCCCGGCATAAATGGGTGGGTAACCAGATAGAGACAACTGCGGCGTTTTATCAATTTTCGAGATGATTGAGAACCACAGCTAGCTTGTAATGGTGGTCAACTACTTGCTGACCCAAGGTGCTTTGGGGATTGGGCAATGCAACTAGTGGAAACCAAACATGTCGAATATCCTCTGGTGCGTTGCAACGAAGCTGGTACATATAGAATAATTTTGATGGATCACTGCAGACAATGGCCGTGCGTGGTAAGATTTCATTTTTACGAAGAATAGCAAATGCAGATTGAAATTACATGGGGGGGGGGGGGATTTAATTTTTTTTTGGCAATCTTGGTGTGGGGATATGCTAATGCGCGTTTTAAAAGGACCTTCGGGTTGGTTTTCTGACAGTTTAATGGAGGTTTGATGTATTCGGGTAAACTCGACCATCACGGCTCCTCCGCTGTCGAAAACTGTTACATGGTTGGAACAAGCAATTAGCGGATTTGAAAAGCATGCAGATTTGAGTGGTAACACGTGCGATAATGATCTTTTTTTAAAAAAAATTCGTGCGAGAACGGATGGAAATGTAGGTCTGTATTTGAATACCGAGTCGGCTGCTGACAATCTTTAAGGGTATTATCCATTAAACGCTTCAATGAGGTTCACATTCATCGGATTTGTAACAAGGTCTCAAAACCGTAATAATCGGTTTTATAAATGATTAATTCGGACAAATACAAAGTTTTGAAATGTGTCCCAGATATTTTGGATTCTGGGCGGAAGCTTGCGTAGTGTTAATATTTTACAAATGTTCAAATTATATAGCAATAACTTTAAAGGACGGTTGTTTAAGAAGGGTGAAGTGCTCTAAAATTGAAGATTTTAAATATACCGCAATGAATTCGAATTGTTGGTAGATGCAAAGTATGGTATAAAAAGGTAATATAGTTTGTAATTAAAATGATTTAATATAGAGTCATTGAAATTCAGTTTGTTTTACAATAATAAGGTTAGGAATTAAAAAATTAAATCAAATATATATATCACAATATTATTATTTTAAATTAGGTTTATAGAATCAATCACTCTAGAATCAATGGCCAAAATTACTGTATATACATTTTTTGGTTCAAAGGAGATATTGATGCCAATGTAAAGGTGACCATTTACTCTTTCCACCTGTACCTCTTTCCATCTACCTTTTCCACCTGCACAAACATTATATGTCCCTTCATTGGATATTTTTGATAATTTCTTTGGATAAAATGATAGTTTGGTGGTGCAAGTTCAAAGTTCGGTGCAAGTTCGAAAACGGCACAATTTCGAAATAATTTTGCATTATCCGAAAGTTTACAAAATTGGACATACGATAATTAAGCTTTTGGCCATCGATGTGTCAATTTATATTGCAGGTGTATAAATTTATTTAGAGACATACAACTTTTCTCAGCTCTAAAGGGATTGTAACCAGTTAAAAATGATTAGTTTTATATTAATGTAGGAATGTTATTGGACATTTTGATCCATATTTGGGAAGTTACGATAATGTTAACATATTTAAATAAATTCTCATTTCAATCCATATTCCAAAGATAAGCGGAAGGATATAAACCTAAAACATTACTACCGGTAAATGGATTTATATATATACATATATTTCTCCAGAACAAGTAAAGTGAATTTTGATTTTTTTTTTCGAATTATAAATATATGTACTTTATATGGCCGTCAAAAAAAATACGCTAATGAATTAAATACATTTCAAATTGAAGAACAAAGAACATTTCGGTCTTACTTTAAAACTGGCAAAACTATCCACGCTATTATTTTAAGTAGTACCAAGCAAAATACCAGGTTCACCTTATGTACTCTTTGGCCGAAGTTATTAAAATTAAACTATTGAAAGAATCCTTAACCAAACCCACACGTTAAAATATATCCAGTTAACTAACATTTTAATTTTAAACTATTGACTATTGATTCGGACTTTTTTCCATGGTCAAGCTGAATACACATATTTCAACTTATGCGTATAGAAATACTTTAAGTCAAATCACGTATAATTGCTTATCTTAAGTTGTGTGCTATTTTTTGGTTTAAATAACTCATTTGTGTTTTCGCATTTTCCTACTTAATATTCTGTTAAATATTTTGAGGGTAAGATTAGAATATGCGTTCAACGGTTATTTATGAATATAAGAAATAATTAGTGAAGGATGTATACGCACAAGACTAGTAAACAAGATCCGCGGCGTAGGTAAACAAACATAACGGCGAAATCAATTGCTGCCATTATTTCAATCAAAATGTCATTGATGATGAGTTATGTTGTTTACATTTATCGGCAGTGGATCGTGTCGGGTTTTTAAATTTAACTACGGCGGAAATAGTTTTTAGAGATTGGGTATTTTAATTTCAAATTAACTTGACTAAATGTGATGTTCAGTTTAAAGAATATGACATAATGCTAAAGAAAATAGATAATTTTTTGTTTTGCATAAGGTAATTTTCAGGTGGGGCCATTTTCGAAATTATTTCAAAAAGCAGGAAGGTCACAATTTGTTGGGCGATGATTTAGCTGTATTCAATTTAGCTGTATCGGAGAAATATTTTTTTTATTGTCCAAAGCTTTCGCTTATATTTAAATATGAGCAGAAGCGTAGTAAGTAGTTTAGCCTTAGTAAAAACAAAGTAATTAAAGTATACCAAAATAATCAGGTGTTGTTCTTGTCATCTGACCATGATTTAAAAATACGAGGAACTTCTCCCGGGTTTTTCCTTCGAGATAGGCATCGAACGGTCTCGAATAGCCCGAAGTACAGCTCTATTGTGAAGTTAATTAAACGAATCAAACCAACTTTATTTGCCCCACCCACCGCACAGTTTGACTGGGGGATGTCATTTTTAACTGCAGTATACGATACCGTATTCGTAACTCCGTGTAGAATCATTCTATTTGGATAACTTACTTACCTTCGTGTAGAGGAGCGTACGCCACGTCAAGCATGTTGGTCATGTATCCATTCCCCTTTGGACATCTGTAACACGTGAGGACCCTAAAGTATTCACGACTCAAACCTTGTGGTACAGTGCGGCTCAGTGGCGTAAGTGAGGCGACGGGTTGGGGGGGGGTGGGGGGTGTTGAGCGGGTCAAAATCCCTCCTTTGGTCTATAAATGTAAAATTATTCGTTTTTTTTTTAAATTTGATTTGAAGATATATTGCCACTATTCCAAAAAGTTTCCAGGTTCGTCGATAGCGCACGGGACTGGTGCACAGTAAATCTGATCGGAGTCCAAAGTCCCGACGTCTATTGAAGACGTTGGGTGCCAGTTCAGGTGTTTCTTCGTCATCTGACCATGGTTTTAAAATAATGAGGTGCATGTATGAATGTGTGTGTGATTGTGTATGTATTCCCGGGTCTTTCCTTTTTTCGAGATAGACCCCGAACCGCCGCCAATAGCCCGCTGTGCAGCTCCAGTGCGACGTTATTTAACCAAAACAAACCCATAACCCAACTTTATAACTTTTCTGCATACACTACTGCTGCAGTCGCTTCGGGCGAATGTTTGTTTCGCACAGTTTAATTAGATATTTTTTCCGTTTCATATATTCAGATTTAAAATCAGATGGAGAGGTTTATAGCCCTTGTTGGGCCCAGGTACCTAGAATCAAAATTATGTTCGTGTTTTTTTACTGCTGCAGCTTATATCTACCCGATTTTTTTTAAAGTTAAACTTGTAAGTAAATTTTAAATATAGGTTCTACAAACTGCCGCTTATGTCGATTAAACTTTATATCTACACTTAAAAAAAAACTTTTAAAACTGATTAATCTATTCAAAGTCATAAATAGGTTGCCAGTCCCCTCCCAAACAAAGAAACGCCATTTCGAAAAATCGCCTTCTCTAATGAGGTTTCATATGTCAGTAGCTCTTCACCTCTTATCGCTCTGCTGTTAAAAGGCTCAAAGTAGATGAATATCCAGTCTCTTGAAGAAGTTTTTATCGCAGAGCGGCATCTCGCAGCTTTTTCCGCAGTTCTTTTTTTTGCAATGCCATTTGCATCTCTCTCATTAGGAGTCTGAATGCTAAATCCTCCGGAAGTTGCAGATTGAGATTTTTTGTTGCTGCTCTGTGGATGATCTGTTACGGTTAAGTAATTATAGCAAAACAGTTCTGGAATGTCTCTGTGGGTTGGATAAGAAGAATGAGATATTGTTGGTTGTAGTTGAGTCGGTTTGTTGAGATTTTGAGGTTAAGTTGTTTTGGTAGCCACACAACGCGGTTTCTCTAGCTTTTCGTTTGAGCTGACAGAACTTTTAGTGAGTTCGAGTGATTAAATTGTGAAATAATACATATATATATATATATATATATAATATATATATATATAATATATATATATATATAATATATATATATAATATATATATATATATAATATATATATATATAATATATATATATATATATATATATAAAATATATATATATATATAATATATATATATAATATATATATATATATATATATATATATATATATATATATATATATATATACATATATATACATATATATATATATATATATATATATATACATATATATATATATATATATATAATATATATATATATATATATATATGTATATATATATATATATATATATATATATATATATATATATATATATATATATATATATATATATATATATATATATATATATATATATATATATATATATATATATATATATATATATATATATATATATATATATATATATATATATATATATATATATATATATATATATTAGGGTGCATCAAACGCCCCATGTTTTTAAAAATTTCATGGAAATTGTCTGTCCCTATGTTATTTTTGTTCGAAATGCTAAAAAAATTATATACGTAGAATTTTGTAAAAATTGAATAACATCTATGGGGTCCTCAAGTCCCAGAAATGTACAACAAAAACGAAAATTCTGAAAAAAAAAGCATTGTGCGTAAAAAAAATATATAATAATGTATACTTTAATAAAGTAATGCAATTAAGATTGTTTTGTGATATAAAATAATATATAATCATATACTATTAACTTTCTAATATCAATTTAATTCGTACAAGTACACTCAATTTAAACTATAGTCAATTTCGGCCGTTTTCGCAGATTTCTCAGTTTTTGTCGATCTTGTTCAACGACCTGCAGAACATGTTGGTAGGGATCTTCATGTTTTGCTGATTCTATGAAATCCGTACTTAGCTTCACCCCTCGTTCTGCACAGTCGTTGACAACATTTAATGCTTGCAATTTTGTGAGTGTGTGGTGTAGGATACAGAACTTGACCATTCTGAAACATCTTCTATTAAAAAATTTGAGTCTAGTTCAAATAGATAAAATCAAATCCAAGAATCCGTTTTAACTGAATTAGAAATAGTTGTATTTACAGTGAGATTTTTGGGAAATTTGGGTTTTTCAAAATGCATACCATATCTACCTTGAAATTTAAAAGCAGTATCAGTGGAATTTAGTTTTGTAGCTAGCATTGCATCAGCGATAGCTTTTCGTTCTTGTGGTGGAGCTCTGTTGCTCCAAAGTACAAGTGGAACCACCTCTTCTGTAAGATACTAGCAGTAATGGTTTCAAAAGCACTAATTGCACTTTCAGATATGATGGAATGGACAACCTTGTACGTTATAAGAGAACATAGTCGGTTTAATTTTACTGCTTGTGTAATATTGGGAAAGTCAAAGTATATTAGACAAAGCTTTGTGAATTCCATATAATCATCTCTGTATTTTCCAGTATCGATGACACATTTTGCTGCATGGATTGCACTAGCTGC